>OY992507.1:25853936-26344267 GCA_963921215.1 Scoparia ambigualis | reverse complement strand
AACCCGTCATTTCATTTTTTAATCAGATTTTCATTTTTTTTGTTAGATTTTAATGATAATAGAGGTCATTGCTAAGAAGCGTAGGTAACAGTATAATATGCTATTATATGACCAATGATTTTGCAATATGTTTCAGTGAATTCTACTTAATATTTTAGATTACATTACAAAATGTTGCTAACACCAAGGCGCCTCGCTTATATCCAAGGCCATATATTTATACATAATCTTTTATGTATAATTATGCTAAAAATGTGTTCGTAATGAACAGATAATGAGAAAAGGAAATGTATATATACATTATTATAGTATACAAGCGGCCGCTCGCGGTTTCACCCGCGTGGTTCCCGTTCCCGTGAAAATATCGGGATAAAAAGTATCCTATGTGTTAATCCAGGTTATAAACTATCTGTATGCCGAATGTCATCCAAATCCATTCAGTAGTTTTTACGTGAAAGAGTAACAAACATTCATCCATACGTTCCCGGGGGAATATCGGGATAAAAAGTATCCTATGTGTTATTCCAGGTTATAAATTATCTGTATTCCGAATTTCATCCAAATCCATTCAATAGTTTTTACGTGAAAGAGTAACAAATATCCATACATACAAACTTTCACGTTTATAATATTAGTAGGATAAACAATGACGAAACGCATTGTAGACATAAAACTACATACATATAATCACGACTATTATCCCTGGAGGGTTAGTCAGAAACTAACCAATGAGGACCGCAAAAGCAGTCCTCTGACATAGTCCACGTTTCACCAAATAGCACATGTGCTCAGCGTGACAGGTGGTGAGCGTGAACCCATCGCCGCTCTATGCTGTTGGATGCATGTGCAGTCTTTAGTCCGTTAGTCGCCTTTTACGACACCCAAGGGAAGAGAGGGGGCGACAGTAAGTATTCTGTGAGTCGCTACGCGACGTGACACGGCACAACTATATTTTATTTATTTATTTATTGAGAAAATTAAAAGCACATTACATACAAATACTTATATCTAGCACATAGCTTTAAGTAAGACCAATAACTGATTTCCCTTTTTATGTTACATGTCGATGTTATCAAAATTAGTTACATAAACCTACATATACTTACAATATACTATTATTTTTTTGCTGTGTACAATATGAGTTTCGTGCGTAAACAAAATTAAAAACAATATATATTTTTTATATTTTTATATATTATAGTATATACGAGATGAGTGTTGCAGTTCTTATTTTTAGGTAGCCTTGATATTTCGTTTGACCATCTACTCGTATACGTTTACCTTGTACATACAAAATATCATTGGATACAATTAAACTCAATGAAAAAGTGAAGTTTTGTGTTAGAGTTAATACATTTACTTTGAGTGGTTCCATTTTATTGCTTTGCACAGGGTCATTTGAAAAATACTAATAACCTCTATTATGTTATGTGCAAACCTTGATACCCCTAAGTAAGCCACTTTTCCTAAGCAACGTCTAGTCTAAAATATTTCTTCATAAATTCCTTGACTCATTTTATTTCTATAAAAGAAGAAATTTTAAACCAGGATTGATTTTAGTGCACGTTTCGAAATAACGGGGCAAGAGGTTGTTAGACGAGATTTGCGTTTTATGCATTCCAATACTCAAAACCCGTCTGAGATAGTTCTGATCTAGAGTGCTAAGTGCTAGTTCTCTACTATTTTATCACGTTAACGAAAACGACAATTTACATAGGTACATACATACGTCATTCTTAATTTTGGACCAAATAGATAGGTACTCATTTTTATCGATTTAGCTTTAGCACAACTGACGGAGTTTCATACAAACTTTTACCCCCTTTTTACCCCCTTTAGAAAGAATTTCCAAAAATCTTTCCTTATTGCTCAATTAGCAGTCACATGTCATGGTCAGTCATTAGGTCAGTTTTCCGTTTTATATATTATTATTTAGATTTGACGTAGTTCAACGCTCGTCATTTAGCGAACGCTAAATTGTTAAACATATATTTGACAAACGCTAAGGAATAGACAGGAAGCGTTGACACTTGTCTACTAGGGCAGGAGTCTCACATTCAACACTGACGCCGAAAAAGCGGAGTATTACCACAGCTTTCATAGTTACTACGTGTATTGCCCCAGTGTATTCGCCACAAAGATTTTAAGGACTTGCTGTTAACCCGTCAACGGCGTGCCATACCGACTGGTGAGGTTATTGAAACTAATTGTGCGCTCCGAGTACCAACAATTTGCATAAATTGATTGCACGCCGGTGTCGCGTCGAGGTGCGGGAGTGCGGGCGCGCGGCCAGTCGCGCGCCCGCCCGACGTACTGATACACGTTCAGGCGACGCCTAATTACATCCTCGCCTTTAATTGCACGGCAATTTAGCGCTTTTACGCGAACTCAATTGCTCATTTTCTAAACTGACGGCCGGCGGGCGACGCTCATGGCATTGTCACCGTCAGTACCGCGCGGTTGCCCAGTGTATAGCCAATGTGACAGTGGTCTCGTGTGGTGCTTCTAGTCAATTGTCACGATGCGTCAGAGGTATCAGCTGAAACAGAGAACGTACGTACTTCCTCTTCTTCTTGTGCCTCTTCACTCATGAAGGTTGGCCGGTAGCTTCCCAAACTCTTCCCTGTCCATTGCGAGGCGAGATATACCGTAAAGAGTACGTACTAGACGAGTGAATAATTACTCACCATTACCCGTAGGTATTCTGTGCCATTACGGCCCGATTCTTAGCTTACACGCTCGATTTTGTGTGTCCACTCTATCTGAAACTATGTATAACCTTGAAAGTTTAGCACATATGAATCATATGATGTGGTTGAATTATCTGTCTAATAATAGTATTTGCATTTTCTCGTATATTCAATATTTATAGTGTGTCGACCCAATATTTTTGTATAGCACAGTAACTTGTAAAGCATGTAATATTAAAATTAAGATGAAAGCTGTCGAAACAACAGGCGTACGTTAGTACCTACTTGTATATGATCGCCTATGTAGCACCTACAGCAATTAACAAAATCCTATTCAAGTAATGTATCATAGCTGAAAATAACACCTGAAAGAAGAGGACTTATCCTCAGGTGACACTTGAACCCCTAAACTAAGCGACAGCGTCAGCTCTGAGCTATCACATTGGTTATCCTGGCAAAATTTTCTTAGAAGTAAGTTAGAGTTCTACCTAAAGCTTTCTCAAGAGTTATTTTGAGATGCGATATTAGTATTAAGACAACAAAAAAATGTTTCTTGTTACTTTCTTAATTTGTACATATTTTTTTACAAAGCAGAACAACCGCTCAACAATTATTTTCGTTTCGGTTTTACAAACAATCCTCCAGTGGACTCGCAGTAGGTAACGACAATTTTGTGACAGACCAAGCTTGTGCGGGCGGAAGTTAGTTGTTTACATTACGATTACGTATTCAATGACAACCTGGAAGACAACACTCAACTCTCTGATAAGCTCCATCAAAGACAAAAGCCCAATCTTCCCAACACAATAGCTAGAAAGTACAGCGTGCCTCCAAATGATTCGTATTCAAGAGACGAGCTGTCCAAAACAATGGCATACTTTGAGCGCACCGCTGCGCTGGTGTTACTGATAACATCTATAAATAGGAAACGAGTCAACAAGACCTTTCAACAAATTCCGATTAGATACTGCTACTTGAGATGTTAAAAATCTTCATAATTTATTTATATCGGAAATGACATAACATTAAAATAAAAATAGAGACTATTGTAAAGCCCAAACTGAAAAAGGCGGCGTCTTCAAGTACCTCTAACGTCAAAACTTTTTTAACTGAGCTCGTTAACACTTTCGCATCTTATTATAAATTAAATATTGAACAGGTTTTAAATCCAACTTGGAAGCAACTGTATAGATACTAGTATCTATAGTATACTAGTAACAGTATCTACATTACTTAAACATGCATACTTTATGCATTTTATTATCCACAATATTTAACTCAGAAGCTTAAGTGAT
This sequence comes from Scoparia ambigualis, assembly GCA_963921215.1. NCBI lineage: Eukaryota > Metazoa > Arthropoda > Insecta > Lepidoptera > Crambidae > Scoparia > Scoparia ambigualis. The sequence continues at coordinate 26,340,282 of OY992507.1, read as the reverse complement.
TTTCGGTAATGGCATCAAAGATGTAACTTTGATGCCATTACTCATATAAAAATTAATAAAAAGCTGAATAGATAAGACAGTCGCATAGCCTTTTATAATGTAGTATAGATTTTCTAACAAATTATCTTACGGAAGCAGTGTATCAATAAAATAATTCATCTAATCGAAGCTTTAAGTTTAGACGTTCACTAATATTCCACATTCCACATCCGACATGACATGACATTTCTGAAACATATGATGCATGTAGAACAAAGGAACGAGACAAAGTTCTGTAAAGTTTCACCATCAAAGTTACCGCAAATTACATCAGCTGTTAAATTAAACGTCCCCAGAGTGCGGGGTGCAATAGAGGTACAGCCAAACAATGTTTTGCAACTGGAAACGTTGTTTTGTGGAAACTCCTTAGTTCTGTAAACAAGCATTGTCGTTTCGTACAACACCGTAAGTTATGCTGCGAGCGTTTTCACAATTTGTGCTATTGGAATAATATGGTGACTTAAAAGTTTTTCTCTTTTCTCTTTCAGGTAAGTCATTTGTTTGTCAGCTGTCACCCGGTTTGGTAAGACAGCGTGATTCGTGAATACACTTTGGGTGCTCTTTGGTGCCGTAATAAAATCGTAAGTCGGAAATTAAGCCGCTGCGTAAACAAAGACACTTTCAGTTGCCGATACGGGACACCGTCAAATATATATTACATTTTAACCGCATCTGTGGTCTAGTGGCTAAGCCACTGGTCTTACGCCCAGAATTCAGGTCCGGGATCCCAGGTTTGATTCCCGTCGGGGGTACTACTTGGTTTTGTTAGTGATAGGGCTTGTTAAGTCCGCCTGGCTAGCTACTATCATCGTATCTAAAGTCTGGCGCCATAACAATAATGTTTTAAGCATTGTTGTATTCCGACAGTTTAGAGATGAGAGCCTGAGCCTCCTCAGTGCTTGAGGATTCGGTGAAGCGCGCTTTCACCTTCAGTCTTATCGTCACTACCATAAGCACAAATATTATGTGTATTGTGCCAAAAGTTGTTATTTTTGGATATTTAAGAAAAAAACGCAGTTTGCAGTTCGTGCAGATGCCGCACTTGCCGCTACCCTACCAGTCATTGCACGTTCACGTTTTTGTATGACGATGCCCCGTGTCGGCAACATAAAGTATCTGCGTTTGAGCAATGCCTAATAGCATGAATGTCACACATCGGCTATTTGTTGTTGTTGTTGGTGTCACAAATGTTGGCAAATTAATTGGAAGTATTTAAGTGTGATAAAGAACTTACGAAGCTCGATGGCGCAGCGGCTAGCGCGTTCGGCTTGCGTTCTTGCCCGCTAAGCAACTTTCGCAATGCCGGGTCGCCTGATGGGTGACCATTAAATACATCTCGAGCTCCTCCGTGCTTCAGAAGGTACGTTAAGCCGTTGGTCCAGGTTGTTGTCGTAAGATGGCATTCGTTTAAAGCCACCAAACCGCATTGGGCCAGCGTGGTGTGTTTAGTCTCAATATCCCCACGTGCTTATTGTTCACGTGGGAGGCCTGTGCCCAGCAGTGGGACGTTTATAGGCTGATGATGAAAGAACTTACTATTTTTGTTTAATAGGGGGCCAGTAACGCTTGAGTTTATACACAATACAATCATGATGATAGTTTTCATTATAAAATAACGAATTGTTACAAGTGAATTTTTAACATACTCGTAGTTGTTCACTTCACAGATAATAATGTTCACTAAAGAGGGTCGACGCATTTCGGTTTCCCATATAAACTTCAAAGTTCAAAATTTTACAGACCAATGGTCCAATTTTTATGAAACTTTCCAAGTTAAACTTACAGAAGTTTAATAGGTCGATCGGTAGGATTTTCAATTATGTCTGGTTTTACGGTGCTCATGGGGTTAATTAGTTTTTAAAAACATTAAAAAAGCGTTCATTTAGATGACTTAATGAGGTTTAAAGTAGGTATTCACTTAATATAGAAAGTTTCTTTTTTTCATGCTTTTAACGGAGGACCTCTTCATTTAGATCTCTGTATTTTACTCCAGCATGCAAAGTTTCACTAAAAATGGCTTAGGGTTTGTAAAATTTTGAACATGGATGTTAGATTTGGAATCCGGAATGCTAAACCCTCTTACAACACTACACTACATTTTAGTGTTAAAAAAGTAACATTTGTGTTATATGACACAAAGGTTGTTGGTCCGAAAATAGTCGGGTATGAATTGGCCTTAATTGTCAAGCGCGACATGCATCACCAGCCACTATGACCAATTGATCTATGCACATTTGTAGCTTACTGTGCATGCGGATAACAAACGAACTAACGACATGTTAAAAAAATGTCTTCATTTAGATATTATGTAATTACTATATGCCACTGCATCATACAAAAAAATCCAGCAGATTTGTCAAGTAGTTTTTAGCTTAGAACTGTCCCACTGCAGTCACAAGTCATTGCTTCCATACTTAGATCTATCAAACGGAGCAAAAATAAGATAATAGTTATTACGTACGGTTGAAGTGTAATAAATTATTGTATAAGCTATTTTTACTTCGTGATTATAAGTTTTTTTTTGATAATGTGACACGTCATTGTGACTACATCCTGCCTGATGGTAAGCAGCCGATGCAGTCCAAAATAATGAGAGCGCTCCTCACCGTGGAACAAGCACACAAGCGCACCCATTCATGACGACCTGCATAAATGCCGTTTCACGCCCCGGGATTATAGGAGCTGGGAAACACATGCGCCGGCAGAGAATTCCAAGTATTTAAATATTCTAAAATAGTGAGAATTCCAAGTATTAACTATTCTAAAATAGTGAGAATTCCAAGTATTTAACTATTCTAAAATAGTGAAACGTTAAAAAAATTACTATCTCAGATGGGAAGTAATTTTCAAAGTTTTGAGAGTAGGCATTTGATTTGAGTTGAATATTACGGACCTTTAACTATTATTTAATAGTACGTACTAACCTAATGCCATCATACGGGATGTACACATGCAATCTTGACATGAAATCTTTACAATTTTCTTAAGAGCTCAACACTTGGATAACATTGACACATTGTTATTCAGAGCGGTCAACCTTGCTGTAAGCTGAAATATTGCCTTATTTTCACATACAATGGCTTTAGCAATTGAGCGGCACTGATTTTTGTTTTGTAGGACGCTTTCGGAAGGTCACACGACAACTGCACAGCATTTGTTGTGTTTAACAGATGGCAGTTTAAAACTGTATGGCAACTAAATTTGTTTAGGGAAACAAAATATGCAAATGAAGATTCAGTACATTAACAATTCTATGCGTAATGATCATCTGACTAAAACTATAGGCTTAGTTATTGACTCTTATTTCTTCATTACAAGTCATATTCGTAAGAGCCCACACGTTACAAGACATATAAGCAAAAACATAAGAATAGGGGACAGCTATAACGATTTTTGCGTGCGAATAAATTGTTATTAGAGCACAGTATAATAGAAGTATAGAACCATTTATACAGCTTTTAAGAATTGGACAGAAAAAATAAGTTAAATAGAGCGACACTCTTTGACGTACAGTGGTGGCGAGTCATAACATTATCTTGAATTGTGTTGTGGAATTTTCTTTTTCCTTATGATTTAATCCAGAATACGCTATTGTGCCAGTGCACAAGCGTGGCATCCACCGAGCTATCAAAAGATATGAAATGAAATAAAAATCTACAGATTTTGCCCATGTTATGTCATGTAAAACGAAATAGGTGGTGAAAATAAAAGAAAACATGTTGTGCAATGTATTAATTTTGTTGATAAAAACTTGTGCTGTCTCTTAATAACTTTTCGCGACATTTAATCTTTTTTCTGTCATTTAAGTTGTCCTTTTGGTTTTGGTCCTACAACAAAGTTCATTGGCCTAGCATATTTATACAGGACCTTAATATTTGGAAAGGTCAATTAGTCATCAATATAAACCTATAAAAGTTCCACTACTGCAAAGTTCTAAAGCCTTACCACATGAACAATGACACATGGGTAGATAGGGCAGACACGCTGGCTGGCTGGTTACGTGGTTATACAACCAGCACCCATTTTGGAGAACCAGAAAGTGCTGAGAGCTCCAGATATTTTAATTTGACCCATCGTCGTCGAGTGACCCGGCATCTCGAAAGTTACAGCTAAGTTGTACCTACTTGTAAGATCGCACCCGAACGTACAAGCTGAAAGACGCCATCGAACTTCTCTTTGTGTTTTCCCGTGTTGCCAATGCACGAATCACAAAAAGATATAATAGTTATAAATAATAATAAAATTTATTTACTTCAACAAAAATAGTTACATTCAAAACAATATAAAAGATGTTATCCGTTTGGGTTTAAAACTGTGCAGCGGATATGAATGGAAATAACAGTTCCGTAAATTCGTTGTTTTGATAGTACGGTATTAATTCCTTTATCATAATCATTGATCCATAAGATCTCACTAGGGAGATTGTACCACAACCCGACCTATAAAGAGATATGAATGGAAATAACAATTCCGTGGATTCACCGTTTCGTTGGTAGGTTTGGTATTAATTCCTCACTAATTCGTTACAGCTATTATCCTGCGCGCGGCGTTGCAGCTTAATGAGGTAATTGAATATCCTGCCAGCTCTCTCTCCCGCGCTTCCTCTATTACGGGATATTTCGTAATTGCCTTCATTCTGTCTTGGGAAGCGTTTTGTTTCTACGTCTGTTTTAAACATACTGATTTATTCGCAGAGAGTTTCGTACTTTTTAATTTTCTTCCAGGCAGTGTAATTCATATTTCTGAAAGAGTAAATTATGAGCTGCAGCGACAAGCATATTAAGTTTGTAGTAACGTTCAGTTAAAAAAATAAGTTATTGAGTGAAAAAAACAGTAATCAGTTTTTTTTATTAATTGTTGTTTTCATTATCTGCTCTTAGAATTACTATGATTTATATATTAGTTTTAAGATTATCCTGTTCTTAATTCTTTAAAAGTTCCTGGTTGAGGGAACTTCCATCTTCAGATTCAGCTTTATTGTGACTTGAGATATGGTCACTATTTCCTGTTCGTGCATCTATTAATAAATAACAAAAACATAACGTGTTTTCATCTTCATCTTCATATTAAATAAATTTTCCGCGTAAATTATTTAATATTATAAAGTAAAAGGGCAAATATTACGATCCCAACACAACCATAATGGCGCGTGGGTCGGCCAAGAACGCGGAACAATCGACATCAGATCAAATCATCAGGTAAAAGGCACAACAAACCGGTGCAGCGACGCTATTTCAATTAATATGCAAATCCTGTTATGCATACCATTGGCTAATTGGCTATGTAGCTATATCACCTGTTTTAACAGCGATGTTACTGAGCTAGACCACATGAGTAAAGAAATCATGTGGCTAGACTGTGTAAACTGTGGTAAGCATATACTTACTTATACTCAGCGATATATACGTTACACTAGATAGGCCCTTCCGAACACGCACTATGTTCCACTCATCTGCGGAGTCGACTCGGCACTTTGCTTTAGTGTGGCTTTAACATTCGCGCGTGCGGAGCGGCGAAAATAATTCTTTATTTATTTTCAAAGTGTACACCTAGACGTTTACTACAATTCAGTTGTCAAGTAAGTGAAATTAGTTGTTATTTAAGTCATTATTACGTACTTAGTTATATCGTATTATTAGAATAGAAAAGATATTTTTCATTTATTGTTATTGACAATCTATTTGGGATGCCATCTTGATACACACTACGTTGTCTTTGACAGATCTGGCGCTGCGGCGCTGCAATGTCTGTCTGTTGGTTAGACGACATTTAAATGTTTAAGAGGGCCCCGCGCGGAGCCGCGCGATCGCAAAAACTGACATAAGTCTCATAATGAACTTCAAAGCAAAATCAATCATATTAATATTTAAAATTAGAACAATTTTGCTTTGAAGTTTCAGACCTAATAATTTGATTAGAGCAATGTTTTTATTCTGCGAAATGTGCAAAACCATCACGTGCTTGTGTTAAAAATTAAAATTTACTTTTTTAAGATGGAGACGACCTGCGGAATATCAATACAAATGTTTTCATGTAAGAATTATTGTTTCATGCGTAAAATTAAGAAAGTTGTCGAAGAAAAATGTTTTTAGGAGTCATTAGTTTCATGTATTGTTTGTTATTGTTTAAACAATTTGTTTAAAATTTTAACAAGGCCACGACCTTGTGCAATAATCAGGCTAAGTTACGTAAGTTCTTTTAATGTATTTAACTAATTCAGCGCATAGTACAAGTGACTTAAAAATACGTAAATTTTCACAATTTTATGCAGTATCCCCTTAAGCGCTGCAGCGGCTGCAGCGAACTTCAGTTCTCTCATTCCAGAATTTGAACAAATGGTTTGTATGAACGTTCTTGTCTATACTTCTAGGTCAGTGCTTATACTCTATACATATACTCACGACTATTTATCTCCGAAGGGTTAGACAGAGACTAGGCAATGGGGACCGCAAAAGGAGTCCACTTCCACAGTCCAAGTTTCACCAAATAAAAAATAACAATGTACTAAGCAAAGACCTTATTGTGACTTTATTACACTAAAAACATTACAACGTAATTGAAACATTGGAATTAATTGAAAAACCTGAAGGCGTTTATTTAATGATTTTATATTGTGAGCTTACCTATGCCCAATAATAAGAAGGTTATATTACGCTGATGTAATCCCCGTGTTTTTTTCTTTTATTTAGGTTTTTATCCGTTACAGATACGTACTCTAATCTTAACTTAAGTAACTACACAACGTACATATGAATTTCTACTGAAATAAAATGACTTTCTATGAAAATCTGCTGTTTCTCCCACGACGACCGTCACCTCTGTAGTGTAAGCAAAAAGTACCTTTTACACGCTAATGGGGTATTGTAAAATGTAGATCTTTATTACATGGTAACCCAATTCTCGTCACTATTTACCATTTAACTCTTGAGTTGTTTCACCGTAATGTATCGTGTTTCGCCTCAAACTGTGAGAAGTGTAGTCGCACGCAAATATAAGGCTCCGTACAAAATCTGACATGTGAATTTGAGCGTGAAACGTGGCCGTTTCGGCACAAGGCTGCTAGACGAAACTAGGCTGTAATTACTTAACATTGGCACAGCTGAGGCGGTTGATAGAAAGCTTTTAAAAAAACCGACAATGATTGACTAAAATTGGTTAATAATTGGTTGGCAAATGGAGCATCTTACGACCCAAATTAGTACTGGTTTTGGACAGCGAATACGATATATTTAGCTCCATTTAGGTATTAGAAAAATTACCATCATCAAAAAAACTATCTATAAATGCTGGAATTGATAAGCGTTAATAAAATATAACAATTTTACGTTAACCATTAAAATTACACACAGCTTGCATGCGTATGCTTGCTATGAATACTATAGACAACTACAAAAAATCGTTAAATTTTGTAGGTACCTATATAAAAATTACAAGTTTATATGTATTTATATACGTGTAATTATTACTTAACAAAGCATGGAAATCCAAAAAGCCACAGAAATATCTATGTTTTAAAAGCTATACTCAGGTAAAAAAGTGATCGTCGATAGCCTTCCGTCCGCATATTAGTATTCGATGCATACGAGGTGTGTATGCCTAAGTAAATAGTATTTAAAATTGCTAGTACGTGAAATCGATAGCAATATTTTTATAAGACAAACCATTACCAGAACTGTGGCGTCAACAGGAAAATCAAAAAAGTTTGAAGAGGCATTGCCAAGCCAGTGCTGCCGGGAGCCCCAACACCCGCGCGCCGAGGGGCACATTTATTTCCTTCAAAATGTTGTTTGCTCTACCAAGGCCTCCGCGAATTGGAAAGCAGCTGAATAGTTAATTGAACACACACGGGGGAGTAATCCAAATACGAATTTGGAGTCTTCACACGTAAATTGAGACACAAAAAAGAAAGGAGTTACAATTTGTCGGACGAGATTAGATCACTTAGGCTGATTCAAATATTCTTACGAAGAGTTGAGTTCTCTGTTATACTCGAAAATGAACAGTTATAGCTATTTTATAATTTATTAACGATTGCTTGTCGCTCCGTCCGGGTAAACATCCGTATTCCGGAATCCTAAGGGAATTTCGGGAAATCCCATTTTATCTCTTACCTACGCACGGTAGATCCCTCAGACTGATAAATTACATGTTCTAGATAAAGCGGTTTGATTTGGGCAGTGCGATATTTATAGTTCCTTAGTCAGTTAGGACTATCTTTGTATTTCTCAAAAGGTTGTGGAAAGGAGAAAGCATGTCATCATGTCCGTCTGATGTCTGGTTCCCGGATGCACATTCATTCTTGACGGTGATGATTGTAAATATGTTTCACCTACATTTCATGGGAATCTAAGGAACACTTCCTTAGATTCTTATTACCTGAAAAACAATAGGAATTCTTGGGAAATCATTATTGAAAGACACGTACAATTTGCGTTCGTTTATCAAGTACTCGTTATGCGATTGCAATCACCGGTATTTGGCGATTGGCTTCTCGGAACTGTCGAGTAATAAACAATCGAGACGCAATCAAGGTGGTCCGGCCAGGAAGAATGCGGCCCGCTCGAAAGCATACAGCCTTCGTAGACCTTGCAGTGTGATTTAATTCATAGGTCTATACATTGTCTTTGCTGTGGCGATGAACGGTAATAATTTTGCGGGCACTAATGTGTGGAGATTTTGCACATATAAATTTGTAATCATGATTGTCAAATATTGCACTTACAATTTTTATAGAGTCATGATTGTCAAATACTTTAGTCTAAGCATGGAAATATTGTTTTTTGAAGTTTACTGAAACTATTTACGCGAATCTATTCAAATTTACATTATGTGGTACTTCGTTCTGACGTTTTTAAGCAGTGTTTTCATGGTCCGTGGTTACAGAGAGTTCGAGGTTTAGTCTGGTAGTAGTTACGAAAAGAACTCTTCCAAAAATGTGTGGATCTAATCTAGCTGTTCTTACTTCTGCAATCATCAGTGTAAAATTCTCCACCTCTGGTAATATGGACTGAACGCAATCCCTAAATGAGTTTCACTTGTGTGTCAGCTATGTGCGCACGCTGGGCGCGGCAACCTGATGTAAATGGTACGTCTTACCCAATTCCTGGACAACTGAAAAGGTCATAAGTCCCACCGGTAGGGCTGTGTATCGTACTCATGATTTCCTTAACATTTTGAATATGAAACTTGTGTTTACCGACTTCATTTAAAAAAAATAAAAGGAACCCAATCGTGCGAGCTGTAAATGTTTTTGTCAAGACACAGACACATAGGTTGACTTTTTGGCCTCTTCTGATTTTTAAGTACCTAAATCTCATGATGGTATGTTTTTGTTACTGTCATAATAATTTCGTAATTTGGTTTTTACTAAAACTATTAAGTACTTATATAAAACGTCCTAAATAATAAAGTGCATCATAAAATTTGTAGGCTTTATCAAATGTTGGTTATACAAATGGGGCTTTAAAAATTAAGGTTTTAAACAGTTTCATTTTGATATACCTCTTCAACCAGCTTAAAGCCGTTTAGGCCAGAACAATTAGGTACTCTAACTGATCACACAGTCTTCCATAGTTCTGCTAAAGCTGAAGAATTTTACTCCGAAACTTAAACAGTCTTGCACTGGCAGCCCTGCGAGCACCACATTCAAGAATCGAGATATACAATGAATTGCGTGCGGCGAACGCGCAAGCGCACATCTCCGAAGGCAGCGCAGGCGCAGATAAGCGCAAGTGAAATTATTGCAAATTTGCTTGTCAGCAACATGACTTATGAAGTGGTTACAAGGCGAAAGTTTTTTTTTCTCCTATGCGAAGTAATAGCTGAGGATGTAACTTATTTGTTGTATTAAACGTTTCTACGCTGGACCGTGAGAACGAATCGAGTGGATTTAATTTTGAGATATTATTGTTTCCTTGTGAAAGTATTCGTAATATTTGATTATTTGCGTTAATAACGCTCAAATCAACTTTGTGAAAGTAGATATTTAAATGTGATAATAGTTTTACTGTAAAAGATTTTAAATAAAAATACATATTTTTTTGTAAAAACATACGCACCTTATATTTTTTTTAAAAAGGACCTGCATAATGTTGCGTGGTCCATGATTACAGGTAATCAATAGTTAATAATAGTCTGTGAACAATTTAGAGAGATGTAATTCTTAAATAATTTCCTAATGGATAAAATTGCATAATGCTCGAGACGAGACAACCTGCCGGTGTGGGTAAACGGAGAAAATTAAGTGAAAGTACCATGTGGCTGTATTCTGATACAGTACAGAGGACCCATATGAAACAAATACTTTTTTAATGTAGTATATTGGTTAGTATAAAGTTGGTGTTTAGTATATCAGTTGTAAATAAATAACTGTCTTTAATATAACAATTAATAATGTAATGTTTGGACATGTCTAAGTTACAATTTGTAACCAGGTGACAATTTTCTGCAGGTTTAGTTTGTAGAGTTTGCCGGAGCAATTCATATAGAGATAAAAGTTAATTCAAAATGATATTAAGAGGCCTATTACATCTCGAATGTGATTTTTGCGTACAATGCCGATTTTCGCATTTTGTAGTAATTTTGCAGTTGTATTTGTCGTTTTTATCGAAATAGGATAATAAATTTGTGCTTAATATTACAAATCTCCATTCTGTGAGCATAAGTTGAATTCGGACGGCCGGCGCATCGCATTTTGTAGTAATTTTGCAGTTGTCTTTATCGTTTTATCGAAATAGGATAATAAATTAATTATAAAATCTTTATTCCTCATGAAGTAACAATTACTCTGGTATAAATTTTGCTCAATAATATTATCGTAGATAGGAGAAATTCACAGTTAACTTATAGCAATTTTCGAAGTTTTTTTTAGTTGAGAATAAGTTTTTTAGAAAATGTTTTTTTCCTATAAAATATCAATGACATCTAAAAATTCCGAGGCCGCTACGCACTATTCGACTATATAAGAGATAACATTATAATTTTTTATTTCACTTGTTTAGAACAGTATTTCAATCGATGAGCTCAAAAAAGTGCCTTCGCGCACTTTATAAAAATCTTTCTCTGCAATTTTGGGCTTAATTAAAAAGTTAAGCAAAATTTACAAAAAGCGAGGCCGCTACGCACTATTCCAATAGCTATTCTACACTATTGAATAAGTCATAATTGTTAATGTATTTTTGTTTCTGAGATCCATAACGCCAAAATTGGCCATTTTACGCAAAAATCACAGTCGAGATGTAATAGGCCGGAGGAGAAGATGTTTTCTCGAAACAACAATAGAATTATGAATATGAATTATTACAATTTTGCCTAATAATTATATCATCATCAGCCAAACGTCCTACTATTTTTCTTTCTTTCTCCTAAACCCATTCCGTTGCCGCAACGCGATTTAAATCAAATAGACATCCGTAATTTATAATATCCGTAGGATCTACAAAACTCTATTTTATCGATACAAAATGTTGTAAAACCTTTTTTTAATTGGTACATTGATTACAGAACTCTTGAAATAAACCAAAGAGTTTTGTAAAAATCTTTAAAGACTGTTTGGAAAGTTATACAAATAAAGTTGTATCTACAACGTGGCTTGTGTCCGAAGCGTGCCTAATCACTACGTGGAGTAATAGCTAATGTAGGCATAACTAATGCAATAGCCGGTCGAGAGTGGCGTCGTGATGTTCATGTAATTACGCCGGCCACAAAGGTTTCAGGCCTGAGCATGGTGCCTAAAGCCACATTGTGTGTGTCCATTGCATTATGTCAGTATAACCACTGAGCAAAGGTATATCCTAGCTCTAGAGTTAGTTAACTTAACTTTAAATACGAAACAAATTTCAAAAAATACGAAAAATCTTCTATCGTAAGAATTTCTCGCAAATTCTGTGTTTTACTGGTTGAAAAGTAATATATTTTCTTGAAAAGTTTTACTTACCATAATTTTTACTGTTTTGATAAACATCGCAACTCAACCTGGTTTAATATAGAAGTAATTCGAAAAATATGACGCGGCAATTTGAAAACGACAATGTTGTTTGGAAACAGACACGTATGATATAACATTTCTGCTACATAGAGGGACACTCCCCGTGGATTTACATTGTTTAATTCAGTTAAGTACGCACAAAATTTAATAAACAATCTTTTACTACTAGAGTGAGAAATGTGACATAATTTGTATGGAGCTTAAGTCAAATATTTGAATTACGAAGGTCAAACCATCTTTAGTTAAGTTATTAATTTCGAGCGTTATACTCTGTAACCATTGTACCTCAATGTCTTTAACAGTTATCGACAAAAGAAGTTATTTCCAAAAAAACTTTGCAAACAAAGCTATTTACATAAGAAATAAGTTTACTTACCGAAACACCTTCCGTTTTATGCAAAGTACAGAGTCTGCCTCAGTGGTCAATAGCAAGCAATAGCTCAGGGAAAGTGAGTTTTGTATTTTTTGATAACTTCTCTATAGTCTGGGTGTATGTGCAGTCTATAGTCTGTTAGTCACCTTTTACGACACCCATGGGGAGAGAGGGGGTGGTAGTATTATTTTACTGCTACGCGATACGGTTGATTTCAATGATAGAGGCTTTTGCCAAGCAGTGGAACAGTGTAGTACTTTACTTTTACTTTTACAAAGTACAAACAGCTGTTAAACTTCAAGCAGTTTTACAATGGAGACGTTCACTCAGCACAATAAAATTGTAGTTTGCCACACGACACCGCAATTAGGGATATGTTGGAGCAATTTAACACGTCGTAACGGTACCAAGCTGGCAAGTACCACTTAGAGTCACCACCAGGAAGTATATTGAAAATATAGATTTTTTTGTTGGACTACACGTCATGTAACACTAAACAGTAGTACTTACTGCAAACTGCCTTAATACGTAAGAATTAATGGCCACTATAACATATAAAATAATAAAAATTACTTTTTAAAGATTATGATATTTAAAATAGAGCACATATTTATGCGGATCTACTCGCATTTGTTTAACATTTTATTTTAAGCCGTTAATTTGGGTCTTTCTCTTATGGACAGATTCTCATAAGAACAGATTCTATTTTTTGTGACCACGGACATTGCAATATTTCGAAACGTCAGACTAAACTCTCCTCATATTTAAAAATATTTAATAGATCCTTTAAAGTATCGAATAAGTATACATTTTTCTATGTTGTAGATAAAAATAAACCTTTTGTACTACTTAGACTAAAAGAACCACTAAGTATATGAAAATTGGATACCCACCACCATGAATCTTCAAATGAAACTTCGTACTTCGTTAAACTTCTTAATTTCTTTCTTTTATTAATTATACAATTATTGGCGACAATTTTTGCGGTGCTACAAACATTGCTTACAAGCTCTAGGTACTTTTGAACCTAGTTAGGCACGAATCTAATGTTGTTGATTACTTACAAATCATTTATCATCACCTCCCATAACGGAATACTTTGTACAGTCGTAGACATTTTTTTCACATACACGTCCTTCATAACACACCACACACACACACACACGCCACACAATACAACAACACAAAATTTAAAGAGTACCTGTCAACATTTTTATTTTATTTTTTAATTTGTTGCAATTAATTTTTTATATGTATATTTTTTTTGTAATACGTATCCAATTTGTTATCGTTGTTTGTAATTGTAATTATATTTTAAATTATGAAGCCCTCGTTACCTTACTCTCACCAAAGATCTCCAGAGAAGTGGGATTGGCTGAAAATCAGCGCTGCCTGGGATCCTCCCCCCAGGCCAGCACATGCTGAGCTACTTCCAATTGCTTTGTTTGTTTTCATTTTCATTTGTTCATTGTTTGTAAAATGCAATAAGAAGCAATAAACGTTTTTTTACTTTACTTTACTTACAGCTTTCCTCTCATACATACTTACATGACATTTTAAAAAAATCCTATAAAGATCATCATCATCATCATCATCAGCCCATAAATGCCCACTGCTGGACACAGGCCTCCCACGTGGACAATAGGACATGGGGATATTAGGCCATAACCCACCACGCTGGCCTAATGCGGGTTGGTGGGTTTTTACGGCTGTCATCTTACGACAACAACCGGGACCAACGGCTTAACGTGCCTTCCGAAGCGGAGGAGCTCGAGATGTTTTTAATTTGGTCACCCATCCAACGACCCGGCATTGCGAAAGTGGCTTAGCGAGCAAGAACACAAGCCGAACGCGCTAGCCGCTGCGCCATCGAGCTCCTAAAAAGATGTATCAATATATTTTAATTTTGTTTAACTGACACCTACCTACCTAACATAGTTTTCATCTTTTGCAGTTGTATTTCTCAAACATTTAGCTTCTCTTTGACATTGAAATATAAATGTTCCTTCTATTAATGTTTCTCATTGTTATCCTATCAGACACTTTTGCATAATATATTATCTGAGCGTAGGTTCTAGCTCATTTTCCTTTCATGGGCTTAAGTACATATTTAGGAGTAGATACCCTTCGCACGAGCTTAAACCACAGTAAATATATGAGCTATTTACTGTGCTTAAACCCTTTAACCTCTGATAAAGCACAGGTAACAAATTAGCTCATTGCGAACATTATACAGAGTGTTTCATAAAGAGCGTGCCAAACTTAATAGAAGGATAGACTGAGGCGTAACCAACTAGATAAACAAAATTACTTTAGTAAAAGTATCAAAAAATTTGAGTTTTGGTTCTGTAACTTGAACTAACAAAATTAAATTTTATAATGGTACATTGATTCTTCGAGAGTATTTAACAGGAAGAAAATGATTTCCTGCTTTTGTACACACATTAACAAAAACAACTAAAAATGGGGAATTTTGAGAATAATTACAAAATTTTGCTTGAAAGTGGTGATACTTTCACAAAGTATTTTTTTTATCTAATCGGGTCTATCCTTAGTCTATCTTCTCTTTAAGTTTTGCACGCTCTTTATACAGGGTGTATTATAGAGAAACTTAAAATTTAATAACAGGTATTATAATCTACTTAGTTAGATATTGATATTTTGTGAATTGTATTGTATTGAATACGTATTTTTTCTTCCTATAATTTTTTTATGGTCTGGTTATTTAATTTCCCTTCGGTATTTCTATTGTGTAGTATTATATTAGTTTTACTAAAATTTGTCAACGATATTTAAAATCTTCTAATACTACAAAAATTTAGTTAAAGTTCCTTTGAAACTCACATGCTACTCTTGGCAACTTATTTGGCTGTTTAAATTACGTCCTTGCAAGTTAGTTCTAGTTAGTTCTAAGTCGTAGAAAGTAGCATGAACTTTCGACTTCCGAAACTACCGACCAAGTGGTTGAAAGATTTTCCAGTTGCTCTTCGCGGAAACGTAGCAAAGTGAAGACTAATTAATGTCGACTCCAATTTAAAATTGAATTTCGGAGAAGTTGCGCTTAGCTGATTGCAGTACGTATGGCTTGAAATTGTAGCAGATTGTTAAGTAACTAAACCAGTAAAAAGAAAAAAATAACTTATCTAATGATAAGACTCGTTTTACTTTACAGAAAAGTTGGATAATTTAGACTTTTGCACGAATCAGCCGTGCGATTCTCTAAGCTAAAGCCTTGGTAGCAGCGGCTTCCGCATCGCTGAGAAATGACTTCGTCTCTTTCATATTCATAGAATTGGAAAGAGACAGCAGATCACAGCCATGAGCGCAGCGTCTATGTGTCACTTAAAGAATCGCATAGCAGATACCTACTGGCTATAAAACTGCCCGTTCGAGTCTTGTTCGTGCAAATTATGTCAACATTTTTCTGCATCGTGTTATTAACGTTGCTGCCCGCTGTAAAGCAGCAAAAAGAGAAAAATAAAACTTAAATTTTTCTTATTGTGCACAGCAATGTCGTTCGAGAAAAAGATAGCGCAAACTAACCATCTTGTTAGAGCAAGACGCGCGCCCACCCTCCCCGGAGACTCAATTATGATTGACCTCTGATCCTCAGCGATGCTAAATGGGCATGTCCTGTCCATGTTACATTGATTACAGTCGTATTCAATAACCACGTATACACAGTCAACAGGACATGAAGCGTGCCATTGATATAACAGCTATAAGACAATGCGGTAGAAACTAATTTCGCTTGGCCTGGTTTACTGGAGCATGCGTGTGGATCGCCTTCAATATGATTTTGTAAACGTGCTCAAGTAAGATTACTTAAATAGTGACATGATAGTTTAATATTGCATAATTTTATTGAATGAAGTCATCAATGAGATTGGTGAATGTGTTGCGTTAAAATCTCTTTATTCTAGGTAACACCTGTTAAGGATTTTTTCCGCTTTTGCGTTCGAAAATACCTACATAATTGTATTGTCAAGCCGGCATTAAAAATATCCCTATATTAAAAATAGGTTGTTCCTGATAACAATTTACCTGGAAAGTAGTTTTACTTTTGTTCACTCTAAAGTACGGTTTAAAGAGTGCAAATTAAATTTCTCCGGGCCTTAACAAGCCCGCTCGGCTTATCTAAATTGCATGACGTCTGAAAATTCATGAATAAAACGCCGCAAGAGGGCTCTCGCCGAGGGTAAAGAGAGAAATTCCGTTGAATTCCTATGTGGCAGACAACAAACGTACATTTGGCATATTTGACGCGTTTCTGTTCGCGAAGAAATGAGACGTTGTTCAGTTATCACAATTTGTGTTTTCCCTCAGACTTTCGCTCGTGACTCCTTGCGATGCCGCGACGACGGGTTGGAAATTTCTAATATATTGTTTGATTGCTGTAACTAGCAAGATTTAAGTGGCAGCCTCTGCGATAAGTGTAGACGGCTTAAAGAAGTTTTCCAAATCGTATCCATCACTGTCTAATGATATTCTCGTATCTATATTACCATGATCATCTTAATAATTTTCAGCCATCATTTAGACAATTAGCTGGCTGCGGACAAAACACACCGTTGCTGTCGATAAAAATGCTTTCGTGTAGGATCTTCAAATTTTAATATAAAGAGTCTAGGTAATCCTAGGACACAATCAATCAAACACGCGTGAGAAGGATGATCCTCACTTTGAGGATCATTTGAAGATACACTATTTGGTTTGCCAACGTCGATCTAGTAATATTGCTTCTGCAAAATTTCCTCATGGTACGAATCTTCTACAAACTCAGCAATGCACTGGTCATTACAATACCAAGGTTTGAAAAGGTTGAAGTCGGTCGTCCGCGCAACGCTTCAGACGGCTTTTTTTAATAAGATGTTAAGTATTCATTGGCCATTCGTACCATGACTACGAGAAATTCATTAGCGTCTTTTAGATAAGTTTTAATTGAATGCAGGGCTTGTATGAACGAGTGCAGTAGGTTGTTGACCCCATTTTCACTTTCGTGGTCTTTATCAGAGCGTTGCCATGGCGACGGCGCTGTAACGGCCGTTACACTTCATAATCACATAATTGTTACAACACCATAGAGGTGTACTTACTGTACTATTTTCGCTTTCCAGTAAATAAAGGGAGGTTCTATTTGAACTAGATTTTGGACCACATTTATTATTACCTATTAGTTTTTTATTGTTATCATAAAATAGAAGGCAGAAGGCAACAACATAGCAAAAGAAACTTGGGCAGGTGAAGTCATCCGTACTGGGTGCTTGCTGTTCGTGGTCCCGAGCTATCTCTGTGGCGAAGAAGGGTTTATACTAAGTCTTTTAGTGGGTAAGCCTCCCCTCCACAAAAAGCTCGACGGAGGAGGGGCACATGCAAAGTCCCACGAAATCCGGGGATGCCCCTGGCCCCGGTGTATGCGAAAAAAAAATGTGTTCTGTTGTGAATAGGGTGAAATGATGTTGCCCGACTTTCGCTGAGAAAAAGAACGCTAATAAGGTGATGATAGTACTCTACAAATTATTTAAAATAAGTTTACAGCTTCAGCTAGCCGATTACCGAATCAAACTTCTGAATCATCGTAAGTAAAGTTTCAGCTCAAGACATTGAATGGAATGAAAGAATGAAACATAATGTTTCAAAAACAGACACATTGAACAACTAATTGGTAGATTTTTTCTTTAATAAAAGTAAATAGCAAAAGTTCTATCAGAGCAGGATTGGCAGGCTTTTAAGCTATATAAATAGACGCTGCAAAGGCAGTGAAAGTTAATGATACAAAATTACTAGCTAGTACCCATTTATATGTCAATAAAAACGCTTTCTAGATTTTTCTTGGTGAGCTAAGGGGGTAATATAAATTTTCCGGTACGTTTATCTCTACGGCATAAAATAGTTCAGGATTTCTAATTTATGGCCATACCAATCTAACACTTGATCTTTCACAAAACAAAATAGCAGTTTAGTTATTAATGAATATGAATTATTCACCTAAAATTAAATAAAATAATTTTGTCAGGAAAATCCAAAAAAAATAATTTAGGCGTAATATTTCATATTTTAACAACTTCACTATCAAAAAATACAACAATGGACAGTCGATTGTTGTGATTGACTCATGGGACAAGGCAGTAGTTATTAACGTCAGTGTTTAAAAAAAAATTGCTACTCTTTTTTTGTAATTCAAATAAAACATTTGATACCTACTTACTTTTAAATACAAAATATCTTGTCCTCGTCTTTGTAACAATACCACCAAAATGCCGAGCGCATAATGGATGGAAGCGATGAATCGATAGCCTCATAATGCAATAGAAAGTGGGTGCACTTGTTGTCGATCGAGTTAAGTTCGAGGTCGTAACAGTTGTAGAACAATAGCACGCATTTTCACGCCTACACGAAATCACGGGGTTAACCTTGTTTGTCATTGGTACTGTTGTTTGATTTTTTTGCTGTATATATAAAGTCGTAATATTTATTTGAGTTAAAAAACGCTCAAATAAACTCAAAGAAACGAAACGTTGAAAAAAAAATGTCTACCTCAGGCGGGAATCGAACCCGGATGCGGAGGACGCGGGTTCGGTTCCCGCCTGAGGTAGACATGTTTTTCAACGTTTCATTATCTTTGTATTTATAATATTACTGAGCCGCTTGTCCGATGGAAGCATCCTTCGTAGCCCATGGATTATATATCTTATACATTCTAATTACATATTGTAATTCCTTGTATTGCGTCTTGCCAATCCTGAAGATTCAATTCATATGCCTTACTTACTACTCTGTAATTTCACAAGATCTAGGTTTGAATCGGAACATAGCTGTTCCTGTGCATTTAATTGTAACATAATCTTACCTATTTGTAGTTATCTACTTATAAATATACGATACGATCGATCGCTTCAATGATGTTGCCTGTACACCAAACTATACGGAATCATTTATATTTTATTTTAAATGCAGAACCTACAGTATCTTTTAAAGCTACGGATAAAAAATAGATCATCATTGTACGAGTACAGGGATCAAAAATCTTTTATGTGTTACATTGAATATGTTTTGCCTAAGTTAGTCATAGTTATTATGCCCACACGTGATAGATAGATAGATAGATACACTTGGGTACTTGCCATTCGTGTTCATTTCGTAATCCGGACATCTGGCGCGAATCGCTGATTTATGCGCATTCACAACGCGCAACACAGTTGCAGTACCTACGCGCGTATTGTTTAAGGACGACGCATGCGAAAGTATTCGAATGGCACGGATATAAGTACCTTCGTTGTACTATCAGCACCAAATTGACCTAGTGGTCATTAATATATTGGCAGCTAAGAGGCCTATTACATCTCGACTGTGATTTTTGCGTAAAATATCCACTTTCGCATTTTGTAGTAATTTTGAAGTTGTATTTTATCGTTTTTATCGAAATAGGATAATAAATTCGTTATAAAATCTTTATTCCTCGTGAAGTAACAATTATTCTGGTATAAATTTTGCTCAATAATATTATCGTAGATAGGAGAAATTCACAGTTAACTTAAAGCAATTTTCGAAGTTTTTTGGTTTAGAATAAGGTTTTTTTTCTATAAAAAATCAATGATATCTAAAAATTCCGAGGCCTCTACAAACTATGCGACTATATAAGAGATAAAATTCTATTTCTTTATTTCATTTGTTTAGAACAGTAGTTCAATGTAGGAGCTCAAAAAAGTGCTTTCGCGCATTTTATGAAAAATTTTCTCTGCAATTTTTTGGGTTTAATTAAAAAGTAAAGCAAAATTTACAAAAAGCGAGGCCGCTACGAACTATGCCAATAGCTATTCTACACTATTCAATAAGTCAAAATGTTAATTTATTTTTGTTTCTGAGATCAAGAACGCATTGAATTGAATTGAATATAGGGCTCTTATGTTAAGTGCATTTTGGACTAATAAGGTTGTCAGTTTTTTATATTATTAATTTTGCAGTCATCTTACTTGATGTTAGGTGATGATAAGGACGTTGGCAGAAGCGCACTTCACTTAGTTTCCTCAACTAACCGAGGAACTGGTTATCTTATCTCTAATTGTCGGAGAAAAATAATGCTAGTAACATTGATTTTATGGCGACATATATAGATAACACGATAGCTAGCGAGGCGGACTTAATACAAGCTCTACCACCAACTAAACCGAGTAAAACATATACCCAACGCTGAAAGTCGTTTGGGACTGGGACGTGCAGGTCTGAGCGCTGAGTGTAAGTTTGTAAATGTGCAAACGTTACTATCGCGTTTGAGTTAAGTTTTGACAGATAGATCTTAATGCTAAGTAAATAAGATCGAGAATCAAAACTCTTAACTCAAACGCGATAGTAACGTTTGCACTATTTTAACTTACACTCAGCGTTCTGAGGCTACGTAGTTTAGATGGTTAACTAAACCACAGAGGCGGTTAGAAACGTTTCGGACTAATACTGTTATTATTTTTAAATAAAAGTGAAACTTTACTACTTATTTGAAGATATTTTGACCATTTGGAATTGAACCCAGGATTACCAGATACAGGACCGAGCGCTCTGTTACTCGGCCACGGAGGTGATAAAAACAGCACGTTATTTCTTTGATAAAACAAAAGTATCGCTTACAGTCTTACACTCTCATTCGTTTATCTGTTGTAACGATATGCTTATCATTATTATTACGAATGTTACGAGCTGTGTTTCCTGTGCGTAGGTGTCGCCGCTTCTTGTGAAATTAGACAGCTTTCTTAACATAAAATGACGAATGCAGATGTTATGTAGGTTGCTTTAACAAGCGCGGAGAGAATTTGCTGCGTCAAAGTAGTTACTGCTGTTAGTAATTTGCTACTGTTTGCCCAATTAAGATATGCCGCGACTTGGGTATTACACCGGCACACGAGATAAAACCTTCATATAGGTTTAAAAGCGGTTTTGTTTTGTTTTACTGTGTCAGTTCAGTACGTACTCGGATAGCCGCTAGATGCTAGCAGGAACAAGACCCGTCTGCGTCGTCGTAGTGGAGATCCTTGGGGAGACCTTTGTCTAACAGTGGACGTTCTTCAGCGGATGATTACGACAGTGTCAGTACTAAGTGCTGAGTTAAGAGCGAGTTTTATTCACCATTCGGTCACGTTAACGAAAACAAGATTTTGTATGCTGAAATTGGCATTCACCTCTTTTGTCACAACACTACAGCTTGGATCCTGCTTAAATGCCATACAATTCTCATTCCTCCTTTGTCCCACATTCTTAATTTCTATTCCTAGTTCCAATAACTAGATCTTTAAATAAGTAAGTATTCGTTAAATTAATAAAATTCAACTCGCATTTGGCACTCTGTATGGCGTTTTTATTTATTAACAAATACTGCAACAGTCTGTTTTAAAATATACATAATAATATGGCAGTACGGTTTGCCAAAAATATTTAGTGCATAACATTACAAAAAACACAAAGCAAAGATAAAAATAAATACAAATAAAAATGGACAAAAACGTAACGTCAAAGCGCAGTGGTTTGTTTTGTCTTTTTATTGAATGAACGATGGAATTGGTAATGAATTAAATACAAATTGAAAAATGACTGCCTCCGATGTCGTTCGAATTGCGAGGCTATTAGAAGTTGATGCATTTTTTTCTTGCTGTAAATATAAAGAAGGAAAAAAATACAGCATAGTTAATACAGAAATAACAATTAAAAATAGAAATCATTCATTGTGTCAGCTATACTACTTTCCTAATGATCTCCAATTAATAAAAAAGACCAAGTGCGAATGGAACTTACGCAGTAGTGTTCCGAGGTTTAAAGTATTTATTATTTAGGTGCATTAATAATGATATTTAAGGATTTAAAAAAGGTGTACGTATATAACATTTTCTTTAAACATGAGAGTTTGTTGTTTTGTACTAAAACATACGAGTATGCTTAAAGCTTCGGTTTAATATCCTGTAATAAATTGAGAAGTCTGCAATTACGAAATGGCAAATTTCGGAGGTAAAGGGACAAAATGTTTGTGCCTAATTCTCGTAAAGTGATTAGCCTAAGACATTTTCTTAATAATTTTTAAATAACATAAGGGCATAAGTACATTTTTTTTATTATTAATAATTATTTACCTATTTACTTTAAGTGAACTGAAGGTCCACTGCTAACAAATTGCGGGGCGCTAGGAAAGGGAAAATAAGAGAAGAGAGGCAAAAACGAAGAGGAAGTAAAAGAATTTAGGAGACGGGAAGGAATTATAGGAACTTTTGGCTGGCTTTATTTCAGGAGTTTTAGGAATTTGAGGAATTTTTTGGGGAAAGGGAAATTTGTAAGTACTTATTTCATTTTTATTTCGATTTGGTCGTAATTAAAACTTGAGTTTTATTTACATAATATATTTGTTTTAATTAGAATTAGACTTAAGTACATTTAATCACGACTACTATCACCGACTAATTGTTAACCACTTTAAATGTATCGAAGGAACCCGCATTAAATATCATTCCTTTATAAATTATTTATTATTTCATAATTTTGATGAAGTACCTATCGCAATCTATAACGATATCTACTTAAAACCACAGTAAGATTTAGTTTTTTGTAGCAGCTCTATTCTGTTAATAAAATTGTTATTACATTGTTGCTTTGCTCTGCTGCTGCTGATGACAATATTCGCTAGGGAACCCTAACAATTAAGTAGGTACCTAACTCTTCGGTCGACCGGCGATCGACGAATACAAAAAAAAAACTATTTTGAATCTATTGACTGTAACAAGATATTTTGTTGTTCTTAATAATGAATTTACTAACGATTTTTTTGTTTTGTTTTCAGGTAAGTGGTCTATTAACTTTACTCGGCGGATTTTAATCGGTAAGGTGAAAGGTAATGGCCGCGCCCAGAAAGTAATTAATTTAAGACGAGTTCTTTGTAATCTTTTACTTATTCATGTTTAATTAAGTATGCTCCTCTTTACCTCAGCTGCTCGAAATACAATCAACTGAATAAAAATAACGTTACGGGTATGGACATTTTCCACGACTCGATGGCAAAATTCAAAATTAATGTTCAGAAAGCTGAGTGTAGGTTTGTAAATGTGCAAACGTTACTATCGCGTTTGAGTTAAGTTTTGACAGATAGATCTTAACGCTAAGTAAATAAGATCAAAAAATCAAAACTCTTAACTCAAACGCGATAGTAACGTTTGCACATTTTCAACTTACACTCAGCGTTCTGAATCTGTTCGATTCTTTTAACTGAAACTGTCCCAGATGTTATAAACCTGCCTTATAAGTGTCAATGTCGATATTTATCACTTTTCTTCTCTTCGTATTATTGTGTATTATTATATAAACCATGTTTTATTATTTATTCAAAATAATGCAAATGCAAGAAGTACAATTTTATCTGCAAATGTTGTGTATGCCTGTAATTGGTATAAATAAATAAATAAATCTTTCCTACAATCACACCAATTATCTAGCCCAAGAGAAGCTTCGAAGAAACTCGTTAAATGGTTACTAGACAACGGATAAACATACTTAAAATACTTAAATACATACTTATTATATACATAGAAAACACCCAGACCCGAGACAATTTAGAAAAACAATAATTACTAAATTGACCCGACCGGGGATCGAACCCGGGACCTCAGAGATGGCGACACCATGAAAACCGGTGTACAAACCACTCGACCAAGGAGGTCGACAAATATATAAGAACTTAGATTGTAAGCTTATATGTAGTATTTAACAATGTACGATATATTATACTGTTGGTGTACCTTTTCCATAAATAACAAATAAAATAAAAAAAAAACATTGCTTACATTTAATTACGAGTATTATGCCCGAAGGCTTAGTCAGAGACAAGGCAATGAGGACCGCTAAAGCAGTCCTCTGCCATAGTCCATTTTTCACCAAATAACGACTGCACATGTGCTCAGCGTGACAGGTGGTGAGGCCATCGCTCGCTCTATG
Organism: Scoparia ambigualis; assembly: GCA_963921215.1. Taxonomy (NCBI): domain Eukaryota; kingdom Metazoa; phylum Arthropoda; class Insecta; order Lepidoptera; family Crambidae; genus Scoparia; species Scoparia ambigualis. The sequence goes on along the minus strand of OY992507.1, from coordinate 26,315,923 downwards.
CTGTTGGATGTGCAGTCTTTAGTCCGTTAGACGCCTTTTACGACACAAAAGGGAAAGGGTGGTAGTGGTTTAATTACATTTAATGATAATGACGCTGAATTCTCGATTATGCTGACTAATTCTAGAAAGCAAATATGGTTCCAAATAGAAGGTATTATAAAGGTCGTGGGGGCGTAGTTATTAAAACTGTCCTTTTCATATTAAACGACTTCATATTTATTTACAAAGCTAAAACTATGTATTACATTATAAATAAAAATACGTAAAATGGTAAGTGTATGCTTGTACGCACTTTAACTCGATCTCCTTTACATTGACATTGACATTGATTGACATTGACATTTAAACCTATCTATTGCGGCCGCGCACTGATCAGTGCTCAACGAAGAGATTTTCTATTGTGTCCAGTGGCGCCGCGTTTTAATTGTTAAGACTGCCATTATACGATTACCAACCGAGGCCAACGGCTTAACACGCCTTCCAAAATAAGGAGGACTACTTATTGGGAATATCGGTCACCCAATTCCTACGAAAGTAGCTTAAGTTTACACAGGGAATTGGGTTTGTTACACGTATCAAATATTTCTAGTAAATAACGAGCGTTATTTCTTACAGCAAATATGCCTAACAGTGCGGAGAACCTTTACCCGTAACATACATAGGTAATATACAGGATGGAAAAAATTCAAAAATCTTTAAAATTGCAGTTTTAATTATTTTTGAAAATAAAGGAATATTTCCTTTCAGTTTGCCAACATTAATATTAAGGGTACCTTACTTAAGGGTACCTTTCATCCAACCACGGTCTTTTTTTCCACCCTGTATGTGTAAGTATAACAGCAACATTCTAACCGAATTGAAGCAAAAGCAGCAATGTCCAGGTGTTGGTCGCAAAAACAGCATCATCCAAATGTAATTGGTATTTTTAGGAAATATGCTACTTCATAGTGAAGTTCTATTCTACTTTTCATAATTACTAAGATTATTCTTCACCTGGATAGGTACTGTTATATATTTCTCTGTCTAACACACTCTTCTCTGTGAGTCCATAATGCACTCATAATAAATACAATCCCTTTCCTCACTTCCCGCCCAGAGTGACGTTCCTCTCTCGCCCCTTTTTTTCTCTTAAATAATGGCTTCGTGCGATCAGCACATTTAGCCAGTGTCAAGTTTTTAGTAGTAATTATTATTTTCTTTACATTAAGTGAATGATTATGAGTGATAATTAACGTTTAATGGTAAATGATTTTCCCCCAAACCCCTCGAGGCTCAATAAAGCTGTGAGACTTTATTGAGGTCTCACACGGACTTCTTGAGAGAATTTGAAAAGTGATGTTGCACTGTTTTGTTTTATTTGCTAACACTCATGCACGTTCACGAACACTTAACAGTAAATAATCCACCATTAGGTATTTCACATTAATATTCGATAAAACTCAAATTATAGAAAATAAAACAAAACTGCAGACATGACGCTTCACTTTCCCTCCAAGAAGTCTCTCTCGCCCCTTTAGCTTACGGTACTACGGTACGAAGACTAAGAATTCTTAGTCTTCTTACCGTAATGCGCAAAGGAGACGACAGTATATCTTTACATCTACAGGTACATACAAAACAATAAACTAAACAGTTGCAGTATTATTGTGACCTAAAAAAACCGTTACTCTCATTTAGATCAAAGTGGATGTTGCTGCCTTTGCTTTTACATGACTCTATACAAACACACTCACGACTATTCCCCAAGAGTTAGTCGGAGACTAAGCAATGAGGACTACAGAAGCAGTGCATTGCCACAGTTTACGTTTCACTCAACTGCACATCGTGTTTAGCGTGATATATGCGTCCGTAGTCGCCTTTTACGACACCCAAGCGAGAGTTGGATTGGTAGTATTCTTTTAATAGTGTGCCGCTATCACACATCTCCTAGTAACATACATACATATAATCACGACTATTATCCCGGAAGGGTTAAGTAGTCAGAGACTAAGGGAATGAGGACAGCAAAAGCAGTCTTCTGTTTTTTACGAAATAGCGCCTGCACATGTGCTCAGCGTGACAGGTGGGAGCCCATCGCCGCTCTATGCTGTTGGATGTATCTGCAGTTTTTAGTCCGTTAGTCGCATTTTACGACACCCAAGGGAAGAAAGTGGTAGTATTCTTTCACCGCTACGCCACACGATTACCTACTAGTAACATTTTATTAAATATATTTAAGTAGCTATGCCTTATGCAAGCATTAGATGTTTTTGATAACATCACCGCAAACAGCTTCTTGCGTGCTTATTTTTATGATGTCTTTCTTAAACATAGTACAATGTAAATATCAACGCACCATCAACCTTATGCCACCGAACCTGATCTATTGTCATTGTAATAAGGTTCATTACGGTTTAACAATGTTGCCTTCACGTAGGTAATTGACGAATGATAATTTTGGAGCCATTATCACCATGCTGCAAGGTCGATCTGTATTATCATTGTCATCTCAAATATTGGTTTTCTAGGTTTCCATCAGAATCTCAGTGTTTGGTACGTAACGTGGCGGTATCTTACCTACTGTTTTTCTTTGAATGTTCGTTAAACATGTGATGTTGTGACGTATCATGCGGCTTTTTTAACAGATCACTATTCAAAAACTCTATCAAGTGATTAAAATCTTGAAGAGCTCGTTGGGCTCGGATGGGCTTTCCTGTTACTATTGCGTTGCCGGGTCATCAGACGGGTGGCCCAATTTAAAATATCTCTAACTCCCCTGCGCTTTGGAAGGCACGTTAGGTCTTCAGATCTGTTATGATAAGATTGGAAACATGGACATGACTGTTATGTATCAAGACCTCGTGGTCTTGATACATAACAGCTACTCGACATACGCGTCACAGAGCTATCATCACGTCTACGTCTCTCTGAGTGTGCATTATTTTGTTTGGCTGTCCACTTATTCCTCGCGTGTCCTCCGAAGTGTCGTGGTAATGTCCTCAGCGAGGAGTGAGGAGTGTGTCATCGTTCCAGAGAATACTAAACAGGCCCTTACCGTTGTCCGCGGCGTTTGTAACGCTTCAAAGAAATCAGTTGAAAGCATTGAGGTACATTTAATAATAGCTCAATGGTTGAAAGTTCATTTAACCTCATTTGTTGACCTTTGTGAAACTATGAAAGCACGGACTAAAATGGATATTTGTTGGCAGACATTCCTGAATATGTTTATACAAATAAGTTAAGATGAAACTTTTGATATAACATTGTCATGAATACACCGAAGAGTTTCAAAAGCTTTGATTGAAGAAAGGACTCAAAATACATAATATTATTTCAATCTAGTCAACTACTTATTTAATGATCGGCTATTTATACGAATGCAACCAACGAGCTCTGAGCTTGATCGCTTGCTCATATGTCCTTAAGTCCTTTTTACTCGACCACCAATTGCATTGAACCAACTAAGCTGATGAATTAAGCCCTGTTCAGAGAAGCGACAGCGTAAAATTTACTATGACGATCGCTAATCGTAGGAGATAACACTAGAAGAATCAGACTGACTCGTCTAAGAGGACGACTACCTACCTAATTGCCTCGTACGTGCGTGAATGTATCCACTGTATTTGGAAATAAGCAATCCCGCTACACGCATGTGGCTCTGCTCGTCTGTGTGATGAGCTCTGTCCATACATTTTATACATACCTACCTACTACTTATATACTATTATATCTGTGATACTATTAGTTATTCTGTGCTACTTCTGAATACACATTTTGCGCGAGTTATGTATACCTTAACCTTCTTTTTAATAATAATGACCAAATGTTCACCTCGGTTTAAAGTCACGCTGTCTCGTTTTTAGGGTTCCGTAGCCAAATGGCAAAAAACGAACCCTTATGGATTCGTCATGTCTGTCTGTCCGTCCGTATGTCACAGCCACTTTTTTTTGTAACTATAAGAACTATACTGTTGAAACTTGGTAAGTAGATGTTTTCTGTGAACCGCATTAAGATTTTCACACACAAATAGAAAAATAAACAATAAATTTTCGGGGTTCCTTATACTAAGAACTGAAACTCAAATTTTTTTTTTCATCAAACCCATAACTGTGGGGTATCTATGGATAGGTCTTCAAAAATGACATTGAGGTTTCTAATATAATTTTTTTCTAAACTGAATAGTTTGCGCGAGAGACACTTCCAAACTGGTAAAATGTGTCCCCCCACCCCTGTAACTTCTAAAATAAGAGAATGATAAACTAAAAAAAATATTTGATGTACATTCCATGCAAACTTCCACCGAAAATTGGTTTGAACGAGATCTAGTAAGTAGTTTTTTTAATACGTAAAAAATAATTAATTTTAAAAAATACACTATTATTAAAACATCGATCAAAGTTTTATAAATAATGGTACGGCACCCTTCGTGCGCGAGTCAGACTCGCACTTGGCCGGTTTTGTTAAAGAAGACAGATAGAGACAGCGTCAATTTAATCATAAGTGTAACATTAGTCAAAATTTATTAATAACAGGGTTAGAGAGTAATGTGCTGGTACTTAAGTCAAAGAAATGTATCGTAACGTTTAGAATGATGCAGTGAGACCGCCACATAAATATTCCGATCAAGAGTACATAGATTGAGTTAATAAAAGCTACCCTTTTTTTTTTTTTTTTGACCCACGGAAATGCCTTTACGCATACCCACCGAACTGGGGCGCTCGATGGGTTATGTCGGGCTCGCCTGAAGGGCACTACCGACTAAAACCGTGGGATGCTCAGAACTTCCGCCAAAGGGACCAGGGCTCCGGGTAATCGCGTTGCGACTCAACCGCAGCCGGTGCCCGCGGGCCGTCACTGCAGACGGACGCCTTGAGGCCTAGCCTCACCGGAGGGCAACCTGGAGCATTACAGGCTACCCTCCGATACATCAGTGAACCACACATGCGGGTGTAGGGCTCCCCATGCCCGTACACCCGCGGTTCGTCTAAGGGGGAAGAAGCTGGGCGTAGCCCCTCCTTCTTCGCCCTGTGCGCCTCTTGCGGTTGGCTGCAGCCAGAGGATCGTCCTCCCTGCCCCTTTCCGCTGCTTCCTTTTGGGCCATCACGGCCTTGCAGAAAGCTAACATGGCGTCCCACGCCTGTCGGGTCGCCACCATGGCCTCAACGACGGCCGGCAACGACAGGTCGGGACCCACCACCGCGCAGAGCTGCGCGCGCTCATCCGACCAGGCTGGGCATGCCGCCAGCGTGTGCAAGGCTGTGTCTTCCGACACGCCGCACTGGTGGCACGCCATCGTCGGCTCTCTCCCGGCGATTCGGCACAGATACCTCCCGAAGCAGCCATGCCCCGAGAGGACCTGCACCAACCGGAAGGAGAGCGAGCCCGCCTTGCGATCGACCCATCGTTCCAGGACGGGCCGAATCGCTCCTAATAAAAGCTACCCTAAGCTAACGTTTTTTTTTAAATATTAAGAACCTACTTTTTGTATAAACTTTTCCAAATAAATAGTTACGTTTTTTACGGTTCAATTAACACATTTGTTTAGGAATTAATAAAGATGAAAAGAATTTTAACAGAGAGGTAGCATTTTGAAACGAAACACTTAATAGGGATCGCCATGCGTTTAATTTACATATTAATTTGTTCCGACCGACGACGTATCAAACCCTTTCCGCGGTCCCACGTACAGTTCATTTTAATCACACATACATAACGCATAATAAAAGAGGCTCCTGCGCAGTAAATTATGTATTAATGAAGTCATAATTATGTGTTACGAATCGCGGATATAAATCAATTTGTAACAGGTGTAGTCTGATTGAGGCTTTGTGAATACGAATTATTGATATCACCCCTTACATGTTAATTAGTTTATTATAATATCTTTGCAGCTATGTAAGTAAGATTGGTGGACTTACGGAAGAACGTATAGGCCTTTTGGAGACCTTTTGGAGAAGCATTATATCAATGCGGAGTGATCGGACATGATATGCTCAAGAGAGATCCTAGATCCTACGTTCATGATCCTCTAGATTAAAGCTCTAGAAACGGCCATGATATAGGTAAGGAAACTCCGTGTGCGTTTTATTTTATTTCAAAGAGATGCCTTTGCGGATTACTTAATACTAGAATCTATACCGCTAACGAAATAGTATCGTGTAAATAGTGTATGAAAGAAAGTGCTTCTTTTTTAAATGCGATTCGAACGTCGAATGTACGGTCGGCCTGAGAAGTAGCTTAATACCTACTTTAGTACCATATCATGTGCGATCGTTCTGCCCCTATATCGGCTAAAAAATATGAATATGGACATGGGCTTCATTTGACATTTGAAGCCCATATTTTGTCCTTATATGGTCATATAATGGGCTTCATTTGACATTTGAAGCCCATATTTTGTCCTTATATGGTCATATAATGGGCTTCAAATGTCAAATGAAGCCCATGTCCATATCCATTTTTTTTAGCCGATAGACCCGCTGAACTGATTAGTGTGACAAGTACTAAATCTAAGGCCGATTGTAGGATTGAGTTCACAACATTCAGTTATTCAGATTGTATGTATCGCAGTTGTGGAATACTTGATACCGGTCGTTAAATAACGATTGACACGTTTTCACTCGAAATTGTCCGTCACTTCGAATAAGTGGCATGTGCCGTGAACATTAGACAGCAGACTCATGCAAGTTACGACCTATATTCTTTATTATACAGGAAAGATAAAATTCGACTCACGAAAATCATTAAGTAGGTACTTGAGAAAATTCAACTCTACACCTCTGTAATAAAAGTTAATATTGGATAATGCTTATTACACAACCGCAGCAACCACACACAGGATACTGTAATTTAATACGCGTAAAACCTGCTTATAAGCCTGTTGTTTAATTACAATATGGACCTTAGATAGTGATAAAGTGAAAAAGTATAGCGTTCAGTGTTATTTATTAAGTATTTGTATTTGCTTGGCTATGAAACTCATGAAAAACAGAGTTCTAGGAAGTGACTACATTGAAATAGAGACAAACTATTGGACAAATTATGGACTTTAAATCGCATAAGTATTTTTAGTCCTTAGATTCTTGGTCTTTGGATCGTTTGTACCTATTAGGCAGCTAAAGAGACTGACTGAGTGCTAGATGACCCGCCATGAAACTCGGAAAGGACTTCCTTTAGGAAAGGTAGGAAACATCTTTTATTATAAAATAAATGCACTCTCATGCAGATTCATACTGCCAATCTAAATGCAGAAGAGTAGTGATGTAAAGAGTAGTAGAGTAAATGTAAGGCAAAACGTTTGAACGTCAAACATTTCATACATGTACCTACTTGCGTTTATTTTTCATATCTTTGTATCCTGAAATTTCAAACTCTTTGCAGGATGTGAACTCTTTGCAGGTTGAATAAAGCAAAACTTTTAAACAGCACATACTTAACACGTACCTACTAGTAGGTACACGATCTTTCTAATGAACTCAATGAACGGTTTTTATCGGAGCTAATGAAGTCTGCATCCTGGTGAAGCAGCAGGTAACTTGAACAGGTTCCATGGTGGGTCACAAAGCCGAGATGTCGAGTAAACAGTGCGTTTACCGTTAGGCTGGTCAGTGGACCACTTTTTACGGCGCATCTCTCGCTGCCATGCCGGTGGGTTGGCCTACTGGCCAGCGGTTGATTGAATAAGGTAGATTCTAACGAAATGTTAGGCGACAGCAACAGTCATTTGTTTAAAATTGACGTTTTACATTCACATTTCGATACAGCGCCATCTAGTTTTAGTTACGTAACCTAAATGTCATGATCAGTGGCGTTTTTTGTGTATCTGAAAGTTGCTAGTTTCGTAGTGATCTGTGGTTTGGGCACAAAAATAAGATAATTACTAAAACAAAAATGTATTGTTATTCATGAGCAACCGGTTCCCAGGTTAGGTTATTAGGTTATTACTACAATACGTCGCTCATTTCTAGCAACTGTTTAAAAAATTGCAATATTTTAGCGACTCTGAAAATATTTTATGTAATGGGCGACTTGTCTCAGATGAAACTCGAACTCACGACCTTTCGCAATCAGGGCGACAGCTCTTTCAACAAAGCTATCAAGACATTGGTTTCTAATTTTTTATGTAATTTCTTTTGTTTTTTTGTCATTCAACTCTTGACATGTTCAATTTGCTAAGCTTTATTAACATGAGCTTTCTCTAAAATGCAACTGAACCGAACTCATTGACTATAAACGACAATTATAGTAGAAAATCTAAAACTTAATAAATAATTGGGTAAGTAGCTCACTTACCTAATGAAAAATGGAATTCAGAAAAAGAAATACGTATCAGAATTGAAATAGCCGGAAGTACGTTCATGAAACGCAGAAACTCTATATACAAACAAAGATATTAACATAAAGCTAAGATGGCAAATGGTCAAATGCTACATACTGTCGATATTTCTCTATGATATCGAAAGATGGACCATTAGTAAGAGCTTGGAGGACAAAATCAGTGCATTCGAAATGTGGCTATACCGAAGAATGTTAAAAATTTCCTAGAGACAAGAGTATCAAACATCGAAGTTTTTAATAGAATGAACAAGAAAGAACCTGGAACTTTATAACACAGTAAAGAAAAGGAAAACATCTTATTTCGGACATATCTATAGATACGACCAATATAACATAATCCCGAAAATCTTGGAAGGGAAAATCGATGGTAAAAGGGGCAGAGGAAGGAGAAGGCTAGCCTGGTTAGACAACATCAAGAGCTGGCCCAACATTAGTGACGCTGCCAGTCTTTGCAGACTGGCACAGGATAGAAACAAGTTCTGGAAGATGGTCGCCGACATCCGTAGAGGATATAGCACGACGAGAAGAAGATTCTAAAATAAAGCTAAAAAGAAAAAGAAAATCTGTAAAAATAGAAACGTGACCAATTTTTCCGCACCAATTTTTGTTCAACGATTACTTATTTTAAACTGTTATTTTTCGTATTAGGTATACTAAATTTAGTACAACACTTCCTGTTTGTTAGATGTATGTCTTTCTGTTAAGCTTTTAGTTTTCTCAATAAATAAATAAATTGTGAACACCATTCGCTTGATATCATTAGAAACTATTTCAATCTTAGGCATACGGCGTATGTTAAAAATATTAGATGTACTATACACCCATTAATAATGTTAATACTAGTAAATTATACGTGGGATCAAGAGCCACGATCGTAACTGTTTTAAAAACATCATGACCTTAAAGGTAGCTATTAAATGTAGGAAAAAAGCCGATCATCGTGTGTTCCCACGGATATGATTATGTGCGAGCGCGAGTGATGCTTCGTCTGGGTGCGGTCTGCGAGCGCTAGCCACTATTTAGTCGAGGCAAGAATACACGTTTTTTTTAAACAGTATCAAGTATTTTTTTGAGGTTACAATATTTTCTTCCTTCCCACTTTTAATATTTAGCGTTCTATTTTAAACGAGGCTTAACTAACTAGAAACTACCTACTTACTTTTCTATAAACTTACTCGACGTTTTCTGCCCGTTTTCTAACCGTTGTCTGCCCGTGACCACGGGCAGTCCAACTGTGACCACAAAGCATGTTTCATTGCATTGTATTATAAAATAGCAGACTGCCGGCGACTTCGTTCGCGTGGACCCCGTACCCCGTGACGAATTTTCAAAATGACTCCCCTCCCAAGAACACTTATTGCGACGTAACTAAAATAGTTAGACATATGATATCGCGATACTTTTTGTATATTGGTACATTATTTTAATCTATCATTAATAGTTTTTTTAGCGCACGCGATTTAAGGAATTTATTTGAGTTTTAATATCCCTAATTTTTTTGAAAATATTATATAGCCTATGTCACCCGGAGATAGAGTAGCTTCCCAACGGTGAAAGAATTTTTTAAATCGGTCTAGTAGTTTCGGAGCCTATTCAATACAAACAAACAATCAAATGTTTCCTCTTTATAATATTAGTATAGAGTATAAACAATAGCGTGCATTATGAACAAAACAATATCTATATACGCACTTTTGTAAGTTTGCAATTATTTTTCAATTTAACTACTTACTTTAACGTTATCCACTTACTCTGCACTCTTTGATAAGTTCAAGGACCCGTTTATCGCGCATCTAGGCGCTTTGCCCTCCCCCACGGCACGATTAACCCAAGCTGGAGAGGGGAGGCACCCTCAAGTATTCCACTCTCTTAATTCCGGCTCGAACGCTCCTGAGGATCCAGTAAGGTGTGGGGACTTTATCAAGGGACCTAGGGTTATTTTTGAATAAACTATACTAAACCAAAAAAAATGTTGTACATACAATACATACATACATATTGTCACGACTATAGAAGAGAGGGGGTGGTAGTATTCTTTCACCGCTACGCGATGGTTAATAATAAGATTGGTAGGTTAGGATAAGGCTGCTTCTGGGCAAGCTAGGCTGTTTCTGGGCAAGCTTGCTGCATCGTCGGCCTCTTCTTAATCCTATATACGGATAAGAATGTGGCCAAGAGAAAGCCCATCGAATATAAAAAAAATAGGATTAGAAACTTCAAATTTTGCACTATGCTTTCTTTTATAGTGTAGGTGAGCACTAAGAAAGGATTTTTGGGTATTCGCCTTAGGGCGGACTCGACCAAACTGGAATAAGGTCTTATTTATTTATTTATTTATTATTTATTTCATTTTACATGCTGGTTTACAGATTATGCCATCAAAACACCGACATGTCATACATAAAATAAAAGATGTAAAAATCTTAAGAACTAGAGTCACAGATATACAATAAAATTATGTCACAAAAACTGGAAATTAAAACTTATACCTAAATTAAACGCCGCATTTGTATAGACTAATCTCGGAGTAAGTCCTATTCCAGTTTGGTCGAATCCACCCTTAACTATGTAAATTTCTATACGAATTTTGCATAATAAGATTAAAGAATACTGCTCTATGAGGTGAGAGTAAGGCCCAGTTCCTCAGTGGTTGAGGATTCCGGGTGAAGCGCGCTTCCACCTTCGGCCTTATCGTCCCTTACCATCAGGTGAGATGAAAGTCAAGCGCTTACCCGTTGTGGAATAAATAAAAAAATGCTAATATTTCGTAATAAGTTTTATCGCCAAAATTATGGAGGGTTTAATATTAGTGATAGCTCTCCAGTGAACAGTGATATGATACGGCCTGTTTAGCGATTTCGAAATTAGCTGATAACGTTATTTAAGCCAGGATGATTGTAGGACACTTATGTTTGACCTAGATGCATAAAATTCATTTTAGTCGAATAATTATATATCAGCAGTTTGAAATGGTTAATGTCTTTAGCGAGTAAACACGGTGAAGTAAATGGTAAGGAGTAAAGAATCGGGGTACTTCTTGATCAGTGATACCCAGTGCTAGAAATTATAATTGGGCTTGATAATCGTGAAGTATTAAAAGGGGTTACGCATTTCGGTTTCCCATTTAAACTTCCAAGTCGAAATTTTTTTAAACCAATAAGCTAATTTTAATAAAACTTTACATGCTAAAGTAAAATACAGGGATCTAAATAGTTTGTTGAAAAAATTTTTAAAAAACGTTTATTCTACTGAGTTATTGCGATTTTAAACTTTCTATAGTAAACTTTAAATAGCAATATGTAAGCTAAATAACCGTTTTTTAAAAATGTTTTTAACAAACCATTTAGATCCCTGTATTTTACTTAAGCATGCAAAGTTTCATTAAAATTGGCCTATTGGTTTTTAAAAACTTCGACTTGGAAGTTTGTATGGGAAACCGAAATGCGTAAACCCTCTTAATAAAAATATTAGTCAACGTCAAATAGTTCAAAAAAAGCATACATATGCCACTTATCGATGACGCCAAAACTAATAAAATAATAGTTAAGTAGATAACTAAAATGTTGTTAAATATAAACTACTAAATCTACCACCAGTTCGACCATTGACTACATTAAGCCACATCAAATATTAAGAGGAGCTAATCCCGGGTCGTACCGGTTGCGCAACTGTCAACTGAGTTTCGTAAACACAATCGCACTTTTCTAGAGCACTTCCTCATTAAACAAATGAACCTCGGTGTGCTGTTAGTGCACCAATAGTCCTACAAAAACGTACTGCACTGGGAAATTATATCGTGGAACAAAAGAGGGTCTAATAAGCTTAGTAGGAAAGTGATGCGCTTTTTAACAGCAGCATGTACGAACGAACAACGGTGCGTAAAAGAATAATTACCTATGTGAAATAAAACAGGGATGCAGTCTTTCTGGATATTAATGTAATTTACATTGAATAAGACATTCATAAACACTATTTCAAATTCAAATCTGTGTTTCGTGTTGAATAATTGTAATGATTAATGATAACTGAGAAGTGTAACGAGTACAACCAGCCCCTCGTAGTAGCTTTCGTCGATTACGAGAAAGCTTTCGATAGCGTTGAACATTGGGCTGTACTACACTCCCTGAAGAAAAGCCTTGTGGACACGAGGTATGTGGACCTTCTACGTGAGATCTACAGTGAAGCTACATTGCAAGTGAAGCTGCATGAACTAACAAGGCATATCCCTGTGAGTAGTAGAGGTATAAGGCAGGGCGACACTATATCTTCTAAATTATTTACCGCCTGTCTGGAAGAGACGTATTTAAGCTCCTCGACTGGGCTGATAGGGGAATAAACATAAATGGTGAGCGTCTCAGCCACCTCCGCTTTGCCGACGACATTATTGTATTCGCCGAAAGTGCTGACGAACTCCAGAGTATGATGGATGAACTTTATCTGGTATCGATAAGTGTTGGTCTACGTATGAACACCTCAAAAACAAAAATCATATGCAAGGACCCCATCGTGGATGGCATCATGGTTAATGGTAAAAAGATAGAGCGGGTCGACGAATATGTCTATTTGGGGCAACTGGTTACGCTTGGAAAGGACGGAAAGGCAAGAGAAATTCAGCGCCGCACCGGACTCAGTTGGTAAGCTGCCTGAAATTTTCAAGTGTAAGGAAGTGCCCCTCTCTCTAAAACGAAGGGCATATGAGCAGTGTATTCAGCCGGTCATGGTCTACGGGGCAGAAACTTGGACCCTTACACAACAACATATCCAAAAGCTGCAGGTAGCCCAAAGGAAGATGGAACGCGCCATGTTGGATACCACTCTGAGCGACAAAATAAGAAACACAGAAATCCGGAGTCGCACTAAAATTAACGACGTGGGGCGTATCATTGCGCAAAGGAAGTGGCGATGTACGGGTCACATAAGCCGCAGAGACGATGGCCGGTGGAGCAGGAAGGTGCTTGAGTGGAGACCGAGAACCGGCACCAGAAGCGTTGGCCGCCAGAAGGCTAGATGGGCGGATGACATCACAAAAGTAACGGGCAAACAGTGGTTACAGAGAGCCCAAGACCGATCAGGATGGCGTGCAAATGAGGAGGCCTACACTCAGCAGTGGGTGATCATGGGCTGAAGAAGAAGAAGAATGATAACTGTGAAGATGTGTCAATAACATAATAATAAGTTTATTTATTAACCTATAGATAGATGTTATTTGTCTGTAAATCTGCCTAGAAATAAATAAAAAAAAGAAAAGGTTTAAACAAGATCCTTTGCGAACGAATTGTTAAGAAACAGTTACTTCAAGTATAGTAGTACAATAGGAATTATACAAGTAAAATATATGTGAGAGCTTGTAATTAACTCGTTAAAACATATACCTATGTATAATTTAGTATTTTACCATATTAGGGTAACGGGTACAATGATTGGCCCTTTAAGACATTTGCCAAGTTTGACCTCATGTTACTCTGTGTATTGACGTATAATTTACTGCCGAAATCTTTAGTACCTTTCCGAAAAAACCTAGAAACAATTTGAACATGATTTGGCTTCACCACCCTGGTGTTAAGATATATTTTTAAGTATTTTTTGTAGTAGACACTCAAAAGTAGTATTATTGGCCTCCTGAAGCACAATAATTGACCTAGCTACCTGACAAACAATGACCGGGCCAATCATTGCACACGTGGTGTGCCAATGAATGTAGTGGATTATGCAATAGTGATGCGAAGCGAAGAAAAAAGTCAAAATGCGTCTTTTTTTACTTGCTTTTTTTTAAATGTATCCTACATTCCTACCCCTATACCTACACTCACATAAATAAAGGTTGATCAATTGTCAACTGTACTTAAGAAAAGCCTAAAAGACAATCTGTTAATAAATATTGAACAACATCACAGATTTTGATGTGACTCCGAGATAAGTAGCTAAAGCACTTGTGTTAAGGATATTAGAACCAACGAAGGTACCACAATATTATACTACAATAATTATAATAACACTCAGACACAGAACAAATACATGTTTATCACACGAATGTTTGTCGAACCCACAACTCTCGGCGCAGAAGTCCGGGTTACTACCAAATGCTCCATCAAGCCCGTCTTAAAGTAGGTAGTGCCCAACTTAACCAAGGTACAGTAACACATTAAATACCTAGGTAACTATAAAAAAATTGTATTTAAATAAAATACCTATACTTACTACCTACGACGTCCTGAGCGTCGACTTGCCGACTATCGGCAAAGACAATTAAAAATTCTATTGTGTCTGGCGCGCGACGCGCAGGTAGATAAAGTTATTTAATTTTTGATTGACTAATAAAATAAAAATAAATTCATTTTTTAAGTTAACACGCACATCACTACTATGTCTCTTTGGAACCGATATGATGATTGGCCCTGATGGAATACAATCATTGGCCGCGGTCAATCACTTCAAAAGCACAATGATTGGCCCTGCCAGTTTTTGTTTTCAAAATGTTTATGACGGCTTTTGGACCATTTTTAAAAATAGCGTTTTTAACTGGACACAAATTAAGTTTAAAATATAATAGAATATTGTGAAACCGTATTTTAATTATTGGCCGTCATGCCATTCAATTAGAAGTCCATATAACTCGCGAATACAGTGATTGGCCGTGCAGTATTCCTTTTTTGAGGTTAGATAGCCGGTTATATTTGAGTTAATTATCACGTAGTCAACCTAACTAAATGAAAAAATCAATTCATTTACTATAACAAATCATAATAAACAAGAAACAAAGCAATAAACTTAACCAGTCTTAGCAGATTTTGCTAAGAATCTACAGCACATCGACGCAATCGCAACACGCAAACAAAAATACCTTTTTTCTCAGTGTCGCTGCTAATGAAATCATAAAGCTACAACATGGTATTGCCAATTATGAAATGTAGGTTGTATATTTTTATTTTGTTAGCTTTATTTCTGCTGATAATTACTAATATTTTGCTTTAAAACTCAAAAGGTCAATCATTGGTGGGGGGCCAACAATAGTACTTGTTACCCTATGTTAGCTTACCTAATAAATAAATAAATAAATAAATAAAACTGAACCTCAAAGAAACGTTAACCCTAAATTCTACAACGGACATTCCGTGACTACGAGATGAATGCGTACCGTCAAAGACCAAATAACCAAAAAGTGGGTCGACGACCACCTGGCCTTAACCGTTGTACGTTCAATGAAAGTATTATAGTAAATAAATGTATAGGCACAGTCAGCCTCAGAAGCAGCTTAACACTGTAGTACATGTCACACCAACTCGTTCGGAACGGTAGCGCTTGTGCAACCAAAGCAATTAGGTAGTATGATTAGATAATTAAAGAGTTTATTTATCATTGAACTTACAGATTTACCAAAATAGAAAAAAAATTACAATCACTATGATTTTTGGCCAATCAATACTGGTTACATAATATGTTTCTATAAGGGTCGAATTTTTAATCCTGATATAAATTTAATAAAGTATAACGCAATCAACCTAAAGTGTCACTTTTGAAAAAGAAAAGACATGATGGTGACAGTAAATTTTAAAAATGGTTGAAAAATCGGCCCTTTAAATAATAATTAATAAAACAGTAGAACCTAATGATACAGTGCTAAAGTGTTATGCTACATCTGATGCCGACAGTACAGCATAGCGCCAGAGCGATTTGTCAATAAAGAAAACAGATTATTCAACTCACGATAAAAATCTCGGTATTGCTCAAGTAAAATCTTTTTTTTCTGCTTTTTGATTACAGCTGTGCAATGGTGACGCAATCGACAATGATAATAATCGGCGTAAACGTAACAAAGAGGTTTACGACATTTACAATCAATCTCGTGAATTTGGTTGCTTATGGATTTTTAACTATCTACATATTTTTAGTTTTGTTGTATGTAGCTTGCCATTTTAATGCAACTGGTCTTCTAATATCATTTAGACAGAGATTTAAATAGCGGCTCTAGTTTGCTAAGTTTCGTTTTATTGTCTAAAAAGACTAGGGACCCTTCTGTCACCTCTTAGAACAGAATTACTTTAATTCTACTATGCAATATTCGTATCGGAATTTGTATAGTAAGAATAAAGTAAAGAGTTACAGGTAAGGTCACAGGAAGCTTTATAGTCTTGTGTATATGCCATTTGCAGTGGGTGAGTACACTTCACTTGACAAAGCCAACACTGCCGTCGAACGAGCTTTAGCTCAACTTTATAACGCAACTTTTCCACTCGTACGTACCATTTTCACCAGACTGCTCCAATTACGTATCCCCATAATTGATAGAGATTATCTTCGCTAATTGTGCAATCTGAAACAGCCTTTCTTGTGTTATGCACAAAGCTCATTTTATCATGGTGTTCACGCCGAAGTTAAGTCTTCTCGCCGTCTGTTGCAATCATTACGGCGGGATAAGGACACTCGAGACCGAGAGGCGAACTTCTAAGAAGTTACCAAATGAATGTGGTTAATTTAACGGTTCTTTTGAAGATTGTTACGCAATCTCACAAACAATTGTTAGGAGAGTATTATGGCAACAAACTCGCTAAGATCGCCTGTTTGATGCCAGATATACATCAGCTTCTAGCTTTGCGTTGTTCTGGAGGCTCATTAATTGATGTTTAATTCTTCGTAGAGCAACGTTATTATGTGTACACTGAGTTACGTATGATTTACGTGATTTTGATCTTTATCTTTTAATGAAAATAAAGTAATTAAAGTACCAATAGTACCTACCAGCTACAACTTTTTTATTATCGCTATTTTAGCCGTTTACCGCACGGAATCTGTTAAAATAAATTATTTGAATGATTGAGGGAACAAATTAATAGATTAATAAAAGAATAAATGGATTATTGAATAAAAGTTTATTTGACACTAAACACCAAGTCATATCCCTTTTACTCAGTTTAATTTTCCAACACCTTTTTCAAATCGATTCTAATGCGCTACACGACACGACACGCTACATTAGCGTTGTCAATAGTAATTTGGTAGACAAATCTACATTTGCTTGGCGTATGCTCACTCAATTCGATCGTTACCACAGAATTTACGATTCGCTGCGAAACACCGAATGATGTCCATGAATGTTCATGAAATTACCAAAATTCGCTCTATGTCATTTTATGCCACTTGTCTCGACCCTCTGTTTACAGTTATACGTAAAAGGACGTGTGCACATGCCCTGCGATGTAATGCGCATATAAAGTGATGCTTCCGTGTCAGCGTGCTCCGCATTCGAAGTACAGTCGGCCTCGGAAATAGCTTAACACTTGTTCATGTCACACCAACTCGGGGAACGATCGCGCTCGTACAACCATTGTGTATGAACCTTCGATCACTTATAAAACTAGATACACAATCAACGCTCCCAACACGTCCGCACAACATGGGAACGAGCCAAACAGAGTACCAAGCGACATGTTTAAGTACTCATTTCGTTTGGTAGTGTGCAAGCTAAGTGTAAACATGACGAAGTGCTCCTTCGAAAATTGTTGTAATGACCATTATGTCCATGATTATGACAAAACACATTATACCTACGTCAAATATATAATATGTCAAAGCTGCCACTATTCCGCTACGAATTAAGTAGTATGATATTTTGTATCTATTTTTTTAAGTATGTGATCGAACGAAGTAGTTGGTATGATATCTTACAAGTGTTAAGCTACTTATGAGGCCGACCGTACAAGCTTTATTTGCTATGCAGTCAGTAGTTAGGCGCTGGATCTTATGCGATGGGTGTATTGAACTGTCATAATAACATGCGTATTGTTTTATAAAGGTTACGGAAATAACTACACGTTGGAACACTTTGAACGAATACTTATTGATCGATATGAAGATTAAAAAGTTTCGCATGGAATAAATGAAAAATAATATAAGTACCTACTTACCTTATAGATATATATTAATAAACTTATAAGCTTGTTTTTCCGTTTGTAGGAAAAATAAGTTCTCCTTTCTTTCCCCTTTTTGTCAGCCTTTTTAAAGTAAACTAAAAAAAAACATTTTCTGAATCTCTAAACCAACCCCTCTTATATGATATCAAAATAACAATACTGTTTCAATAGATACATCTACAGAATGGCAAGATATCAATAATTTTAGTGAGATTTCTTTCCCTAAGACAGTGTAACTTTGTAAAATGCATGTAGACGTACTTACGAATAAATGATGTGCCTAATAATTGCAGTCTTAAAAGCTTTTTCTCTAGAGCAGCGTAATCACGTATTCGTCAGCTTCGTAAAAGTGGCCACTGCCGACCTATCGATGAAAGTGTAGGCCAGGAGTATCATGGCCGGCGGGGTCAACGGCCGGCCCCTTAGGCCCTGCGCCTTGCATTTCTCGTCTCACGCTGCTGTACGGATGAGACGGTTATTTTTTTCCCAGTTTCTAGTTTGTTGTTTAATGAATCAGCAATATAGCCTTCTGCAACTTTGTCTGACTTCCAACCCCCTAGTCGCTTTAAGGACGTCAAATTGGCTCCTGAATCTGCCAATAATGTAGCAGAGGTCCTCCTGAAGCTGTGCCCAGTATAATACTCAGCATCCGGCGGACCAAGAAACATAGCCATTTCTTTTTCCAAATTACCAAATTTGTTTATCCCGATTGCTTGAGCTGTAGTACACTTCCCTTTTTGATAATTTTGGAAAAAACGGTTGGTTTTTTGAGACCGCTGATTCATATACTTATATTTGCACTATTCTAAAAAAATCTCCTTCAACAACAAAGCTTCTCGGTATCTTATTTTTTGTATTCGGAATCATGATTAGTAGCATTTTTCCATGGGCTTCAATATCTTTTAAAGTAATATTGGCTAACTCCTCTCTGCGGCAAGCTTCAACAATGCCAAAAATCAGCGCAACCTACAAAAAAAGGGATTTGATTAATATTTTTTTAAATAATACATTGACCTTAGAATAATAACGCTATAGAAAGATAGTCTTCATACAAGCGCTCTGTCAAAAATGAAGCACTAAACCGATTCACACACGCGTGACGTGCGCGCATGGCCGTGATCTGCTGTCTCTTTCCAATTCTATGAATATGAAAGAGACAGCACTGCGCAGGCCGCTGCTACCGAGGCTTTAACTTAGAGAATCACACTGCAGTACGTTTATATTTTGACCTAATTAACTACAAGATACTATGAAATACAGCTTACCTGTGAAAAGTGATGTTATTACACTTCTTTTGTTTTTCAGATGTGTTGTGACACAATTTAACTGCACAAACCGTCATTTTTTTTTTGTTTTCGGCGAGACACGTTCGGCGCGCTGTGACATTGAACACTACGGAGCGGTCCGGCGTTTGGTGCCATTTCTGGCTCCAATTAATGTGCTTCAAAATAGGCGCGCGAACTTGGTTTCTATAGCGTTATTATTCTAAGACATTGACTGTATTTTGCGATTTCGTAAACTGAATACTAAAGAAAAATATAAGTATTTATTAATAAATTACCTTTGTGGCTAAATAACGATCATCGGGAGCTTCATTCAAAAACCTTTCCACTTCATTCGATATTAATTTTTTCGACTTTTTAGTTGCAAAACCGTCTGATTGTCGTTTTAAGAAAGCATTTAGTTTTGGGTATTCACTTATATCCACGTTGTTCCTTGTTTTCAGCATACTTTTTATCATCGAAAACCTCGACCATAACGTAGAAGGTTTTAATTTTGCTGAGAGTTCGTAGAAGTATGCCAACATAACATTTTCTGAAAATCTATTTGCTTTTTTCTCTTCTCTCCACGCAATAAATTCGTCGTATGTAGATATGTAGCGACTTTTTGTCTTTTCCGGTAAAATGTTCTCCGAAGCATTTTGTGCAATTATACTGAGTTCCAGTGGTGTTAATTCAAATAAAATATCGTCGAAATTACTCATTTTGTGCAACAAACAACTAAACTCGCCAAGAATATTTTTGAAAAATGGCGCCAACTGTAAGAGACTACAATGCAGAGATTTTTTTTGTTTTCTTCACCCATTCTGGGTAGGCAAAGGGAACTATGCCCATACAGCCAATTCTTCAGTAGATTTTTTTTTATTGATATTAAATGAAAATGAAATTTAATGAGATGAAATGAAATGAAATCTAACCTAACTCATTGAATTAAATCTGATATTGAAACAAATTAGTTGCTTCTTTTTAGAAATATTTGCATGAATCATAAAAACTTCTATGAATTATTTTTAGTAAAAACTTCGTGGTTGATTTTTTCTTTTTAATAGACATTATTTTGACAGTTGGGAAAGAGAACGCATGAGTTCGGAAAAGGTAAAGAAAAAGCTCGAGTATGAAATAGCCCACATCCCGAACGCTAATACCTACGTCCCTGCAATACGCCACTTTTTGAGCAACTGTATTAAAAAATAATAATAGTAGGTACTTAATGTAATACACTTCTTCTGGACACATCTATTGGCCCACCTTAAAGTTTAGGTTTCTATGATCCCTACTTAAATATGATTGCTAGATTGAACAAAAATTATTGATGCAGTTTTAAACCTGATACATTTTACCATCTTTTTCGATCGTATTGTTTTAAATTTGAATTCAGTATACCACACGACATGGAGCTACGCCTAACAAGTCGGGTATGCGCCTTGATAAAGGCAGTTCATTTTTGAGTAAAAAACATGTTTTACAAATAAAGGTTTAATTTAATAACGCGTGTTGCCTCCATGGGCATCTACGACAACTCTCATACGATTAGGCATAGAGTTTATCAACCGCTCTATGAAATTTTGAGGGATCATCTCCCATTCCTCTTCTATGGCAGTTTTAAACTCCTGCATCGTCTGGGCAACTGGCTGACGAGCCCTAACACGTCTTTTTAGCTCGTCCCACATGTGCTCAATCGGGTTCATGTCTGGGCTTCTGGCTGGCCAGTCCATAACTGTGATGTTCACATCCCGAAGATATTCCCTGAAGATGCCGGCCGTATGGGCTCTTGCATTATCATGCATAAAAAGGAAATTTGGGCCCACATGGTCCACGTATGGCATCACGTGAGGTTCTAAGCACTCACGAATGTACTTTCAGCATTTAATGTTGGCAGCCGTAGTCCCGTAATAACCTCAAGTTGAGTTTTGCCGCTCGCGGATATACCGCCCCAGACAGTCCATGAGCCACCGCCATAATAAGCAACCCTCTCTTCAAAGCAGCATTGTGCAAAACGCTCTCCCTTACGTCGGTAGACCTTCTTCCTTCCATCATTGCCATGTAACGCAATTTTAGACTCATCAGAAAAGAGTACACGGCTCCAATGCTGCTGAGTCCAATTTAAATGAGTGCGCGCGAAATGAAGACGCGCTGTTGGGTGGGCTCGCGTTAGTTTGGGGCCATTAGCTGGCTTGTGTGGTACCATATCGCGTTCTTTTAACCTTCTCCGAACATTTCGAGCGCTCACAGATACTCCGTGGAAGTCGCGAAGTTAGTTTTGTATCTCAATAGAGGTAAGGTGACGATTTCTCAAGCTGGTCGTCACGATGAATCGATCCTGCCTTTCAGTTGTGACCCGAGATCGTGGCCTTCCTTGGCGACGAACAAAGCCGCCAGTCTCTAGGTACCTCTGATAAACATTTCGGACCGCAGATCGACTTAAATTAAGTTGAGCACTCACATTTCTTTGGCTGTGTCCGGCCTGGATAAGTGCCACAGCTTGGGCGGCGACTTCAGGCGAAGTATCCATAGATTATTGATAGAACTTCACCATAATGCTAAGAATAAGTAATGTTTGTTGCAAAACCAAAGAGAAAAATCACACTTTCAAGAATTAAATCCAAGTAAACCAATAAAATCAAGTTTTCTTAGTATTCGATTGTTTGATATCAACGAACAGGCTCCAAATTGTCTTTTGTTTCTTTAAATTCTGTGTTCGAAATTTTAAAAAAGACTATCGAATAAAATTATGAATATGCCTGGTTCAAAACTGTATAAAAACTTTTTGCTCGACCTAATATAAATTTTTAGCTATGACTAAACGAAACTGAAAATGCAAGGTGGGCCAATAGATGTGTCCAGAAGTGTATTTATATTTTAAAAACAAGTTACCTAATTAAATATACTTACTAAACCTAACATTCATAGAATACCTAACTAGTAGCAATTGGTTTCTTGACGTGTTTGACAGCTTTATACCTACCTCGTACTTACTACTGCAGTTTCGTTAAATCAAGTCGACTAGTTTTATGACAACTTTTTTTGGATTAGAAACTTTTAAAACAACTCTCCACGGTTTAACGATGGTTTAGCATTTTCACATTTTCCATTGGTAGTGGTAAGTAATGTAAATATTTTCTAGGAATGTTTGCTTAGGACTATCTTTGGACAAACCGCATTCAGTAGTAGGTAGGTAGGTACTGGCTTTTCAACGTGAGACATATAACCAGACTACTGCGAGTAAGAATAGAAAACTGAAGGCTCTATACATATTAACATAGGTATTTGCAATCAGCCCGAAATTAGATAAGTTTATCTACCATAAAACTATTTTCAATAAATGAAAACATTTGATAGATGAAATGTAGAAAGCAACATTTCACAAACGAAAACAACTCATCGACATTTTTTTATTTGTTGCACTAAATTAAAAAGTTAATTTTCGAACACTTATATACGAGGGGTGATCCAAAAGTAATGATAATCAATAATAAACACAATGAATATTATAAAAAAATAAATTCATTTCTCAACATAGTCTCCTAGCAAGTCTATACATTTAGTCCATCTCTTTTCTAAACCTAAAATTCCCTTAGAAAAAAAATCTTTATCTTGACTCTCAAACAAGTCCTCAACCACGGCCATCACGTCGCTATCATCGTCAAATTTCTTGCCTCGTGGAAAGAGATAGAAGTCACTGGGGGCTAGATCTGGTGAATAGGGGGGTGTTCCACCAGCTCAAAGCCCGCTTCCTGAATGGCAGCCATGGCAATTGCAGCTTTGTGAACCGGTGCGTTGTCTTGATGGAACAGCACTCCAGCCCGCAGTTTGCCTCGCCATTTCTCCTTAATAGCCTCCCGCAATCTTCTTATTTGTTCTGTATAGTAGGAGCCTGTAATAGTGGCCCCCTTTTCCAAGTAGTCCACCATGATTATTCCTTCAGCATCCTAAAAAAACAGACGCCATAACCTTCCCTGCTGAGCTTGACACTTTGAATTACTTCGGCGTCGGTTCATCGGATCGTTTCCATGTCATCGATTGTTGTTTTGTTTCAGGATCAAAATGGTGGATCCAGGTCTCGTCCATGGTCACAAAACGTGACAAAAAATTATCTTTGTCTGCCTGGAACTTTTTGAGATTTGCTCTTGACATGTCGACTCGTTTCTTCTTTTGCTCGTCGTTTAACATTTTCGGTACCCAACGCGCGGAGACCTTTCTCATATGCAATTCGTTCGCAAGGATTCTTTGAATGCTGCCATATGAGATAGATACATGCTCAGCTGAGACTGATATTTTTTTTGTATTTTTGTGTGCACTAGAAATAACTGATTATCATTACTTTTGGATCACCCCTCGTAGGATATTTTTACAAGTTCGCAGCCCTAAATCATAATCAATTGCTATGTATCACATGTGACTCATGGGACCGAATTTGTTATCTAAGTACATTTTGTTCAAATATCTTTTAAGCTTTCGCATTTTCCTACTATACTAGATTGCCGACACGTACGTTTAAAAAGTGACTTTTAATTGTACAAAGTTATGTGCGAAACTCAAGCGAACGACTCGGAGAAAGTGTAGTGTATGTACCATAGATCATAAATGTGCATTCTACTCTGGGATAGTCGAAAGGTACAGTAGAGAGTGTAACTTCGTAAGATTCACGCCAAAAGATTCTAGCAAAAATGCATTGTTCTTAAATCGTCGCTGTTGAGAAAGAAATTTTGATTGGGACTAAACGAAAGTAAGAAGGATTGAAGATAATTGATTTTAGGGAGGGACTGAAAGCGGTTACGTTATAAAGTTACGTTTCTGGTATAAAATAAGTGTACCTTAATAAAATAGAGGTAAATCGGTACCGAAAAACATTGCATTGACTGTTGCGGGGCGTGGGGTGAGGGATTTTGATATCGAGAACAAATCAAACATGCAAATTCATGATTTTAGTCGTTTATGCTTAAAATAGTTGTTAGCCGTCTCTTTCATACCGAAATATACCTTCTTTATTTATAAACTCTAAATGACGGTACCGAAATAAATTTGGATATCGAAATATTCCGGTATCCATTACCTATATTTCGGTATGACATCATACCGCAATATAAAGATACCATATTTTTTGGGTTATTCAGTCCCTGATTTTAGGTGCAGTGACGATGATGATGATATCTCCATCGCTGAAAGTCCGAAAACCAGCCAAAATTGGAAGTAGCAAGCACGAAACGAAAAGCGGACTAATTCGATAGATTTTACGCAGTTAAAAAAAACGAGTGTAACGTGTAGGTATCTAACTATCATTGCATTAACCCCGAAATCGTTACATGGCGAAATGAAGAAAACTCCTACACATTTGTGTGAGTTTATTCATTGCACTTGTGTTTTCTATTTTAATAATGAAGTAAGTATTTCATTTATTGTTGTCGTCCATGTCAAATGTCCCGCTGTAGAGCATTGCTTAGATTAAAATCTATGTTTATAAACTCGCTATGCTAGTTATTTTTGTAGTATAAAATTTAGTAATATAATTAGATGGCGGTACAAAAATATATTAATTTATTTTCCTTTGTAATTAATTATTTATTCATTTTAATGACAGCTCTGATTTTAGAATGCCATATCTTTTCTCTGTTCATTATAATTTATAATAGGCTCCGTGAGTCAGCCTAAAGGTAAAGTTAACTTTCACTTGTTTAACGATTATTCACAATGACAACAATTAATTCTTAACTTGTAAGTATAGAAAAATATTCATAAAATAAGAGACCATAAAAAATACTATGAAAATAAAACTTCCTACCCTTCCGCATTTTATGTAAAATGGTTGTATAAAGAGCAATTTATTACTTACCTTACAGCATCAACAGGTAAAGCGAAATTTGTTTAATAAATTAGTAAATCGTTTAAGCGAAGCTAAATCTATCCCGTTTCTAGCCAATCCGGTCGTGTTACCTCAAGATTGCCCTGAGGTACTCGTAGATACAGCATTATTGGCCATTTCCTCTTAACTAAACCCACTCAACCAGTTTATAAGACCATAGAGATATAAAATACTTAACATTCCCTGTGATTACATCTGAGCAATAATCGGGATCTAGCTTATTATCGATAGTTACAGTTATTCATGGAAATGCTAATTTCGGTTGCTTCGAATACCTAAGTACATGTTAAATGAAAGATCGCATTAAATCTTTTAAATGCAAATAAAACCCTAATATGTACTTTCGCTAATAAACCAGATATAACTTTAGTCCACTTTTTGGAATCAAATTTTCTGAATGATAAGGTCCAGGTACCTACCTAGCCGCTGATCGTCCTTAGTGGCGTGCTTTTGGAGAGGCCTATGTCCAGCAGTGGACAAGTATAGGTTGATGATGATGATGATGAAGAAGGTCCAGTTTCCTTAGTCCTTACCACTATTATAGACCGTATTATCAAATAAAAAAGTGAATAATCATCTAGCTAGACCAAGACACCTGTGTTTAGCTTAGGGTTGCCACCCGTACTCTAAAATAGAGCATTGTCCTCTTTTTCATGTAGGCGTACCTTTACATAATCTACGACAACAATAAAGTACGCTAAAATACTCTATTTACGTAAAAATAAATATTTTGTTAAATGTCGCAAGGGGCAACAAAAAATACGTTTTTAAGGACAAATAAATGAAATGAAATGTAATGAATTTTATTATTGTAAGTAATGGAAAGTGCCCTTCTATGATATGAAAGGCATTTTTAATTCTAATTGACGCTGTAAAAGAACGGGAGAAAAGAAATGCCCTTGCTGAGTTTCTTGCCGGTTCTTCTCAGTACAAGGCTCCCGCCCATAGTTAGACTTACGAACCGATGAACGAACCGACCGCTTAAATGACATTCATAAGTGCTGTAACCTATACATGGCTTAACCTGAATAAATGATATTGAATCTAAATCTTGAAAATACACTTTTTTATGTTATGTACTTTATTTTTGTTCTAAAAAAGGAAAAAAATACTTTATTCGTCCTAAAAAAGGTGGCAACCCTAGTTGAGCTAGAAATCTAGCTTTAGCAGGCAGGTGCCACTACCGTTAGCACTTTCTCGGTGACCTATCACGACCGCTGCCCACCTCAGAACTGCGGTAGTATAGCACAATTCAGACATTCCTGTGTTATGGAATTGTTATTACGCCATTTGAGATGTTTTACTCACAGATTCCATTATTTGCAAAATTGAATAGAGATTTGTCAGCGCGAAATTGCGAAAGTATTCATTGTCAGCAACAGTATTTTTATGTCTTTATTATTCCATAATTTTAGTCGTCCACTAGACGACTAAATTTATAAAGAAGGTGGCCGGTATCCACTGGATCCTTACTGCCCAGGATAGAAATAAGTGGAGAAGTTTGAAGGAGGCTTGCACCAGATCTCTGGTAGACAAAAGCTGAATAGAAGAAGGAACAGGTGCTGTGATCAATGTTGTACTTCAGTCAAGTAACTCCGATTGATGGTAGCTAGCTTCACTAGCTGCGGAGAAGTCCGTTTTCATCTTTAAAGCCTTATCGTCACTTACCATCTACGAGATGAAGATCAAGCGCTTTCCTGTTTTAAGTAAAAGTAATATGCTGTGTATCGCTACCTCGTCTGAAACATGTAATAATACCGTTTAGAATGAATGTAGTAGCATCGATTACGTATACAAACCACAGTCACCGCACACCCTCACATCGTCCTATAAAAGTTATATAAAGGTTGTCCCAAAATTGGCAAACCAAGCTGACATTGGAGATAGCTTAGCCACATGAGTAAATACTCATGTGGCTAAGCTACCTCCAATGTATATCCTATAAAGTGTCTGGTTTTTGTATGTGATCAAAGGTTAAGGCACACTTTTATTTTTACGTAAAATTTGTAAGTATTCTCATTTTATGTAAACTTTAATGTTTTTGTGAGAATAAATTCTTTGAACTCTTTGAAAGTGAAAGTCTCGTAGTTTTGTATAAAATTACACCTGTTTTGTAAAGTTCCACTTTTAGTTCGTTTTTATGTTATCAATAATAATATATTCGAGATTAATGCTCTTTATAGTTGTTTAAGACAACAACAGCGAAGTGACACCTTCTCTAAAACTAAGAGTTTCACTAGAGTCATATTATTTTTATCTGATAGGTCTACAGCTTAGTTATCATCTGTGTCAGCCTGGCATACCATTTTCGGAATACCTGTATATAAAAAAATACCAGCTCCAAGCGTCGTTGCGCGACGTGGGTCGCCACACTAAAGACATAATATTATCTGAGATAGAGGCCTACAACTCTACAGCTTAGCTATCTTCTGTGACAGCCTGGCATACCATTTTCGCGACACCCTGTACATATAAAAAATCCCTGCTCCAAGCATCGTTCCGTGACGTGGGTCCCGCCGGATGCCCCAATGATCTCACGCTATCTGACACCCTTGGCTGCGAGACGGGCTCCAACGTAATGTCCTCTCGTTTGCACCTAAGTGGAACTATTTACCTGTGTTATTTTCGGAGTACAAACTGTTTGTTATTTATTTTATTTTTTTTCGTCTCTTTTTCCTTTAACTGTAAAAGGCTTAGAGCATTAATTCAACCAACTGAATGCTGTAAGGTAATAGGAGACTTTATTATCTCAATAATCCAAATAACCTTACATTTTATACAAAGCTTTTCTAGCCGACCTCTTCGTCTCGTCTACCTTATGTGAACACTCGTACTTAAATGGCTGGACTGGAACTAGCCTATTTAGTAATTACGTTCTTATTGATTTCTTCTCAAATTAAGTGATGTTAGTTGGTTAGTTATCAAAACTAAAAAAAGTCATTTAACTCTTAGCGTAAACAATGTATTTAAGACTGTTAAACATTTACACATAATTTTCAAATCAGAACGCAGACACAAATTGTCTACCTACTCAAAACATTTGTACTGTATAAGCTCAAAGCTGTTACTTACAATTCACACGGCATTGCCAACTAAGTACCTAACTAGAAGTTCTGTTCAAACAAACTGTGGTTTGGTCTTTAAGTAGAAATGGTAGGGAACGAGCATAGAAGGCTGCGGTTTGTTCGTGAGCTCTCTCGCTTCGGATAGTTCTATTCAGCAAACGGGTTCGACGGCTTATGTGCGGCTTAGCCGGATAAGCTCTTGTAACGAACGCTTTTATGTCCAATTGGAGTCAATTGACATTTTGTAATCTAATTCTCTTCGTCACGGCATGTGAGACCGCTTGTATCGATGATTCTTCACAATTATTCCAATTAGTATCCTATAAATATTTTTATGGAGTGTTATTAATACAATCAGATAATTTGCGAGAATGGGCACTGCAAACTTCGGTAATATAAAACAATAGATGCACGGTCTCAAACAAACCATAATCAAACTCGAATAATGTCCCCGCGTAAATACATATTTACATATTCATAGATAGATCAACATCAGAAATGAAATGTAGTGCCGTTTTTCAAGCAGCAATCGTGTATCTATAGTTTTTATCTATAGTTTTTCTACTTTTGCATTTGCAAACAAGATTCACGTCAACACATATTTAATAGAATACAAAAAGAGTAGGTAGTAACGTCAAACGGGGTTACTTTAAAATCAAGTGTAACATTATATTTCTTCCATCCTCTCTATCAGTCGTCACCTGAGCCACCTTTTTCTTTCATATCATCATATTTTATACAATCCATATCCATCCATCATTTTTTGATCTCCATCTACCTCTCCACCTATCAACACTTATATAAATCGCTGATTTAGTTACTGTGTTTCATATACATAATATAATCACGACTATTATCCCCGAAGGGTTAGTCAGAGACTAGGTAATGAGGACCGCAAAAGCGTTTCATCCCTTCTCATCACCCCAGAGCACAGAGTTTGTTCTGTATTCTGAGCATGTTCATGTGATGACATGTTAAGTTCTCCCTTCTGTTAAGAAACAAAAAAATTATCATTACCATTTTTTGTTTACCAGCCAACGCACCCGCTCTTACGAGTCGGACGAGCATGAGCGGGGCGCGTGCGAGTGGTGCGAGTACGCGCTGGTCATCACGCTGGCTACCATCCTGCTGGTCGGCGTCTCCGCGCTCACCATCTTCTGGGTGTTCTACTACCGCGACGGGTACGCCTGGGCCGACGGCACGCCCGACAAGCAGTTCAACCTGCATCCTACGCTCATGGTAGCCGGGTTCATCACCTTCAGCGGATTTTGTAAGTCGGATTTCATTGTTTGTTATAGTAATTAACTCTTTAACAGGCACTGTATCATCAATATCACCATCATCGTCAAGGCCACTTACCTACATCTTTATTTATAAGACGATTTAAGTAAACTCCTATTTTGGAAGACCAATTACAACCTCATGTAATTGTAATAAGATGGAAAACCAATGAAAACCCACCCTGCTGGTCGGCGTCTCGGCTCTCACCACCTTCTGGGTGTTCTACTATCGCAAAGGACTTATCTGCAATTCTGCATCTCTTTCACCACCATCACTGCAATGTCACCGAAAAGTGGTTTACCGGGAAGTTCCGCGATTGTACGGAACTTTTTAAATAAATATTGATTCGTATTCTACCCGCCTAACTGTTCAAAAGCTTCTTAAAAGCCGAGCTCAACATATCAAGGGTTGGGTACGTTGGAGTACGCCTTTGTAAAATAAAACTCACGTTACCAATGTTAACTTTTTCCTTTATCTAATCACGATCGAGCCATTTCCCGGCAACCCAATCCACAATTGGTCTCTTGGCAACGATCGTACTTTCGCCAATAACTTAACTCTTAAAGAATTACGACTGGCTCCGAAGTGTACCTACTTATACGGTAGGATTTGATTTTTAGCACCTAAGCTAATAAGAATTTTGGTTTGAACTATGTTCAAGTTACTTTTTTAATTACTATTATCATATAAGTGAGACAATGTAGATATAAAGTGAATTTGAGTACGGATGATTTACATTATTTTTGTCGTCACTAACCTTGTCCCAAATTGTTTTCCAGCGGTGCTGCTGTACCGCATCTGCCGCTGCTTCAGGCGCATCTACGTGAAGCTGCTGCACGCAATCTTCCACGCGCTGGCGTTCCCGTGCATCGTGATCGGGTTCCTCGCAGTGTTCGACTACCACAACAAGTCTGGCATCAACAACTTCTACTCGCTGCACAGTTGGATCGGCCTCGTTGCCATGGGACTGTTTGGACTCCAGGTATAGAGAAGTTTCTTTGTCTGTTGCTGTTTGAAATGCGCTTCTGCCATTAGCCTTATCATCACCTAAAATTATCGGGCAAGTGCTTGCCCGAAGTAGATAAAATAAGTATTGTGTGTGATTTATAGAGCAATCTCATCCAGAATTGGTAGGTATTACCATGTGGCACATTTAAATATTAATGTACAAAAATCAAATTACACAAAACCGCATCGCAAAAAGTAACGCGACTAAGTGTTCTTTGGAAAAGTACCCTTAGTCTGTCCTTCGATTGCGCTGGCCTTTGAGGTTAATCCGCATTAAACTGGGACAGGGCAAGGTTCGATCAAGAGCTTTAGAACCGATGATGCGTAGTTCAAATTTCAATGTAGCAAGATAAGATCAATCATTACTTTGTCATATGTAAGTATAATATTGTCAATCATATCTTAGAAAGCGCATAATGGATGAATGTCGAGACT
Organism: Scoparia ambigualis; assembly: GCA_963921215.1. Classification (NCBI taxonomy): domain Eukaryota; kingdom Metazoa; phylum Arthropoda; class Insecta; order Lepidoptera; family Crambidae; genus Scoparia; species Scoparia ambigualis. The sequence continues at coordinate 26,284,770 of OY992507.1, read as the reverse complement.
ATTTGTTAAAAGTAGCTATTTTAAATCAAATGTATACATTTTAAACTTTAGAATTTATTTTTGATTCTAATATCAGTCTTCAGGTCATATAAAGATTGACCAGCTAGTACACAAAAAATTGTGTTACTTATCTCGTAATTGGCAGGAAGCTAAAAACTTTGCACAAAAATCTAAAACAGATTAAGTGGTAATTACAGCTATTTAATTGACTTTTTATTATGTAAATATTGTCTTTGTTAAAATCGTGATAAACTGCAAGATGCATAAAATATGCATGCTATGAATACCGAGACCGTTAAAATTATGTTAGTAGACCTTAAAGGTGACATTACGAATAAGGTCAAATGAGATGTATATAACGATTTTGCTTTGTCTTATTAGTATTTATACCAAATCGTAAAGTTTTATACAACGCCTGTTTAATCACAATGTGTCAATACACTCGAAAGCAATGAATCCGGGTCACTTAATCTCGGGAACTAAGAATGCTAGCTTAATGAAATAAAATGTGTAAAAATTAAACAAGACTTCAACTCCATATGAAAGTAATAAAATTAATGAGTCACTACATTTTATTTACTTACAAAAAATTACACGAAGAAAAACAACTGCTGATTTCGCCTTAATACAAAAATAGGGAACATGACATTTTTGAACAACATTCCGATGTTCTTGAATTTTAATACTTCGTATTGCCTCCTCGTGCTTCCATTACTGCGTTTACGCGGTTTGGCATGTTGTACACCTTGGTGTACCTTCCTTATACGATTTTGGGGAATATTCTCTTATTCCTCTGTGAGAGCAATTTCGAGCTCACAAAGCGTGATTGGGGGAGGGTTTCGTTGTTTTACGCATCTTCCTAGCTCATCCCACGCATGCTCGATCGGGTTGATATCCGGGCTGCGTGCTGGCCACTCCATACGAGTAATGTTCATTGAAGGTAGTCATTCTCAATCCAACCTGTATGAGGTCGGGCATTGTCATGCATAAAAATAGCATCCTCACCCAAATTGACCGTAAATGGACCAACGTGTTCATTAAAAATTTCTTTCACATATCTTACGCTAGTTAAAGAGCCGTTTTCTATGAACACCTGTTCTGTGCGACTCTCAGAAGAAATTCCGGCCCACACAAGAACAGACCCACTACCGTGGGCTACTTTTTCTTCGATGCATGCTTGCTTGAATGTTTCCCCTGGTCTTCTATACACTCTGTGTCTTCCATCGTGCTTTAGATCTAGACGCACGACAAATTTTGGTTCGTCGGAGAACATAACTTTTGACCAATCTTCAATAGTCCAATTTAAATGGTTTTGGGCATATCTTAGTCTTGAAATACGATGCCCACGCTCTAGTTTAAGGGCCGTTTGCAGGTGGCTTCAAGTTAGCTTCAGCAAGTCGTCGTCTTACTGTCCGTCCATGCGATTGGGTCCTCCGAGGCGTCAAAACTGATTCGTAAGTTCAGTTCCTGTGAGAAAGCGTTTACGAAGCATGGTGTTCACCAAGCATCGGTCTTTTCGTGCTGTGGTACACCTGGTTCTGCTTGTTCCTGGTCTGCGTAGGTTAGAGCCAGTTTCCTCCGACAGTCCTGGCTGTATCGCGCTGACTCCAGTCGGTTTCCAGCATTTCGGAAATTCTGGTGCATTCTTCATGTGTAAGCGACATGATTACAGCTTGAATAAAAAATATTAAACACTATCAACATGGTTTGCATACTCTCTGGTTTGTATACCATTTCTCTGTACCCCTTCTGGTTTGTGACAGATTAGAAACAATAGCAAAAACAAATGCAGTAATTTCGTAGATCCATCTTCCAAAGTCTCCTTTTTCAAATTTGATTTTTTATGACATAACTTTACAATAACTAAGAAGTTTAAATAAATTCATTTAAGGAGTATTTGATTGTCTATTAAACACAATTTATTTCATTAAGCTAGCATTCTTAGTTTCCGAGATTTAAAGGTTTCTTTAAGTGACCCGGATTCATTGCTCTCGAGTGTATAATTTAAATTTTCATAATTATTGGCATAATTTACGTGACTACCATCTTTCACAAAACTCATAAGTTAATTTTGATCTCTTCAGTACTGATTGCATGCGTGTACCGTGTCAAATCGCAAAATTATAAGAAACATAATGTGAAACCTGAACTATACCGAGTATCAAGTAGAGGAATATTTGAGTTTTAATCAGTGAACTAAAACAGATTTAATACTAATGCTACCTAGTATTCATAATCATCGTCATTATGCTCAGCCCCTACCCGTACCACCTGTTATAGGCCTAGGCATAGGCCTTCATCATGTTATGCCATTCCCTTCCATTTTAAGCTGATCGCAATCAGGTTTCTACCATTATAGTTACTATATTATATACTCTACTAGCTTTTTATTATAATGTTTATTTCTTTCTTTTCTTCAGTACGCAGTCGGCTTCTTCAGTTTCCTCCTACTCCTGATCTGCAACAAGGGTACCGCCGGCTTCCGCGCCTCCCTGGTGCCAGTCCACGCCGCCTTCGGGATCCTGACCTTCGTGCTCGGAGTCGCTGCTTGCCTCACCGGACTCACTGAGAAGGCTCTATTCGATATTGGGTAAGCAACGTTACAATTCTGATGAGCTAACTTTATGTCTTGTTCTCGTTGTAAAAGTTGAATGAAAATTTTTGTCGTTACGAGTTTTGAATTTGAATTGATTGAATAAATTTTTGAGGTTCACGAGGGACGACCAAACATTTAATTCTTAGTGTCTACCCTGTAAGAAATTGAATGAAGAATTTGACGAAACAAGGAAATAAGAAAAATAAATCTCAATGTTGGAAAATAAAATTAACGTTTAGAATGTCTTGTGCTTTTTTTTCTATACACGAAGACTTATTATCAGTGATCAGGACCTACTGATTCCGACTAGGTAAATGATGGCCATTTCAATATTAATAAAACTTACATAACAGCGTTCGATTTTATATTTCTTTTTGTCTGGGAAGTAGAGTTAATAAATATGAATATTAAAATCATGGTCATCCTACTCCTCCTTGTTACAAATAAAACCTCCTCATAAGTACAGGAACAGCGATGATAACAAAATTATTGATGACGTATCTTCTTCACTTCATAAAAATGTAGGAAGACCATTCTAATTATTTTGGTAACACAGCAATGACCACCCTTCACTTAATCGGAAATCGTAGGTCCTGATCACCGATAAAAAGTATTCGTGTATTATAAAGTAAAACTATGAGGCAATAATTATAGGTTCACGATGAGTTACTTGGTGATAATGGTATTAAACAAAATTGGTCATCAATTAAAACTCTAAAAGAATTAACGTCAAAAGTTTTCATCAATAGTGTTCCTAATCTTTATAAGATCATATAAATTGAATTAGACTCGTAATTCAGCTATACTTACGTAGTCATTTGTTTTTCTAAAGGTTTTCTTAGTTTGGCACCATTAGTTTTAGTCCATGTTCATTGTGTCTCACAGTTGGAGAATTCAGTAATAACACGGTAATATGGTAATAGGTAAAAAACTTCTTAAGCTTAGAAAAATGTATGGTTTTAATATTTCATGACATGATGAAAACAACTATAATCCATTGTTATTGCTGTATTGTATGTATAGCACTAACGAAGTAATTGTTTCCGTTACACACACTGTATACTTTATGGACGATGGTCTTGGCACTCTTGCGAAAGTTGTCGTAATTATTTAATTAAAGTCAAACTATCTATTTGCAAATTTGAACGAGTAAATGAACTCGCTCAAGTGAGTGGAGGTACTATAAAACATAAGAAATTCATAACATATTATTAATTAATATGTTGCAACTATGTCGTAATTTTGTATGCGTACATTAAATTAGACATTAAAATCTCTCATTTAGAAGCTTGTCTTCTTTCTTGCGACCACACATATACCTAGCAAGACTACACGTTAAAGAAATCATTTACGATCTCATTAACTTCATTACTGACTTCTCCAACTGACTTCGTAGCAAGCGTGACATTCGCACGTCTGTACACATTTTACCATAGCATGAACCATCCTGTCAGTTGGCTGTGTATGTCCGTTGCTTGTACGTGTCGTCTCACATCCACAGCGCGGAGAGGTACAGCGCCCTGGTCGACGAGGCGGTCATCATCAACACCATTGGCGTGGCAATTATAGCAATATTGGCTGTGATCATGTATATTTTGTCGAGGGACAAATTTCGGGCGACGGCGACTCGCGACAGCCACATAAGAGCCTCTGTCGATTTGTAGGAAGACTGTTTAGGATGAGTTAGGGTGACCACACAAAATGAGACCTAGCGAATGAGGCTTTCTGATTTACGTCGTCGGCGGGGTGTAGATAACAAAATTGAATTTTCATTCCATAGTATTTTTAAAGAGTAATAATTATAGAAAAATTTAATTCCTGCCGAAAATTCTTTTGTTGTTTTTTACAATGTGAAAGTTGAACCATGAACGGTTTTATCCTTACAATTGTGGCATAAGAAATAATAATCGCATTGCAGTAACTTATTTAAGAGTTTTTTACCAATAAGTACACGACGTAGAAGTAAATACTATAAACGACTGACGATAAATAATAAAAGTATTTTGACTTTTGAAAATATTAATGAACCGATTTTTCAATATAAAAGATAATTTGAAAGGTATGTTTACAATTGCTACCTAATAGATTATATACATGTTGTTTGTAGGTTAACTTTAAGACGAGGCTTATTCGTTATTAGATGGTCTGTATCAGACCAACATTTTACACAAATAGACGTACCTTATAGTTTGTTATTAAGAATATTGTAACAAAAAATTAAAGATAGTAGAAAAATAGTTTAGCGTAAAGTATTTTTAGGATTACGCGGATATATTCAAATTTAATTACAATAATTTGTTGAAATAAAATAAAAATATTTATATATATACTTTGACGTTTTAATTAAAAACTTGCAAACAATATTTACTAGGTAAGTATAAGCCAAGCTGTCTCTGCTTTCTTGTTATTGTTTCTTCGAGCACAATTGCATATATTACATCTATCAATCACTTCATACTAATCAGTTCACATCATATTATCTAATGAAAAGGTAAGTAATTTCTATTATGTGCTTGCATATAGATTAAATGCACTGGTTATAATTAGTTACCTACGTATGACATTTAATCCCTTAATCACGATTGGTCAAAAGTGTTTAGGCGCATGTTTGTATCACACTTTACTGTCCCTACCTAATATGTAACTTTTTACAATAATCTTTTATGCATTGTGTTTCTAACTGACCATTTAACATAGATTTAAACTACGCTCCTACATTGAATTCAAGTCTTTAACAGTAAAAAGTGCCGTTTTTAGTACGCACGAATACAATAAGTAAGAAAAGACCGTGAGTTCAATCCTCACTCTATTTTGATGACCTATTCGTATGAGCCAACAATACAATAAAAAAAATATTTAAATAATATTTAGAAGAACATTTCCTACTTAGTTTGCATTTTGTGGTTCAGAACAGACAATTTAACGACTGTTTAATTTAAAGATTTGGGTGTCAAGTAATTGAATTACAAGGGAATACTTATGCTTATTTATGTGATGTGTAACGAGACAAATATAATAAATACCTTCGTCTAAAACCTCTAAATTCGCAATATGCAATGCAATAATTAATGACGTTATGTTTTAATTCCTATGAAAGGACATATAACATACACAAACTATTTATACAGGGTGTCCCAATATAATATATCGTCAAACGGAATACCAGAGGTAGTACAGCTCTAGAGGCACCTAAATCACCCTTATGTGTGTTCCGCGATTATTAATAGTTTTCGAACTATGAACTTTAAAAAAATTCTAGTTTGAATACTTTTTGGTCACTACGTCTATGGAAAGGTATTTTTATATTGGCTTGTAATATGGGGCATGTGTCCCTTTTTTCAGGTCACATTAACTGAAAAAGTATTCAAACTAAAGTTTTTAAAAATTCATAGTTTGAAAACTATTGAAAATTGCTAAACATACCTAGGGCTGCTTTGTTTCCGGGCTTCCGCTTGACCCCTTTTCTTTGGACACCTGTATAAATATAGCATTATGAATGCAAATGAATTTAAAATTAATAACCATCATTATAAGACCAACTATATTACATTTGCCCGTTGCACATTCTAATTGAAACATTTTGAAAAATGCAACTGACTAACCCGGGGCATGCGGTGCGCAGGAAAGAGACCTACGCGACGATGAGCCAGGAGTCGATCGTGATAAACGCCATCGGCATGTCGGTGGTGGCCGTGGCGGTGGTAGTGCTGTACACAGTGCGCGGCACCGGCGGCTACCGCCTGCGCAAGGTGGCGCAACACCCCAGCTAAGAAGTTTGCAGCATTACGGTGAAGGTCGTCGACTGTGAAGCTTCATCATTCCCACTTATGTTTTAAACGTTCCCGAATACTCGTAAGGTGCAGATGAATCTGTAACGCCCGAAATTAATGACGTACCTATAGATTGTATAGAGTTCTAAATTATTTTTTTGTCTAATCCTTTGTCTGTCATAAAGACTCTTAGAGTTTGCTAATAATTGAATGTCTATTGTATATCTGGTATTACGACAGCTGAGCTCTGCTCCATACAAATTATGTCAAATATCTCACTCTAGTAGGCTTAAAAATCTATAGATACGTTATTAATTTCGGACGTCAGACAACTATGACAGTGGATCTTATTATTTCCAATTGTGCTTAACCGAATACTCTGGTGCAGGTAATTTTGAGTATTCACTTGTATTAGAAAACGTGCAGAATTCCCCGCTTCGAGGAAATTAACAATAAATAGAGCCAAACGAAAGTTGTAAGCATTTGCTTATAATGTAACATTCGCTAGAATGCTCAAGTTTGTCTGCGCCTAAACGTAAAGTTAAAGCTCGATGCAAACCAATTGCGCCTTGTTTGTGCAACATGTATTCCACAAGTAAGCTAAGTACTGTAATGTATCCTAATATTGGTAACAAGATAGCTAGGAAACCACACGACAATGTAGGTAATACTAGAACTTCTTGGCTTGGCGCTAGCGTTTGAGTATTCGGCTGTTAAAACGACGCAGGTGATTTATTCGCCGAATGTGTGTTTGTTCGCGTGCAGCAATAATCGCTCGTACTTGGATTGTAAGGTTAGTGTAAAATGTTGCTAAAAATGTATCGAAACTTGGAGGAAGGGCGAATGCAAAGTTTATATGACGCGACGCTAAAAAGTAACCAAAACGTAAACAGTTAGTATTTGATAGAAATTCCACTGAAAAGCTACTTTCCGAAAAAGTAAGTAAAATGAATACCAGTAAGTATAAGAAATTAACTATTATTCTATTTAGTACGCTCGCCCTTCCTACAAAGTATTGCTAGCAACTTGTGGAATTGTTTCTTTAATAATGAAATGTTTATATGGACGGCATATTTCTATAAACAATGTGTTCAAACTTCCACGACATAACTTTGGTATTCGTACTATTTTATTGAAGCTTTACAATTTACCATCAAAAACAATCAACGTTCATAAGCGAGTTTGATTTTATGCTTAGTAACTGAAGACACCATGACTGCGAATAAGTTATCTAAGATACCTAAGCATACATTTGGATTGCAAGCTTTCTAAGTTTTGAGGTAAGCAATAAAATAACATATTTTTAGCGTTGAATTCTCTATTTGAAAGAGTTTTCTTAAATTGACCTCAACCGTAGTGATCACTAACCTTTTTAAGAAAATTTATTTAGCTCAATTTGTGAACTTTAAGTTATACAAAGTCACATTATGATTGTTCGCGGTTGTGCGTTGTTCCATTTTAAAATCTTTATGATATTTTAGCGAGTTAATTCCGTCTTAATACGGCTATCATTAATCATAAAGCGATATCTAGGCAATGCGCAAATTATTAAGCCCCTAGGTATTGAAGTTTAAGATTTTCGATTCCAGTATAATAAGTCAAAATGTATTCGACTGAATTTTACATTTGATATGTAATTTTGTTCGTTTCAATTAAATGTAATTAGAAGTGATTCCGTTAATGTCATTTTATACATGAGTTGAAGAGTAAACTACTGCTAGCTTCATTGTATCGAAAGCAAATGTTCGTTTCCATTTCAACTCCATTGTACTCGCTGTTCTGTGGTGAATTAATCATTAGATTTAGTGTTAGATCAGTAATAAAATTCGCAGTGTAAGTAATAAATAAGTGCGGAGTCGTATGCGCGTCGAAGTTAACGCGACCCTTCGCAGACACTTTCCAGACAGTCATAAACTTAGTAACGACATACATTTCGGAGGCCATACACATTTAGATATCGAATTTTGGTATCAACCCTAATGTAGGTTTATTAGTTAAGATAATTTTAGGTAACACTTGTATATAATTTTTAATCTAATTTATGTAACGTGCGTGTGTTCGATAGTTGTAGAACGTGATCAAGTTGTAGCGGAACTTACATTAAAATATTTAACTATCAATAGGTATAATATTCCATGGTGTATGAAAATTGGCGGATTAACATTATTGAAATTATACTAAAAGAAGGAGCATACTGCAATAGTAAAGCGAACAAACGACTCTATACATTTTATGTCCGTTTAGATTATTTGCATAAAGTATTCTTAAGTAATTATGGATAAGACAAGTGTTCATCCAGTTGCCAAATTCGATGTAAAGTGGTCATATGTTTGTTATAATCAATAATTACTGTGTATTACATACATAAATACATTTAGCATGTTTATCAATAATTACATATAGGATAATGCTCAAGGTATTTAATTTTATACAAGGGGTACCTACATATAATTTCCTTGTGTAGAGTTGAGTAAATTTTCTATTAGATTTTAATATATTAACGAAAATTTTATAAAATTGCATTCCAAATGAACATTCGATGTATCGAACATTCTTTTTAAAAATTTACATTCTGCTGTAAGACTGCTTAGATCCATTTGGTAACAACAGGACCTGCGATGGTTTTTCCAGAGAGTTTTTACAAGTTTTTAAATATTCCCGGTTTTGTGGATCCCTCTGAAATATTGGGGCCAACTTTTTATATTACTATAGACCCCCATTTATCTAAAACAATGAGTATTTTTTGTTAAACAGTTATATTAAGCAATTACTATTTTGTAACGTGAATTACAGCAATCGGAACTATTAATTTGTATTGCACCAAGAGATTTAATATGGTACCTGCTTATTATTGTAACATCTGATAATTATAAGATTGTTCGAATAAGTTGCGAGTGGATAATGATTATTAACAGTTGATCTTCTTGTATTTCAAATTATAATTATTTTAAATGTTTACTATAAGTATGATAGAAATATGATTTCGAGTTGAGTTGACTGCAGTTGTATATTGGTTAGTATGAATTTTATCACTGTTTTACATTTTGAAATATTTATACGGCATTCATAATGGTACATTAAATACTTGTATTAAATTATGCGTTGTTTTATTTCGCAAGCGTCGGTACCCTAAATATACACCGACACATTTTAGTGGTTGTTTACCCGCAGCAGAACGATTTACCTATAGTAGTACTATCGAATCATACAAGTTATTTTTGTCAAAAATGGCAAAAAAAACGAACCTCTCATACTAATGTTAGTACTATTATTTATTCTGTGCTAATGTCATCAGCTGATCGGAGCGTTTTGTATGGGAGATCGAATTTTTTTTGTCATTTTTGGCAAAAATAAATAGTACTACTAAAGGTAAATTGTTCTGCCGCGGGAAAACAACCACTAAAATGTCTCGGTGTATACATAACCTCACGACTATTATCCTCAAAGGTATAGACAAAGACTAGGCAATGAGGACCGCAAAAGCAGTGCTCTGCCGCAGTCCACGTTTCAACAAGTAAAAACTGCGCATGTGCTCATGCTCAGCATAGGTGGTGAGCCCATCGCCGCTTTATGCTGCTAGATGTATGTGCACAATGTGCAGTCTTCAGTCCTTGTGCACGCCATGGTGTGGTGTTGCGACGACAGAGCGTATCGCCACCAAGAAACTTTACCTAAACTATAAGGCGCTTCGTACACAAGGCTATGCAAATCTCCGATACTAATGTTGTATACTACATTAGTATCAAGTCGCGAGTATCGGGTAGCGAACAGTCCGTACACAAGGCTACGCAAATCTCCGATACTCGACGATTTTAGTCTCCAAGCGACTACCGCCACACAAATCCATTGAGGTTCGTACACGAGTCGCGTCGCTGACATTTATCTCGCGACTCGCGTCGCGTCGCGCCAGTCGCGCGCTTAAGTTTCGCCACCATTCCATTTCTGACAGCGTCCTTATTTTATCGACACACCACAGTGCAGGGGACAAATAATTATATGACGAATGTTGTATATTTACATTGAAGATATTGTCGGTAAGTAGTACCTAACTAGTGAGGTAATAAAATAATAGATAAATAAATCAGTAAGAGTAAGAGAACATTTTATTTCATGTTAATCTTTGACAACCTTTTACTAACAGTAAGGTAGCTAAAAAATATTAAAGACAATAAATAGCGAAAAAAGCTAGGTACAAATACATACTTTTTGATTTTGCGAAATTATGATGAAAATGTACATTAAGTACGTATAATATGAATAAGGCTAGCGATCTGTTAGATAACATTTTGCACACAAACTATTTGATTCTATCAATTTGTTAATATCACAAAAAATATTCAAACAAATATCTTGAAATACAACAACAAATTCTACAAAAAATTTGGCTTCCATTTGAGCACCATTCCAAAAGTAAGCGAAAAAAATATACACAATTTAAAAATTAAATACATTATTGCTTGTAAATAAAATCTTTGATACTTACATTAAAACCTGAGTTAATAAGTACGTATGTTTTTTTTTTAAATTTACTATAACAAAATGGTTTTTTTTTTGTAAATAAGAATGCTAAATATCACTTAAAACATTCTGAGTATTTAACATGCACATTTTTTATAAACCCTGGAATATTGGTCGACAGTAAGACAACATCAACAACTGGATAAACTTTAATTAATTTACAAAAATCTTTTATATTAATAATTTCCCCATCATCATCACCACCCTATAAACGTCCCACTGCTGGGCGCAGGCCTTCGGACAACAGCACGGGAGGTTGGGTCATATTCCACCACGGTTGATGGTTGGTTGGCCACCCATATAGTGACCCGACATTGCGAAAGTTGCTCAACTGGCAAGATCGCAATCCGATCGTCTTAGGCGCTGCGCCATCAAGTTTCTCTCTCCGCTATCTCACCATGCTCCCCTGCTATTAATGTGGAAACGTTGAGACCAGCAGAGGAATGTGTATAGGCCGATGATTGCCGACAGCCGAGCAAACATCTTGGTGAACAAATAGCTGATAGCTGTGTAGATTTTTCTGATTTCACTATTTATTAAGTACTTTCTTTTAGATTGCATAGAAAAGATTTTTGTCAACAATGTTAGATTTTGTATGGGGCAACTTTGGTAGAAATATACATAGTTTAATAAAATCCAAAGGGTTACACAAAAAAAAACATTTTAGTGTTTCATAATCGATAAACTTCGTTTCAATATTTCCTATTCAATACTTTAATATTAAGTTTATATTCTTGAGACTGATTATTATAGAATAAATGTGATTTTTCTTGATAACTACATTTTGTTCGTCATATATTTAGGCTCAAACTTGAATACTTAACACGAAAATAATATCTTAATTTCTAGAAGTAACTATTTGGCAAATACTATGTGCCTTACAAATAAACAGAGAATAAGGTCAGAATAGTTATTCCGTGTTTTGTCTCTTTTAGGGTGGATTCGACCAAACTGGTTATTCCAGTTTGGTCTTATACCTAGATTAAACGCCGAATTTGTATAGACTAATCTCGGAGTAAGTCTTATTCCAGTTTGGTCGAATCCACCCTTACTCTAATTAGAATTTAGAAATTACGTTTACATGACGAGGTACAAAACACGGACTAATAATAATTATTCATAGCTTATTCTTTATTTATAGGCACCATGAATTTTGAATTAATTTATAGTATAGGTACATAACATCGTATAATATACCTAGTCTTGCCCTAAGTTCTGGCCCTACTTAAATGAGTGTATTTTAAAATATATAATATGACGGTAGTATACTATTATTAGATATCATTTATCATTTTTATATTAGGTAGATTTTTTATTTTTCATTTTCTAACATATAGCTGTGTAAACATAGAGTGGGGTACCACAGAGAATCGTGAGAGCCAAGAAGTTGTTGCAGAGACACGCAGACGGTGGCCAACGGACAATTCTCTTTACGGATGAAAAAAAATTTACGACTCGATATTTCGATGAGGTGAGCAGACTTTCTCCTCTATTATAGATATAATATCTATTATATATATATATTCCATAAGCAATAATCCAAAGGAATAAGATCAGGACTTGCAGGGGCCACTCTTCAGAAGCGATAAAATCCGTTAAATTCACGTCTCACCAGCGCTGGGTTGATTTCGCTTTGTGCGCTGGTGCTGAGTCTGGTTGAAATATCTATTGTTTACCAGCGAACACAGTGTTACTTAGTGGCTTAACCACCCCCTCTAAAATATCGCTTTGGTAGTTAGTTGCTCGTGTTCTCACCCGTTATTCACAAAAATAGGGCTTTGTTACGCCTTCGTAGAACACGCCCCACCAAACCACAGATGCTGGGTGGTAGCCTCTTTCGACTTTCCGAATTTTCTCAGTAGCTTCTTGGGAGATGTGTGCATGCATACGCCCTATCGTTTTGATGGTTAAACTTCTCTTCAGCACAAAATATTTTTTTATCCGTAAAGAGAATTGTCCGGTGGCCAACGTCTGCGTGTCTGTGCAACTACTTCTTGGCTCTCACGATTCTCTGTGGTACCCCACTCCATGTTTACACAGCTATGTGTTAGACCGAAATGAATAGTATAAAGCCTACTTAATATAATGATATCTAATAATAGTCATATTATTCTATTATTCAATCTAATAGTAGTAATATTATTTATTTTAAAATACCCTCATTTAAGTTGGGACAGAACTTATGGCAACAATAGGTGTTGTATGTGTATGTAGAATAAATAATAATTTTAAAATTTATTTAGTAATATTTTCAATGTAGGCCGAGTGTTATAGATATACTTATAGATAAATAATAAATATCTAAATACTACTAAACTGTTGCATATAACCGAATTTACCTGGGATGAATATATTTAAAGCGTTTAATAATTGACTGTCTACATAAAACTATCATGTCATGGCACTATTACAAAATCTTTGGTAAACAAATATGGCGCAATATAAATCTTTAGAACATAATTTTTTTGTTGGAATGATTAAATATACACACGGAAATGTATATTGATCACAGACATTTTACTAAGATTACATTTAGAAGGACATAAAAAGAAATAATTAACAGCTATCAAAATATGTTGTGCAAATTAGGTTAATATGATTGTTTTATAGACGAATATAATTAGAATTAATTATCTAATTTGTCATAAATGCAAAATGAGTGAGTAATTCATTGTGCGATTACTAAAACTACTAGAAAGTAGTAATAGTAAAGAATGAGATGTAATCGAAATGATTATTTAATATTTAGTTTGGAATCGAATTAAAAGTAAGTATAATAGTTATAATATCAGAAGTTCGAAGCACTTCACTAGCAACACTTTAAACAATTTCATTAGCTCGAGATCACAATACAGATAATAATTATATATAGCTACCATTTGAACCAGCGCGAGGTTTTAATTGATTAGGCAACAAAGCCCTCTCGGCGCAATTTATCATACATCCTATTGCTTAATCATATATTTCATTTCCTTATACAACCAAAGACACACGAAACTTCTCTTTAAGCTTTGTCTTATACATTAGCAGTATTGATTGAGCCAGTAGCTCAATTCGCTTAATAACGTTAACTATTGAGTTAATAATTAATTAGGGAATTTCAGAAAATTACACGAGTTGTGAGGTCACCCTTCATTACAATACCACTAAACCATAGACTTAAACTAGCGCGACATTCATTTATAATGACAACACCACGTGACAAAGCATTTAAAAGTTGTTACCGATAACGCTGAAAAAAAGAGGGCCTAGCCCTAGACAAATGGAATAAACGCTTGTATAATTGAACGATGAATGCACGCGATTAATAGAGTGACTTTAAATCGGTAATAAAAAAAATTAAGAGCTCATTCATCAACATTATTCGATATTTCAATAGCGAATTTTACACTTTACGACAGCAATCGAATAGAGCTTGCAATCGCTATGTATCTGTACGCTTGTCTACCGATTTACTCGACAACGCTAAAACGTTTACCACAATAGAATCGACATAGAGCGCCACTTGTCTAGCTATGCTCATCATCAAAAAGTTGTTAGTCAAATTCGTCCAAACCTTAAGCCATGAAGTACTGAGGGAACTCGTTGGATATGGCACGTACTAGCGCTTGGTCCTCGCGACTGGCTTCGAGCTCCTCGCAGAATATACGGGCGAAGCAGCGCAGCAGGTCCTGTCTGCGGTGGAGATGCGCTTCGTACTCCGTGTTCCTGATGATGCCGTGGAGTATCCGTAGGTACTGTTGGCGGCGCTGCAGCAATAACATTAAAGGTACAGATAGACATGCTCATTACTAGCACGAAAGCATGCCACTATTGAGCAATTGCTACTTAGTAGTATGTGTGTCAAAGCGTTGCTAGTAATTAGCATGCTTATTACGTATACGCTTGTAATAAGCATACTTATTTAGTAGCATGTCTATCAGTACATTAGGGCATACAACATACATGTACTAGGCAATGAGGACAGCAAAAGCAGTCCTCTACTATAGTCCATTTTTCACCGAATAGCTACTGCACATGTGCTCAGCGTAACAGGTGGTGAGCCCGTCGCCGCTCTATTCTGTTGGATGTATGTGCAGTCTTTAGTCCGTTAGTCGCCTTTTACGACACCCAAGGGAAGAGAGTGTGGTAGTATTCTTTCACCGCTACGCAACACATTAAGACAAGATTATGACAATGGCGTTAATATGAACCGTTTATATCGACGTATTGACCTGTCTAACCCACCAACCAGCATTGGCCCGACCTATCTAGGCAAATAAAGCAAAAGTAAATAGTCTACATACTGACCCACTGCTGAACAAAAGTCTTCATCATGGAAATCAAGTCATCGCTACAATTGGCTACTTGACAGTTCTCGGAAATGTATTTTAAACATTACAAACGCTTATTTTATACCTCTTACTACATTTTTTTTTACTCTAAAAAGCTTTATTTAATAGAAAAAAGAAACATATTACTCTTCATTAATTTTAATTTCGCGCGAAAACGGTTGGTCACGTGACATTTTGCCGTGTGCCGTCACGCTTCAGTAAACAAACTAATTTAATCTTGAAACCGGACAGATAGAGTTTTTGTTTGTTGTGTGAAATGTGACGTCACACGAAGCCAATCAAGGCCGCCCGTGATTCGGGTCTTGTAATCCACAGATAAAAAATCTCAAATTTATTTTGTAATAATAAAATATTTACAAAAAACTATTGGATAATTATTGTTAAGTTATAAACTACCAAATCCGACATATTTCATAATTTATTGTTACACCTGTCAAATAGCCAATTGAGTTAATCACCAAAGTACCTAGTTAAAAAGTAGTAGGTTGGTGGTAGGGCTGTTAAGTCCGCCTGGCTAGCTACCACCATCTTATCTAAGTCTGTCGCCATAACAACGATGTTTATAGCATAGTTGTGTTCCGACAGTTAGAGATAAGATAGCCAGTTCAGCAGTGGTTGAGGATTTCGGGTGAAGCGCGCTTCCACCTTCGGCCTTATCGTCACATACCATCAAGTGAGATGAAGGCCAAGCGCTTACCCGTTACCCGTAAAAAAAAACCTAAGAATGGAAATCTTAAAAAAAATATATAAAAAAGTTTTGTTTCTTTGTCTGTGTGATGTAGTTATTCATAGAGGTCGGTTTATGGAAAATTGTTGACAGCTCTCAGTCCGGATTATATTTTTCAACTGAGAGCATTGTTTTATTGCGTCTCTAGATTCCCAGCCTCAGTGCACGACATTACACTATTCATACGATCACTTGGGTGCTAATTGGCTATTTGACAGTTGTAACAAAAAATATGAAATATGTCGGATAGGGTAGTCTATAACTCAACGATAATTATCCAATAGTATTTCAATTAAGATAATTTGTAAATATTTTATTTTTAAAGCGATTTTTTATCTGTGCATTACAAGACCCGAAACACAGCGGCGGCCATGATTAAGCTTCGTGTGACGTCACAAAGTTAAATGTCACGTGATCAACCGGTTTCGCACAAAAATTGAAATGAATAAAGAAAAATATTATTTTTTCTATTATTTAAAGCTTTTTCGCGAAAAAAAAAATTGTACGGGATATAAAATAAGCATTTGTAATCTTTAAAATACTTTTCCGAAAACTGTCAAGTAGCCAATTGAGGATAGTTCAACAGTCACAAGTCCCGTACCTGATCTCCCGCAGAGAGGTCAGCAAGCTGTCGCACGATGATATCAATGGCCACCTTGACGTCGTTGGTGTAGAAGTGGCCGGCGGTCTTATTGTGGCTGAACAGATCGGTCGCTAACTTTAGCACCGCGTGCGGCGGCGACGGCTCGTGGTCGAATATGTGCACTGGATCCTCTGCAATGTACAAACATACATAGATCCATGACTATTACCCCCAAAGGGTTAGTCAGAGACCAGGCAATGAGGACCGTAGAAGCAGTCCACTGCCATAGTCCACATTACACTATATTACAACTGCACATGTGCTCAGCGTGAAAGGTGGTGAGTCCATCGCCGCTCTATGCTGTTGGATGTATGTGCAGTCTTTAGTCCGTTAGTCGCCTTTTACGACACCCAAGGGAAGAGAGGGGGTGGTAGTTTGTGGAATGAACATAAGTTTTTATCCGGCTCGAAGGACCAAACTTTGCAATCGCTTTGTTATCATGCATGACAATTAAATTATATATATTTTTAATTGAAAGGAGTGCGGCAGTGGTGACTTGTGGTCGAATATGTGCATTGGGTACTGTGCATACGTTTTTATCCAGCTCGAAGGACCAAATGGTACGTACTGTGACTTTTTTTGGGATACAAGTGATTTAGCCAATAACTTAGGATCTCAGCCATAACTACAATATATTAGGTATTTAATTAAAAAAAAATCTTCAAAATACAGCAGTACTGTTGAATCAGTGCACTGTCAAAAACAGCACAAACTTAAAGACTGCTTTGCTAACTTACCCTCTCTGTTGAGCAAAAGGAGGATTTTCTCGCAGAAAGTCTTTGCGTTGTCTCTGCTCTCCAAAGCGTTGAGTAGCAGGTTGTCGTTGGGCGGTTCGAACTGCAGGTTGTAGGCGAGTAGCAGGGTGAGGAACAGATCCGGTATCTGTTCGTTTTCATCCGTCTCCGGGGGATTCTCTATCAGGTCTAGGAGGAACTGGGCGAACTCGACGCCGAGCTGGTCTGCGATAGAGAAACTCTTTCTTAACTAACTTATATATATTTTCAAGAAAAGGAGTCGAGGTAGGCAGGACTTGGATGAATGCTAATACTGGGTGTTCGGTAATAGGTACGGTATTTAGTAACACTAAAATTGCTTTGCAAGTATATTTTATTGTCAGTAAACGAAAGTGAAAATGGGAACTGATCTTTTTGAATCATTTGATTAAATTAGTAAGTTTTACTACATAGTAACATTTAAGTATTAACGAAGCGATGAGCTCGCCTTGTAGTACTTTATATTTAGTTTGCTTATTGCAGTTTGCTATACATTCTAAGTTAGTATAGCTTTTATTATAAAATGTCAATAATTTTAAGAGGCAAATGTCTCAATTGCCAAAAATTGTAAAAGTTACCAAAATGCGTGACGTGTCACCCATAGACAGAGCGGAGTGCGACAGGCGGCTGACGACAGCGCGCAATGTTGTGTTTTTATTTTTTTTATTTACGCGATAAAAGCGCGGTATATTTTTAATTTACAAGTCTCGGAGACGTTTCTTTAAAGATCATGTCAAGAATATCCTGATTGGACAAGCATGTATGAATAACGTTATGAGAGTAAGACCCTTCGTACACAAGGCTACGCAAATCTCCGATACTAATGTTGTATACTACATTAGTATCAAGTCGCGAGTATCGAGTAGCGCACAGTCCGTACACAAGGCTACGCAAATTTCCGATACTAATGTTGTATTTATAGGCATATTTCTCCACCTCAGAAACAAATTTAATATTTAATGATTGCTCTGCCATCTTGGAAAGCGCCGCGACTTAAGTAGCGAAGATCTCGACTGGCAGGTAGCGCGCGACTGGCGCGACGCGACTAGTGTACAAACCTCAATGGATTAGTATGACGGTAGTCGCTTGGAGACTAAAATCGTCGAGTATCGGAGATTTGCTTTGTTGCTGCTGTAGCCTTGTGTACGAAGGGGCTAAATGAAGCAGCAAGTGTGTCAGGATCGTAGCAAATGGAAACTGTGGTATCTGCTACACCTCCGGGAAACGAGCGTGATGTATGTATGTACAGTCGAGGTCCCCACTTTTCGGCGATATTCGCTTGCGCTCCATTTCAACCGCGCGACCGGGAACTGTAACTGTAACTGTGTACGTTATAAAGTCTAAATTGCCTAAAAAAATTGTAAAACTCACCAAAATGCGTGACGGGTAACGTATCGCCCATAGACAACACCATAGACAGCAGCAGAGCGGAGTGTGACAGGCGACTGACAGCGCGCGGGTTGTCAAACATGTCGCGCGCTATCTCAGCGGGCAGCGCGGATAGCGCTAGCGTGGCTAAGGCGGTGCGCTCTAGCCCGCACATCACTCCGAATGCCTGGAGCAAACAGGCTAAATAGTCATTTACTTTATTTTTTATATATTGATAGGAAGACCAACAGTTTTTTTTCCAATGAAGAAACTTATAGAAAAAGTCATCATCATGAACATGTCGCGCGCTTTCTCAAAGGGCAGCGCGGATAGCGCTAGCGTGGCTTAGGCGGTGCGCTCTAGCCTGCACATCACTCCGAATGCCTGGAGCAAACAGGCTAAATAGTCATTTACTTTATTTTTTATTTATTTATTCCTATCAACCACCCAACAACATGTCGCGCGCTATCTCAGCGGGCAGCGCGGATAGCGCTAGCGTGGCTAAGGCGATCCGCTCTAGCCCGCACATCAAACCGAATGCCTGGAGCAAACAGGCTAAATAGTCATCATGGACTTATTCTTGGCGGTAAGGTGAAGCGACATGTCTTAAGTTACAGTCCTAAATATCACATCACACCGAATGAATGGAGCAAACAGGCAAAATTTTAAAAGTCATCAGGAACATGTCGCACGCTATCTCAGCGGGCAAAGCGGATAGCGCTAGCGTGGCTAAGGCTGCGTGCGCTCTAGAACGCACATCACACCGAATGCCTGGAGCAAACAGGATAGAATAGAATAGTCATCATGGACTTACTCTTGGCGCTAAGGTGAAGCATCATGCTTTAAGTTACAGTAAAGATCACATAACACTGAACGCCTGGAGCAAACAGGCTAAATAGTCATCATGAACATGTCGCGCGCTATCTCAGCGGGTGCCTGGAGCAAACAGGATAGCATAGAATAGAACAATCATCATGGACTTCTTTGCGGAGAAGTAAAGCGTCATGTCTTGAGTTACCGTAAAGTTGTGGAACTTTACTGAGATCTAACACGGATTTTTCTTTAGTGAATTGAAAAAGTGATTTTGCACAGTTTTGTTTTACTTTGTAATTACATGTGCTGTAAGTATGTGTGCAGTGGCGTGCCTAGTGCTTCAGATTGGGGCAAGCCACGAAACCTGAAGTTCCTAATCTTGCTACCTAGGTACAATGTTGGTGCCCATTTGTGACACTAGCCACATTTTTTACTCAAATCGTCATAGGCTGTGGCATTCCAAACGTTCTTGTCGTTGGTAAAAAAAACAGGCTATTACCTTCTATTACATCTTGAATGTGATTTTTGAGAATTTTGTTTTGGCCAATTTAGGCGTTCTTTATCTCAGAAACAAAAATACATTAACAGTATTTACTTATTAAATAGTGTACAATAACTATTGGCATAGTACGTAGCGGCCTCGCTTTTTGTAAATTTCGCTTAACTTTTATTTAAACTCAAAATTGCAGAGAAAGATTTTCATAAATTGCGCGAGGGCACTTTTTTGAGCTCCTGGATTGAACTAAACAAATGAAACAAAAAAAATGAAACAAAACCAAAAAAACTTCGAAAATCGCGTTAAGTTAACTGTGAATTTCTCTTAACTACGATAATATTATTGAGTAAAATTTATACCAGAATTATTGTTACTTCATGAGGAATAAAAATGTTATAATGAATTTATTATCCTATTTCGATGAAAACTATAAATACAACTAAGTACAAAATTACAACAAAATGCGATGCGCCGGCCGTCCGAACTCAGCTTATTCTCGCAGAGTGGAGATTCGTAATATAACGCATGCATTTATTATCCTATTTCGATAAAAACGATAAATACAACTAGAAAATTACTACAAAATGCGAAAAAGGGGCATTTTGCGCGGGAATCACAGTCGATATGTAGGCCTCTACACTTAATTTATTAATTATTACTTAATTATTAGAATGGAAGCAACCAACAATCCAAAGAGTTTCTTACATAGACCTATTATAATTAATGCCCTAGATGACTTTTAATAGTTTGCGAAATACATAAATCATGTGTGATGTTCAAAGAATTTATTTACCTCTGCCTCTCGTATGCCAATCATCAACACGTTTAAGTACACATTTGTTTGCAACACATCACATGCTCAACACATCTTAGTTCGTCACAGAGACCAATAAAGCGACGAACTGAACTCGGAACACATTTTTTTAACACAAATTACGAAAACACTTGTTACTTATAAACAATCCCTCAAATAAAGTGAAGTGTGACAATAACAAAGAATAAAAAATGGCTGGCTGCTGCCTGTGGCTGCTGCACAGCACAATCGCGTATTAACGCTCGCCTCTGGTTGGTTCGCCCGAGCTCGAGCTGTCGTCGGTCGCCTCTGATTGGTTCGCCCGCGTTTAAGTTGCACGTGATTCGGTAGAAATAAAGCCTGATTTGGAGAAGGCCTTACTTGCGAACTTCATAACGCAAGCTGGCTTTGACGAAGAGTATGAATTTCTCATAGAATCTATACATACTTACGCAGTATTATGTTTATAGAGTAGCAATTTTGTTAAAGTTAGAAGAGAGCGGATATACTTTAAATCCGAAGCCCGGTTGCAAGCCAACTTGTGCGAGAGAGATGTAAAGCGTCGCACGATTTATAAGCAGCTTTATGCGATTTGTTTGGTGATTCTTAATATGAGAAACTTATAAAATTGATAACTTGAATGCTGATGAAAGAAAATTAACAATGGTTAAAAAATATTAAGTGATTTTAATAATTGCGTTTTACCAGTAGTGATATTGAGTTTTTGTTAGGGCAAGCCGGGCTTTTCGGCTTGTATGAAGGTACCGCCACTGTATGTGTGTTAATTATATACCTGCAATAGCAGCTGTCGCAGAGGCCACCTAGTCTCCATCTGGTAGTACTGCACGAGTGTCGACACGTACGCGTAGCGGTGGCTGCTCAACACGTGCTGAGAGATGTTCACGTCAGCGTTGGACTGAAAAAACATATGACATTAAGTAGAATAAATAACTATAGTTGCTTTAATCCTAAATAACCACTAACTACCACTAACCACCTATTGGTACACTACACTACACTACTACAACCGCCTATGTGGTCTAAAGGCTATGCCACCGGTCTTAGACCCAGTGGTCCCGGGTTCAATTTCCAGCAGTGGATACATCTTTGTGTACCTGGTTTGGGTGGTGGTAGGCCTTGTTAAGTCTACCTGGCTAGCTACCGCCAGCTATCTAAACTCTGGCGCCATAACAACACTGTCAATACGATTGAGCGCGATAACGAGTTGGTTTGACATAGTACAAAAAGTGTTACGACAAAATACATACTATCACAGATATGAGGCAGAGGCTTTGGTCTCTTGATCGTTTTGCACAACGCTGCGGTATGCGGCATGCGGTGCCCGACATATAATTAGATGAAAAACGTCTAGTATGGTCTCTTGTTCCGTCGCAGTATGCGTCAGCGGCGAAGGGCAAGCGCGGTGAAGTGGGGAGCGGGTATCCCGCACTGCGCGGCGTCGTTCTCGTTGATACGCTGCGGTGTGCGTCGCGGGATGACAGTGGATTAATAGAATTTGAATTAACTTTTCTTCACAATCAATTAAATGCCTTTTTATTAAAGTTTCCATACCACCTTCACCCCTCCGTTGTAAAAACATGTTTCTCGGCCTGCTGCTTTGTCGTCTACTTTGGTAGCTGCGGCAAAATCAACTGACCACTTCTCCGCAGACGGTAAAGTCGTTACGCTGCGTTTGAACCGATTACCGCAGCGTTGTGCGTTACGATCAAGAGACCAAAGCTTTAGACAGCGCGTTGTAATGGCGTTGGGACGGAGACCCGAAATGAAACAATGTCTTGCGTTGAATCAATTCTCCTTTATCCTCTAGTGTATCATCTTAAATACTAATTAACATCACATCTATACGTGACTAGAGGAAGGACGCCTTGTCAATCAGGAAGACCTTAATTATCACGTACTATTGAGTACGTGCTGATAGTGTAATTCACTATATCACACCTCCCCTGAAAAGGCTAGGCATCCCTTCCCTGAAAAGTAAACTCTTATTTTCTAAATATCTTAGTCCTATTCTTATGAACTATATATTCTTTATTATTCTTTAATATTTTTACATTAGTACCTAGCTCTTCTAAAACTTCAAATGGACCTAAATACAAGTCATTCAATTTATTATAATTTTCATTCTTATACAAGAGTAGATCACCTTTTTTGTAGTGTACTTCCTTACAATCTAAATCATAATTAGTTTTTCTACTTTGTTTTGATATTTAATAAGTTGTTCCTGGCATCATTATGAGCTTTTTGCCATCTAAATTTTAACTCCGATGGATAATTGTCGTATACATATAAGGGATCAACTTTACTAACTAAATTACTAGGTACGTTACATGTTTTCCCAAAAACTAGTTCATAAGGGGAGTATTTGGTACTAGTATTTACAGAATTATTATAAGCAAAGCACCAATATGGTATCCAGGTACTCCAATTTGCCGACTGATTCTGTGTTTGTATTCTCAAGTAACATCCGAGATGTTTGTGCCAGTTTTCTAGCGAACCTATACTCTCATGATGATAGGGTGTTGAATTTAACTTATCAATATTTAGCAATTTACATACTGTTTCTAACGTGGAATTAATAAATTCCGTTCCACAGTCAGTCGCAATAACCCTGGGAGTACCATATCGTAAAATAAAATTTTCAGTAAAAACCCTAGCAACAGTTTCAGCTGACTTATCAAGTATTGGGTAAGCTTCTACAAACTTTGTCAATTCGCATTGTATTGTTAATATGTATTTATTACCCAAATTATCGACCTCCAACGGCCCCACAATATCTAAATATAATTTTTCAAAAGAAGTAGATACTGTAGTGGTTATTACCATTTTCTCTTTATTATTTTTATTACAAAATTTCTGCTTTTGGCAATCTTTACAGCGAGTCACATATTCAGTTATGTCTTTTTGCATATTACTCCAAAAATATTTTTTTCGAATATTCTTAGTCATTTTATTTATGCCTACATGACCACTTGTCGGCAATAAATGATAATCATTTAGTATAACACGTATCAAGTCTTTATTTGTAACATGTTCAACTTGGTTATTAATAATACATAACCGCGGTAATTCTTTATGTTTCATGAAAGTTTGGGTCAAAATTTTAATAAACTTTTTATTAAACCCATTTTTAATCACAACGACTTCTACAATATTATATTTTTTACATAATGCACTCAGTTCTCCTATCGTTGCGTCTCGGCGCGCCTCCGTTAGTAGAGATTCCTGATTTATGTAAATAGTAGAGTCACTAAATAACATATCACCCGTCTGTGAGACGTATCTTTTCTTTTTCCTCAACTTCACGAAGTTTTCATACGAACAAATATCTAACCTTACATCATTTTGTGATTTCTGCATAATATCTACCACTCTTGGTTGCCTATGATCAACAGGGGGCTCAACCCTGCTACTTCCAGAGGTAGCGGGTTCATTATTTTGCTCCATGGTTCTTTTCATTGAACGGGTTACTACCCCCAAAAAATTTGAATTTAGATTTTTTAACTCGTCTGATGTTATAATGACTCTCGATAAGGCATCTGCCGTTACATTTTCGGAACCTTTTATGTATTCAATATCGAAATCATATTCTTCTAAACAAAGTCTAAACTTAGTTAAACGGCTACTAGGATCTTTTATGCTAAATAAATGAACCAATGGTCTATGATCTGTTAATACTTTAAATTTTCGTCCGTATAAATATGGTCGAAAATGTTTTATAGCCCACACTACCCCTAATAACTCTTTATGAATGGTTGGGTAGTTTATTTCTGAACTGTTTAATTGTCTGCTTGCATAAGCTACGGGCTTATTATTTCCATTTGATAATACAGCCCCCAAGGCTACCCCTGACGCATCGGTTTGCAACCGGAAAACATTATCTTTTCCAAAATCTGGATAATCTAAGACAGGAAATGAACTAAGTGACTTTTTTAAGGTCTGAAATGCCACGTCACATTCTTCCGTCCACTGAAACTCGACATGTTTCTTACAAAGACGGTTTAGTGGGTACACTATTGTGGCAAAGTTTTTTATGAATTTTCTATAAAAGTTCGCAGAAGCCACAAAACGACGAATCTCATTTACATTTTTAGGTACTGGGAACTTTTCCAAGACCTCGATTTTACTGTTGTCTGGCAACACCCCGTTTGGCGTAATAACATGCCCTAAATAATTAATTTCTTTCCTCAAAAATTCGCACTTACAAGGGTTTAGTTTTAAATTAACTGACCTAAACCTCTCAAATACACTCATTAAATTTGTATTATGCAGCGATAGGCTTTTCCCGAAAACTATTACGTCATCGAGATATAGAAAACATATCTCGTGATTTAAACCCGATAGAGCCATAGACATAAGTTTAGAAAATACGCTAGGACTCGTTTTGAGACCCATAGGTAATCTTTTCAGTTGATATTGCTTATCAGCTGTAAAAGAAGTGAATTTCCTACATTCTGGTGATAACCCTAGCTGGTAATAACTAGAACTGAGGTCTAAATGAGAATAGTATAAGCATCCCGAAAGTGAGTCAATAATTTCTTGTATATTTGGTAACGGGAACTTTTCGTCTACTATTTTTTTATTTAAAAGTCTATAATCTATTACGATTCTCCACTTTTTTTCACCGCTACTGTCAGCTTTTTTCGGAAGTAATAATAATGGAGAAGACCATTCGCTGGTACACTCTTCGATAATATCTTCTTCTAACAATTTACCTACCTGTTTTATTAACTCAGCCTTCTGAGCGTGCGGTATTCTATACGGTTTGACATAAACAGGAGACGCGTCATTTTGCAGTTTAATGTTGTACTCGTATAAGTTTGTAACGGATAGCTTATCACCCGGCATATGAAAGATATCTGCATATTTTGCACATATTTTCTCAATAGACCGTCTCTCTTCATCACCAAGATATGTTTTTAATTTAAGAAAATCGAATAGTTGTTTAACCCTCTCGACAGATTTTCCGTTTTCCGTATCAAAAGAGCATACGAAATAATCCGAGTATTTTCTAATTTTCGGGCTAAAGTTATTTAATTTTACATCTTCTTCCCGTGTGTTTAAAAATCGCACCGGAATCTTTTTCCCGTCTCCTACTACCACGGCGCCTGCTACAAATACGCCTGCAATAACTTCCTCCGCTAAAATGACACATTCGCCCTTTATCTCTGACGAAACATATTTTACGACCTCACATCTCCCTGGAATAGTCGTTATTATGTTTTACCTAAGCCTAATTCTAGACTTATCTTATCCTGTAATGTAACCAGCTTATTTTCATAGTTAATTTTACAACTATATTTTAATAAAAAATCTTCTCCTAAAATTCCATCATTTTTACAGTGGAAGTTGCTAAACACATAAAACTTATGCCTAAAATTATAATTGTTAACACATAAGTCTAGATAAACATAACCTATTGATACTAAATCCCCACATACTCCTTTAATCTTAATTTCATCCCTTACTAGCTTTGCGTCGCGGGACACGCTACGGAGTTTATTTAACCAATCTAACTTTAAAATTGAAATGCTTGCTCCTGTGTCTACTAATAGAGAAATTTGAGTTTGACTACAAGTAAAACAAACGTAATTACCACTACCATAACTACAAATATCTACCTCAGCGCTATTCAGAACGAAAAAAATCATCGCTATGATGTTCGTTCTGACGTATACTCTGACGTTCACTTTCGTTCTCGTCATTAGACTGTTCTGCTGAGTCAACTAAGAAATGTACATTCCTACGTTTATTATGAGGTGACGTAAACCTGGTGTTGCGCTGACCCTGAAACCTATTCGAGTTATAGTAGGCACGACCCCGACCTTGCTGACTCGTCGCGTTGTTGTTACGTGACTTATTATATTGTTGATGATAGTTTTTATTTATCTTTTCAAATCGCTGGTTCGAAACATAGTTAACATAATTGTTTATTGGTGGTTTCACTCCCGAGTCTTCTTGTTCTAAGGCTATAGTTATTGCCTGCCTAACTGTGCTTACGGACCTAGACGTAACTATAATGCTTGTACGAGCATTGTTTAGGCCGTCAGCGAAACGCTTGATAGCCATTTTTTCATTAATCGGCTTTAATAAATTATATGCCGACTCGTCTCCATTAGCCTGTGCTGTACTTAAATCGTTGGACATTTTTTCGATTTCACTACCAAACACTTCTATGGTCTTGTTTCCTTGCCTACATCGTAGCATTCGGTCTAAAATGGCTGTGTATGATTTAATCGGAATTAAAACATTTTTTATATCTTTTATTAGGTCTGCCACAGACACATAAGACTTATTAATTTTTGTTTTAGCACTGCTAGAAAGACGAGTTTTTAAAACAAAATTGATTAACAGAGGCTGGTCCTCGTTTCTAAGGGTACTACTATAATACTCTATTCCGTCTATTAGTTGGTTAATTTGCGTTTCGTCGCAATCTACTACTGGGAGGAGCGTGAGCGCGACTTTTAGATCGAACGTGGCCATGGTTGTGATCGTTTCTGAATGATGCGGGTTAACGAGTGACTCGATTTCCTCAAAATTACATAAAAACTTTGACGATATTGCTTTTGTTATTTGTAATTCTACAGCATCTATCCCTTTTTTACATAAGTCTGCAGATATTTGTTCAAAATTATTTTTAATTTCCTTTACTCTTAAAAACTTATTCTGCCCCTGAGCGGAATAACGTTTGTCCTTACTTAATTTAATAACAGAGTCTCTAATAGCCTTAAGCTCACTCAAGAGTTCTGACAGGTTTGCCATGAACACACTTTAGAAAAAAAAAATCACTCACACACACACATAGATTCTTGGTAGCATAGTTATATTAATTCGTGCTGGCTTACACGTTCTGTGCTGGTCCAATTGCCCGTCGAACCGCTCTGCGTTCTACCTCTTCTAATAGTCGTGCGTTGAAGTAACGTAGCAGCCTAAGTACTATATAGCCCGCTAGTACAACGACGATGGTCAGTAAAAAGATCTCTGAAAGTTGCATCCCAACGGCCAAGGGAGTTGATGCTGCCGCCGATTGAGTTGGTGATTGACTGTCCTGTCACGGTCGCCATGTAATGGCGTTGGGACGGAGACCCGAAATGAAACAATGTCTTGCGTTGAATCAATTCTCCTTTATCCTCTAGTGTATCATCTTAAATACTAATTAACATCACATCCATACGTGACTAGAGGAAGGACGCCTTGTCAATCAGGAAGACCTTCATTATCACGTACTATTGAGTACGTGCTGATAGTGTAATTCACTATATCACACGTTGAGTACGTAATAGTTGCACTAGAGCGATTGTTCCGAGCGAGTTGGTGTGACATGGTATTAAGTGTTACGATATAATTCATACCATAACAGATTTGAGATCGAGCAGCTGCATCTGTATGTCGTGCTCGTCGTCGTGCAGCGCCCAGCCGCGTTGTTGCGCGTCATTCGCCGCCTTAGACAGCGCGTTGAGTGCGTAAGTATTAGTTACACTAGAGCGATTGTTCCGAGCGAGTTGGTGTGACATCGTACTAAAGTGTGTCGACATAATACTTACCATGACGGATATAAGCTCGAGCAGCTGCGTCTGTATGTCGTGCGCGTCATCGTGCAGCGCCCAGCCACGTTGTTGCGCGTCATTCGCCGCCTTAGACAGCGCGTTGAGTGCGGTCATCATACGCATGGCGTCGGGCGCGGCGTCGATAGCGTTCTTCGGGCAGGTTATGTTGCTGTTGGCTTCGCGGAGGAGTGCATCTATAATTGATCTCGCGGCACCTCCGGGTAAGAACTCCTGAACAGTATGAACAAAAACTTTAAGGGGGTGCCGCGCGATCGCAAAAACTGACATAAGTCTCTTAATGAACTTCAAAGTAAAATCATTCATATTGATATTTAAAATTAGAACAATTCTGCTTCGAAGTTTCAGACCTAGTAATTTAATTAAAGCAATGTTTTTATTCAGCTTAATGTTATAAAACCATCACTCGCAGTTGTAAAAATTAAAATTTACTTTTTTAAGATGGGTGACCTGCGGAATATCAATACAAATATTTTCATGTAAGAATTATAGTTTCATGCGTAAAATTAAGAAAGTTTTAGAAACAATATGTTTTTAATGTCATTTAATGTATAGTTTAAAATGTTTACTGTGAACTTCACAGTGACGTCATACCGCTGGCTTGCAGCGTAAATCAAACTGCTAGGAAGAATTCAACGAGTCTTCTGGGGTCTCGGTAACTCAGCGTTTAGAGCAGTGGATCGGCAATCCAAAGGTCGTGGGTTCGAATCCTACTCGAGCTTCCTGAGACTGGTTGATTTTTTTCTAGTAAACATTTTAAACTATACATTAAATGACATTAAAAACATATTGTTTGTGAAGTCTACCCTCACATTCAAAAGAAATACTATTGCAAGTATTTAACAATCGATAAAGACGTAATTGCTTATAAATAGTTTTTTTCTAGCAAACATTTTATCCTATATCTATATAGCATTGTGAATGCGAAATTTCAACAATAAAGATATGTATTGTTTTTTAATTTGAAAAAAAATTGTTTTAAATATCAACAAGGCCATGACCTTGTGCAATGGTCAGGCTAACTTACATAAGTTCTTTTAATGTATTTAACTGATTCGGCGCATAGTACAAGTGAGTAAAAATACGTAAATTTTCATTGTTTTGTGTAGGACCCCCTTAAATACTTAACAAATCAGATTATCAAAAGTTAAATATAAGTGCTCACTCTAAGTGAAGTCAGCACAGTTTCCACGGCCACCTTGGACATTTCGTGGCTGAGCTGCGTCTCCTTGCGCACGGCTTGCACAATCTCATAGATGGCGTTGGGCTTGATGCTCTCACTGCTGTCTTGGCTATCGTCCTGGTTGTCAGTATCTGATGACAGCTGGTGTTTCGGTATAGATTTCTTCTCTTTCTTTTCTTCAATTTTCTCTTCACTCTCTACTGTTTAGAAAAATAAACGAACTTTAAGTATGGTAGAGGAGCTTGATGATGCAGCAGCTAAGGTGTTCGGTTTGCGATGTTGCCAGTTAAGTTAATACTTCGCAATGTTGGTCGCACTGAATGAGTGACTAACTTATAAAGATCTCGTTCAGCTCCATAGTTAGAAAGGCACTTAAAACCTTTAGTCCCAGTTGTTGTAAGATGGTACTTGTTAAAACCTTCCAACTTTCATTAGGCGAGAGTGGTGGGTTATGCCCAAGCTCTCCATGTGATGTTGTCTATATGAGAAGGTCTGTGCCCACTGCCCGGCAGTTATATATTTATAGGCTGATTGACGATAATGTAACCTATGATAGTTTTCAAAGTTAAAAAAAACAAATACCTAGTTAAATATTATAATATTAATATATTAACTTTTCTCTCTGGTTTTACACAAATATGAATGCAATGCCATTGTAATTTATCATCTGTTATCGTCATTTTATTCCACAATAGCAAAATTTCAACAGCAATTATTATAAAAATACATACACCTACACATTTAAGGACCTTCAAAGAACATTTAAAGTTTTTCAACACTTTTCGAAACAATAATAATAATTAATACATCCAATGAACTCGTACCTTTAATGTTACTAGTACTGAAAGACCTCGGCGGCGACTGCAACTCTCTTTCTTCAGTTATTTGCTGTTGTGACACCACTGGGCGCAAATCAAATGAGGGTGATACTCCGTTGGGCGGTGTGCTATCATCCAACCGTGGGGGAGGTTTGGGCGCCTGGGCTTTCTTATTGGGGGGTTTCATCAACACCTGTATCTGTTTCTTCTTGTCACACAATCGCGATAGCAGCTCTTGTTTTTGTGTTGTCATCGAGCTATTTTCATTCAAAGATTTAATGCAGTCATTTAAGAATGACAAGAAGAATTCTGGTTCCACCTAGAACAAAATATTTAATTGGATATGATTGAACTACTTTAATAGGATGAAAACTTTGCATTTGATGCAATTAGCAACGAGCACACAGTAATTAATAAATTGATTCTTTAATCATGTTGTTTCCAACATGCTTGCTTTAGGTGATGATATTTGGCGTGTTTAAGAAATTAAGGGTTAAACTATCCATTTGTATCTGGACAATGATGTCATACAGCTACTATATCTAGCCTCTATACACATTGTATTTCATTTTTATATCAATAAACTGTAATTACCTTGAATGAGGCGACATAATTAGATGGAACAAACCCAACTAGACCCTTTCTGTTAACGACATGCCACCAGTTCCTTTTATTTGCATTATTCTGCTGAAGATAGAAGAACTCCCCTTCCGAGAAGCTCAATGTTTTGGCAAGAGTTGCTTCGAAGTCATACAATGCCTTCAGCATTTCGCAGTCGTCTGAAAACATAGTAAAAAGCTATCAAATAAACACATCCACACCCCAACTTGAAATATTTAGTTGATCGAGCATTTATGACAAACCTAGATTTAGTCCGTCCCCCATGATGGACAATTTAATATCTGCGAACCTCCACTACTAAAACAGGAATCAGTGAAAACGGCTACTCCGTTAAAACCTATATTTTAAAAAATAAACTTAATTTCAACAACATTCAACAATTAATCAATTTGAGCTTCGAGCTTATTATATTGACATTGACACTGACATCCATTAGACATTTTTTTTATATTTGTTCAGTGAAGGAACAGGCTAAGGTCAGAAACCATACTGCCTAGTCATTAGTTTTTTATTTCTATTTTTCCCTTGATGTTAATGAGTGGTGATGAATGTTAGAAGGTTAAGAAAGGAATATGTAGACCTTCCAGCAGCCCCTGGGCTTCTCCTCTTCACATAGTCGTTAAGAGAAATGGCGAAATCAGGCCTTGTGGAGACTATAGGCGATTGAATACGGTGACAATCCTAGATCCACTACCAAGATTGCAAGATTTTACATATATACAAACATATAAACAACAACACATATAAACAAATAGTTGAGAACTCGCGACTGATTACCTCTAATAGTATGGCTCAGATATATGTCATCAGTAGATTTAATGTAACGACTCATTGATTTATTATCAACTAACTTTTTTATGAATTTAAATTACATCGTAATAAATATCACGACTATTATCCCCGAAGGGTTAGTCAGAGACTAGGCAATGAGGTCAGCAAGACTGCAATCCTCTGCCATAGTCCACTTTTCACCAAATACGAAATTAATAGGTAAGTTGAGAGTAAATTCATTTGAAATTCAATTTTACTAAGGTTGTTGCTACAGTATACCTTGCTTGCAATTTGTTATTTTTATAAATATGAACACCATTTGAATAAAAAAATTGGTTGCCTGTAAAGTCGGTATACGGGCGAAAGTTTTACGTGACAACGACTTTGAGTGGTAAAATAATTTTAATGTGAATATTCATTCGTATAGTACGAAGAAGGATGAAATAATATGGAAGGGACGCGTGCCTTTCACTTTTTATGTCTGTCTCTCTCGCTCTTAGGCGGGCTAACCATGCCCGAGTGGAAGGGACGCGTGCCTCTCACTCGCTCTCATTGTGAGCGCATAACGTGAGCGGAGCGTAACGCAGTTTCTTGAAGTGTCACCCGGCAAACCAATTTATAAGACGTTGTCACGTCAAAAAAGCAATCATTCGACTTGCTTGCTTGCTTGCTGCATTCGACTTAAAGACAGTCAATTATGAGTCAATCAAGAGAAACGGGGGAAAAATAACACGATCCTCGAATCGTTGATTGTATCTTGAACTCCAGATTTGTAGTGACGTTATTTCTACCTTTTCTAAATTTAATTTTTAGCTATGCCAATCTTCATAGTACAAGGTAGTTTGGTATGTGAAGAAAAATAATATCGTGAATTAACATGTAATGGGTAGCTCCAGAATCTAAAATAAAAGAAACATGATTAGTAGAATTACTTGTTTCGTTTCATAACTCACAATTTGAAATCATAAAAGCAATACTGCCCTCGGTTTCCACGTGATGAACAGCGTTAGCTGTACAGTTAAAATTACTGCTGCTGCACTTGCATTACGACAACTTCTTGAAAAAACGGCAGTCCTTTTTCATGCGATTTCTACGACCACATGCTAGCAGTACAGTTTCGTAATTTTATGCGTTATATTGATTTCTTCTTGAAGATTGAGGGCACCCATTTTATTCATCTTGTCCGGTCCATAATTATTAGGTACGCATAGAAAACTTCTAGTTATTGGTAGCAAAACTTTAAATTCGGTAGATATTTCGGTCTTCAATTTAACTTCATGATCTAGCAGACGAGTTTTTACGAATGCTAGGTTAAGGTGATCCTCTCCTAGCGTTTCCAGCGCCGTGATCACACCGCCATATTATGAGAGTAGGGTGATTAACAAATGTAATATTTTATCCATTTCGTCAATTTTCGCTCCAGCGGAAATTAATTAGGTAATTCTGTTATCAAAACTCGTGAAATGTCGGAATAACTGACATCAGGTTGCAATTTTAGGTGAATTAATTGCTTACGTAATGATAACTGAGTTGCCAAGCTTCTTGTTTAGATCTGCCATGATTGATTTAGCCGTGGCTGACACTTTTGCAAAATTCAAAAAGGCAAACCCAAAAACTCAACAATCGTACCGTTAGCAATCAGGTTCCGTTTCAGCCAATTTTAATCGGAGCTGTTTGGTATTTCTTCATCACTCACGTACAGCACTGATTATTTAAATATGAATTTACTAATAATTATAATATAATATTATATTATAATATAATTTTTGACTTATAAAAATTACTTTTGAAATTATGGTCCCCGGGGCCCATAACCAAACAACCAGGGACGCAGTGACGGCAAAGTAAAACTTCGTAGTTGTCTGAACGAAAGTATTAAAGTGAGTGCGAGTTCGTTGGCACAACGGTTTTATATGAAAAGTCGTTTGAGTGACTAATACAAAAATAGTGATGTTACACACAGTAATCGTATGGTATAATCAATAGATACAATTGAATAGAGTACCTACTTTCGTATATTCCAACCTGAGGTCACCTTAAATCAAAATAATCTAAGTTCAGCTTCTAAAAGTGTAACCCGGTTGGTCAGCTTGACTTCACTTTTTATAAGGAACTATTAGCTGTTTGGTAGTGTGATTGTTTTGTAAAATAGTTAAGTAGTTTTTCTAACGATTATAACCTATAAAAAGTCTTGATTTAATGTTAGATATTATAATTTGTGTGTGACATTTACTCGTTCTTCATAAACCCTGTTTGACCCAGTACTCGACAAAATTACTACTTTGACGGTAATTGGGACACGTTTGATAAACTGCACCTAATTATCGTCACAGTATTTTTTTATTGTTTGATCACTATCGTAATTAAATAGGTATGTATAGCTTTTATCGTAATTCATTTATAGTAAAAACATTATGTTACATACTACATAAGACGACTGCTAGAAACCGCAAGAAACTTCAAGGGCTGGTCAGGTCAAGTGTTTTAAACATGAAAAAAATGACAAAACGAAAATTCGTGTTTTTTCCATCTTTAATTAAAATAATCAGTTTGCGAATATTAATTGGATAGTCTTTGAGAATCTAATTTATTTAAAAAGCTATTACATAAGAAAAATACGCACATTTCGTAATAGGAAAATAAATGGTCTCATTGCAGACTAACGTAGGTACCTACTTATCGCCCGGCTGACGCGGACGGGTCAACAGACGGTTGGGTCAATGACCGGCTGCTGCCGCGCGTTGTAAATAATCGTTATTTTTAATTGTTTTTCATTTTATTTTTCTTATGTTATTGCTTTAAAATAAATTATTTAATAAAAAATGATAAAGCACGAATTTCTTTTTTGTCATTTTTGTAATGTTTAAAACACATGACCCTGACCAGCCCTTGAAGTTTCTTGCGGTTTCTAGCAGTCACCTTATATACCTAATCATGTTCTGTATTGAACTTTAAATTTGAAATGGTCTTGTTTTAAACATAATGGGTGTCGACTGTCGAATACTATTGTGTCGGGTTTAGGGTCAATATTTTACACTCCGACACTAAACTTATAATTTATTATCATGATCAGCCTATAAACGTCCCACTGCTGGGCACAGATCTCCCACGAGGACAATAGCACGTGGGGATATTAGGCCATAACCCACCATGCTGCCCCAATGCGGGTTGGTGGGTTTTAACGACTGTCATCTTACGACAACAACCGGGACCAACGGCTTAACGTGCCTTCCGAAGCACGGAGGAGCTCGAGATGTTTTTAATTTGGTCACCCATCTAGCGACCCGGCATTGCGAAAGTTGCTTAGCGGGCAAGATCGCAAGCCGAACGCGCTAGCCGCTGCGCCATCGAGCTCCTCCATAATTTATTACAATAATATAAAATTTTAAAAAAGTTAATTATATTTGCAGTTAACGATGTCAACCGATTACAATTTGTGGCACTAGTATAAACCGATTACTTCCTTTCTGAAAAAGTTCAGAATTTTTAGGTTTTTGTTTATACTTTGAGAAATTGATAAATAGATTTTTTATTGAATCCAGGACTTGGTCCACCCCATCACCTTGCAATCTGTTTCTTCGCGATAAACATACGCTTCAGAAGGTATAGAAAGTGCTGGTACTGATAAATACTTTTTATTTCTTTTTAAATAAAATTGTTACCTACTTGGAGATTTACGCTATATGTATAAGTACCTACTATATGTCTAGACTAAGCTTTGTAATTTAACTATTTGTAAACCTGTGGATAACTGATCTGTCCAAATTAATATGGGCCAAAATGTTTTCACCACACTATGTTGTTACCATTTGGCTGTTTGTTATCCCTAATTCTAAAAATAAAAATACTTAGATTATTACTTGTCCAAAAGTGCCAAGAAATTTTGTATGCTTTTCATGGTGCCCAGGCGCACTCTCGCTTCTCATACATTCGCAGTATATTTACTGCTGGCTACCGACTAAATCTATTTTTTTTTTATTGTGGCAGCCATAATGGCTCCACTCTGCCTGATGAAAAGCAGCCAGTGAAGCCCAAGAAGTGAAAGCGTTCATCACAGCGCTACCACGCTATGCCGAACGCTCTCACTATGGCGGCCTGCATAAATGCTTTTTCACGCCCCGCTTAAATAATCCGGGAGAGAAAGAGGAAGGAAACACGTGTGCGGGAAGCGGGGCAGTTCGGCAAAAGAACGATTGTCCAAATCTATTGTCATTTGTTCGAAGCACTTCCGTGATCAACACAAAATAGATTTGCGAACCGATGTCGTAGCTTCTTTGACGTTCATAAATATCGTAATCACAATCAAATCTCAATAAACAAATTGAAATTTGACTTTTTAATAATAAATAAAAAAACAATCAGAAAATGTCTTATTTATATCATTAGTAAAGACTTCTATTACATCCAATAAGAAATAAAATAATTGAAATATTTTAAAATTAAATTAATTTATATGTTTAAAAATTGGGTTACCTGGGTAAAATTTCATATAGGTAGGTAGGCCAATTTTAGGAGACTCATTCTTTCCTTATTAAGGGAGTCACACAGTAAGTGTCGCATGAACTGCGTTTTCTCTCCACATGCCCTGCACAAGCTGTCTGGCGCTAGTTGCATTCTATGGAGCATTTGTTTTGTGGCATAGTGCCCGGTCAGGGCTCCAATGATTGTTCGTGCCTGCCTTTTACTACCTCCGCACATGATTTTACTCCGTCCTAGGGTGTCTCCGCCTATGAAGGATTTTGAGTGTTTCATACCGGGTAACTTTTTCCTTTAGGTTTTGTTGATGGTGCTCGGTGCCAGAGCAACAAACGGCTCAGGACCAATAAATGGGGTCTCTGAGCCCTCCCTGGCAAGTGCATCTGCTATCTCATTGCCATGGATTCCCATGTGGCCTGGTAGCCAGATCAATCTCACCCTGTTGTGTCCACCTAACTTGTTTAAAAAGCTTTTTGTGGTTTCAAGTACGAGGTTAGAGTCGATCCGAGGCGATATAAGCGACTCGAGCGCGGCTTGGCTGTCACTCAGGATGAATAGCTAATTCTCTTCTAGGTACCTCAAGAGCTGACGGTTTGTAATGGATTCATTACTTTGGAGAACAAAGAGGTGATGGCTATTGTCCTTTAGTTGGACGGATCTGAGCGATCGCCTTTTTTGGAAATCGGGCGGACAAGAGCTCTCTTCCAAGAACTCGGGACAACGCCAGTAGTGTAAGAGAGCCGGAAAAGGCGCCAACTCAGGAGCACACGTCCGAAGCACAATGGCAGGAACTGCGGGTGCCCTTCGGTTCGCCTAAAATTGTTTGTCCTAATATGGTTTGGCCAAACCGTTTTGGCCTAAACTTAAAACGTACAATTATTGCTTCGCCTAAAAATTGTTTTGCCACCATTATAGTTTGGCCTAAAAATTGAAAGGCCTAATTTTAGAATGTCTAATGTAAAATAGCCTAAACTATATTGGCATAACTTTATATTGGCATAACTTTATTTTGGCATAACGATTATTTCGCAAAATTTATAAAAGCTCTAATTTTAGCATATCTAAAATTAAATGTGCCAATACATTATTGGAATAAAAGCATAGAATTTTATTGAGAAAATAAATTGTCAGAAGCGAATCGCTGCAAACCCGACTCCACGTAGTCTTGTCTGCCCTACCCTAGAGTGCAATATAAGCCCGCGTAGAATCAGAAATCCCCTAAGATAGCTCTGGCAAGGGGCCAGAACGCGCGCGTACACGAAGGAAGACGCACTAGCCTCTCGCCAATTCTACCTATGAATAATGACTTACGTAAATACGATTTCTTATTACCGATCTCAACTTCACTGGCTATCTATCTCCCGAATACGAGACTGCCACGCATTGTCCCTCCTCTACTCCATCCTTTTTCATCCACATTCACCTCGCTATTTAAAAAACCATTTTGTCTTTCGCTCTTCTACTCTTGTCCGTGAAATTCGTTCCTCTAGTTGCCTGTCCCTTGATGTTCCTCCTCATTCCACTGACTTCGTAGCCAAGTTGTACGCGCCATGGGCGCGACGTCTCATTCTAGGCGTATTAAAATACGCCTAGCGCCACCTAGCGAGGTGTCGCGAAGTTGGCGCGCGTAAGGAGTAGGAACGAACGACGCGCGCCCGCGCGACACTCTGTCTGCAAGCGATCGCGAGACGTACACACATATACGCGCCCTGGTATCGCCTTGGACTGCCCTTATTGATAGTGACCCTGTGATGATAGTGCCTGCGATTAGGTGAAGTGACTGTGTGCTGTGCCGTGACCATTAAATCGCCTACATCACCGCCCGCCTGCTCCCGGTAAGTCCTTCCTGCCTCCCGCCTAACCACGTCACATGTTAGTGCCTCTCGCACCAACACAAGTCTTATACTGTGCATGCTATCCACCTATGGCACTCCCTGCCAGAGAGTATCAGGCGGGCGAAGACTCTGGAATCTTTTAACCGACAAACCAAAGAGTAGGTACTTCCTCAGGCTGGACTATTAACATAGTATTTTCCTCCTTATACGTACTGTGCACTAGCCCGTGATTGTTTCTTCAACTATATGGTTTCTTTTGCCCAAAGGTTGCCTGGCAGAAAGTGCTACCCTAGTATTAAGGCCG
Organism: Scoparia ambigualis; assembly: GCA_963921215.1. Taxonomy (NCBI): domain Eukaryota; kingdom Metazoa; phylum Arthropoda; class Insecta; order Lepidoptera; family Crambidae; genus Scoparia; species Scoparia ambigualis. The sequence goes on along the minus strand of OY992507.1, from coordinate 26,246,348 downwards.
CCTTTTGTCATACTGTTTTTGTTTTGTATTGTTTTAAATTGTTTTTATAGTGCAATCAAGTATTTTTCATTCATTCATTAATTCGCCTTGGCAATGTCCCCCTTAAAGAAGGAAAGGTTGAACCTCTTTCTGAGCACGCTGGTGTTTGGATCCCTATATGACACTTCATTAGCCCAGGCTTGGTAATGCTGTCGCTTTTGGCGAGACGCCATTTTGCAGCAGTGACCAAACCATGGTTGGGACCTGCCGCCAATGGGATCCACAGAGTTTGGAATGAAAAGTTTCATTCCCTGCAGTATCACATCAACGACAGAGTCGGCGGCGACATCAGGATCATCCAGCGAGAACGTCATAGAAAACAAAACGAATAAAAAGTTCCTGCGTGTTCTTTCTTTTTTCTTATCTTTTTTTTTAAATTTGTATTAGCCAAAAGCGAATGCCGCGTCGTCGGCACGTGCGGTTTTTTTTATTACCGGCCAGGACTTTATTGACTTTAAAACTTTTTAATTCAATAGTGTTCCAAATTTGTCACTGTTATTAAGTGCGATAGAATGACCTACTTTGCTCGCACTTATCGAGGAAGCCTTCGCCTCTTTTCGAATAGATGGGATGAAAATTAATGTTTAATGGTACACATAAATGATATTCTCCCCAAACTCCTTGAGTTTTAGTTAGTAAAGTGGTTCAAGAAACTCAGTCCTAAAAGTCCTTGCCCAAGATGAAAGCTCAATACACCCGCAACTCTCAACTACTATGACCTCGCTATCTGAAATCTACATAGATACATACAATCACGACTGTGGCTGACTGAACGACGATCTAAAACTGGCGGAATACAACAATGTTACTTAAATTGAACAGATAAGTTAGTTTGTAACTACGCGCAGAACCAGATAAAACGGTAGGTGCAATAATGACATTAAATAAGATATTAATGGCTGTTTTTCCCACTTCATGCACGTGGTTTTTTCGGACACACTGTACTCGTACAACTGTACAGGAGGAAAAAAGTTCCGAATAAACCATGTGGTTTTCGGTTCCAACCTCTATTAAGACTTCATCCACGTGCTCTTTGTTTCGTGCGTGTCTACGCGGACGACGTCGCGGGCGGGCAGCTAGTATATTAATAACTAATAAATATATTATATATTTCGTTATAGTTTTGAAACCGTCTGTACCATTAAACAATTCGGGTGAAAACGAAACTAGAATTTATTATTTAATTTTCGGGTGAAATCGAAACTGGGGAAAAACGCCACTAACACCATGAAATGAACTTATCATGAGATGAACTTATCTGATGGCTTGCCATTCTTTAATAAAAATATTTAATAGCACTGGTTTACTAGTCCGTGAGCCCTAGCTAGAATATATTTTGACATATTTTAGTCTTACCTAGTAAGTATTAAAACCAGGCATTGAAAAGTTTTTATAGGCATCAAGACTTTTGTAATTTTTCGGTTTGGGTTTGATTCCCAGTGCCCCCAATACATGTTTGTACTTTGTTTGATTGGTGGTAGGGTTTGTTAAGTCCGCCTGGCTAGCTACCACCATCTTATCTGAATATGGCGCTATAACCTTATTGTTTTATCATCACTTCACATCATGTAAGATGAAGTCCAAGTGCTTACTGCTTACCCGCAAATAAATAAATAAAAAGAGTTAAAAATAAAACAGTTACTTACCTATTTAATTTTACTAATTGGCAATTTCTTTACCTATGCAAAGTAGCTTTCAAACAATACCTATTCTGGAAATAAGTTCACTCGTTCCCAAAGGAATTCTTGTCCATTTAAACCCTCATGAATAATTCAACAGGTATGCTAACCGACGTTTGAACTCGACATCATCTACCCAAAAGATCCGATATCCGCTTACAAAATATATTTTTATGGTTCAGTCAGCGATATCTTGTATACCTACCAAGTCACAGTTACAATCGTAACCTGGAGCTTACTCGAATGATATCACATATTATTATGTAGTTTCATCAAAGTCTTTATTAAAGATTATAATCGCCTGATCGATTTACGATGAAGTTCGCAAGATGATAATCAAGGAAACAAAGTTTTAATAAAAAAAAAACGTTTTATATTAACTGGTACTAAATAAAAAAACTGTACAATCTTCATAACATACCTACTTATTTATCACAATAGTTTAGCTTACTAAGTATTCAAGATTTCAAGCCAAGTCAACGAGGTCTTCTTCTTCGTTGAAATTCTCATTTTCAGCATCCACATCATCATGGATGTCGCGACCATTCCTCACTCTGATCTTCTGCCAAGGCTGGACGCGCGCGTTAGGATTCCATCCTGTGATAGGTACTTCATAATGAGTGGGTTTCTTAAACACTGTACTCAAATCGACGTCACGTGTATGTCTAGCATAAATCGGGTAGATTGGTCTAGGACCCGGACCCCTAGTGCCTGGGAAGAAAGGGTCTACAGGCTTAGGGAAAGTTGGTGAAGGAAGAGGGTCGAAAGGTGAGGGTATTCTAATGGATCTGGCGTTGCGACGGTTGTACCCAGGGTGTGTGGGTCCCGTATCCCGGCTGCCGCTGGAGGTCGAGTGGCTGCCACCATTACGTTTAGCACTCGGGGAGTCGACGCTACGTGCGTACCTTCTGTTCGGGTCCAGTTTAACGTCGTCGATGTACGTTGGCAAGTAAGGGTGATCAGCAGTTGATGGTGCGCGGTTCACGTCATCTCCTTTGTACAACCACAATGGCGCGTCGTTAATATCTCTTCGGGCACGACTTATCTTCGGTGGTGGTGGAAGCGGTCTTCTGTAAACAGTTTTGATGATACGTTGGCACGAAACCTCTGAGACACTGACGTAGACTAGGAGCACACAGCCCAACAGAATTGTAGTTCCTCGCAACATCTTCGCTTTGTTTAAGTGATCTTCTCGAAATGATACTTACTCTGGCAACTGTGGAGTATTTATATAAGTCATTGAGGAAACGTAGGTAATTTCCCTGACGCAATTGTCTTACTCAGAAAAAGGGAAGACCCGTACGAGTGGTTTTGTATCACTGTTTTGTTTACTGTAGATTATGCGTTTATAAATGAGGTCATCTTTATGTTATGCCTACAGTAAATTGTTTATGTTTTTTTCCTTAACCTTCGCCGATTGGTTAGCACGCAGACTTTTGTCTCGCTTTCTTAACGGTTTCGGTGGCGGTGCTAATGACCTACGGGCTTGATCGATCCGTACAGGTAAATAAGGTACCTAACAATGTTTGTATGTGCTTACTTATGTATTTTATCTCATTAGATTTTCATAAATATTTGAGTACCTATGTAATGTTTATTATTGTATTTTTTAAATTAGGTCTAACAGTTGTTTACATTGATAAATACTATTTAAGATTCTTACAAAATTACTTAAGCTAAATGTAACAACTAATAACAGGTAAACACAGCAATTCTTACAAATAAAGACACTTAAACACTAATTACTACTTACTTAAACATCTATCTATTACATAAAAATGAATCCCTGTTTCCATTGGTCACGCCATCACGAGTGAACGGCTGGACCGATTTCGCTAATTCTTTTTTTGTTGTGTTTGTTATTGTCAGGAGAAGGTCGTATGAAAAAAAATCATAATTAAGACAGGACAACGTCTGTCGGGCCGGCTAGTTTAAAATAAAACTAAAAGTAACATAAACTTGTACAAATTAAATAGGGAAAAAAAAGAACTTGTAACTCAGTTAGAGAATTCAGGGCCAGAAAGAGGGCGTCATTGTGCAAATCAATTGACATAATAAATTTACACATCCTGGGTACAGGAGAGCTGCTATCCAGTACAGTTCTCCTAAACGGTGGGCACAAAGGACTAATAGAGGTTCTCGAAATTCTGGAAGGAACGCGAAGATTAAATAAACTAATTAAATGCGGACAGTCAATTATTTTGTTGTTAAAAAATTTGTAAACAAACATTGTATCAATAAGATCGCTAGGTTATTCTAGTGCTAGTAAATAATTTTTAGGGTTCCATAGCCAAATGGCAAAAAACGAAATCCATAAGGATTCGTCATGTCTGTCTGTCTGTCCGTCCGTATGTCACAGCCACTTTTTTCGAAACTATAAGAACTATACTGTTGAAACTTGGTAAGTAACCGCATTATGATTTTCACACAAAAATAGAAAAAAAAACAATAAATTTTGGGGGTTCCCCAAAATACCTACCTAGAACTGAAACTCAAAAATTTTTTTTCATTAATCCCACACGTGTGGGATATCTATGGATAGGTCTCCAAAAATGATAATGAGGTTTCTAATTTTTTTTTTTCTAAACTGAATAGTTTGCGCGAGAGACACTTCCAAAGCGGTAAAATGTGTGTCCCCCCCCCCCCCCCCTGTAACTTCTAAAATAAGAGAATGATATAACTAAAAAAAATATATGATGTACATTAACATGCAAACTTCCACCGAAAATTGGTTTGAACGAGATCTAGTAAGTAGTTTTTTTTAATATGCATAAATTAAATAATTTAAAAAAATACACTATTATGCTCCTGGTTGTCTCGTCCTCTATGATGGAAATACTTCTTGTTAGTATCGAGTCTTAGCACTCGCCGACGCCACATAAGTTTAAAGTATCTGAAAATAAAATATTTCCGAACGCAGCCGCACGTCACTAGACTAGCCCGCGTTTTGAACTGTCATTCGTTTTTTATGTCACTGTACCGGCGCCACTTTTTTCTCTTACTTTTTTGTGAAATAATCTTTTTAATAGTTTTAGTCAGTTTAATTATGATAAATAAACTGTTATTATGAGTAAAAGAAAGAGACGTGAAAAATAAAAATGAAATTCTGGGTTTTCAAATGTGCACTCAGGCCCATCTTTGGGATGAGGCGGTGTTGAAACATTTAAAACTTAAAACGGGCACAATAACTCGTACTTACTGCAAAGCCGAGTTTTTACCACCCTGGGTATTCGCAAGGAATATCAGGGTCTTACATTTACTGCAGTTTGCTTTGCCATTTGGGCCTAGATCTGCATGACTATGTCTGACATTCCTAATGTGTCAATGATGGCCCTGGATCCGGCTGCTACTTCAAGTTCTGTGGAGGAGGAGGCACTGCCCGTGCCAATACAGTGTAGTAGAGGCCTTACCTGTGGAAAAAACCCAGTGTACAGACCCGGAGACCGAGACACCTGCCATAGACGTAGAATTGTTATTTGCTTTGGGGGAAATTGAGGAGGTGCTTAAGGGACCAATTGCTCATGATGAAATTGCACAGAGGTAGACTCCTATTCTCACAAAAGGATTGCAAAAAGAAATTAAACCAGAACTTATGAAAAAATACATCCCATATGAAAATATCCCAACGTTGCTCCCAAAGCTCAACCCTGAAATACCTGGCTGTCTCTGACCTGATTAAGAAAAGAGATTTGATAATTGCTGACAGGCAAAAACAGATGGTTGCTGCACTAACAGCCCTGGGCCAATCACTCCATTTATTTCTCCTAAAAGGTGACAGAATTGAAATTATTAATTAAATAATTAAACACATCAATGATGCTGCCAAAATACTGTGTGACGCTGTGCACATAGATACAAATCGTAGAAGGTCGCTAATACCAACCGTCATTAACCCCTTGAGCACCATAAAACCAGACACAATTGAAAATCAATTGTTTCGCGACTGCCGGCGGTCTCATGATAATTGATCTATTAAAAAAGATATGAAAGATTCCCTCACAGGGGGAGCAGATGCATTTTTTTAAAGTAACCTTTCTGAAAAGATCTAGGTTACAAAGGCTGTTCAAAAATCTGTTAAAGACCTGAAGAACACAAGCTTCATTCAAAAACCCCCAAATAAAACCAAATCTTTAAACTGGAGGGGCCCTCCTCGTCCCAGTGCCCGGACAGGGACAGGAGCGAGATCCAACCAACCTGCAAAGCTACGAAGCTGCAAAGTTAGAAGTTCAGGTATGCAGACTTCCTTTTTTTATAAATAATTGGAAGAAAATAACCAGTGATCCTACTATTCTGAAATGGGTATCTGGGTATGAAATCCCTTTTAGTGAGATACCATTTCAATCTTACTTGCCTATGAATAACATATTTACAAGTAGAATTCTGTCAAGTTAAAATTGAAATTAATAAACTTATTCAGTCACATGTTATAGACAAAATATGTCATGAAACAGATGGACAATTTTATTCACCTATATTCTTGGTATAGAAACCAAATGGAGAGTATAGATTTATTTTAAACATAAAGAAATTTAATAGTTTTATTACTACAACTCAAAGTCTTATGAAAGACTGTATTATGGCAACAATTGACAAAATGGATTCTTATTACATGTGTAACATTAATGCAGATTACAGAAAATATCTAAGGTTTATATTTGATGGAAAAATATATCAATTTAACATTCTTCCATTTGGCCTTTGCACGGCTCCAAACATGTTCACATAATTAAACCCATAACAAAACTTAGAGGTTTACAGCCTGTAAGTACAGTATATCGATGCTTGTAGCTAGCAGTATATTGGTAGTATCATATTGAGTGTCTTAATAGTGTTAACCAGACCATAGGTCTGCTTACTCAGTTAGGCTTCATCATCAATAAAAATAATTATGTCAACTTATTCCATCAAAGGAATGTAAGTTTCTTAGCATATTGTTTAATACAAACACCATGACTATTGAACAATCAAACAAACTTACCAAGTGCAGTTCGATTGAAATTATGCTCCTTGTTGTCTCGTCCGAAGATGATGGAAATACTACTTGTTAGTATCGAGTCTTAGCACTCGCCGACGCCACATAAGTTTAAAGTATCTGAAAATAAAATATTTCCGAACGCAGCCGCACGTCACTAGACTAGCCCGCGTTTTGAACTGTCATTTAGTTTTAAGTTGTGTATTTATTTATGAAACTGATTCTACAACCCCAGGGAATAGGTATCAAACCTGTGAGGGTGGGTGGGACTCATCATCTTCGGACGAGACAACAAGGAGCATAATTTCAATCGAACTGCACTTGGTAAGTTTGTTTGATTGTTCAATTATGCTCCTTGTTGTCTCGTCCTCTATGATGGAAATACTACTTGTTAGATGTTCAAAGTTCTGTTGTAGAATCATAAAGTTTATTATTGTTAACAAATATATCCCAGATATTATGTTTCAACAGCATAATCAGTCTTACACTCCTTAAAGATAATTGGTAATTTCCAAGAGAATCTTATTAAACAAAAAAAACAAACTTAAATGTGTCCTCAGCCTTAAATAAATCTTTGGTATGATTATAGCAATATACTTTTAATATTATTATTACAATATAATCGCTTCAGCGAAATTATTATTTAAAATCGGACGGTTGTAAAACTTTGCAAAGTTGTCGATGAGTCAGTCCAACCAGCCGTTCTATGTATCTCATCAATGCTAACGCCTTTCATAATGGCAGCTGATGTCGTAGCGTGCCTGGTACTATGAGTAGAAAAAATGGAAGTATCGATCCCTCTTGCAGCCAGGACCGTCAATTCAACGGTTGAGTGTACTGACCGATACCGCCAAATGTGGTTTCTTGATAGATATAAATAAATTAGGACATTTTCCTAATTTCAGAGGTATTTCTTTTATAATTATTTAAACAATTGGCTGATGACGATTAGGTGCTGAGGTCTTAATTTTTTTTAATTTTTTTATATTAATAATTTTATTATCAATTATTTTAATCTGGTCAGTAACAATAGAAACTAGGGCTTTGTAATCTTTGCCCTGTAGATAAAGTTAATAAAGTAACTGTGTTTAATGAACATTAATGTAAGTTGTTTGAGTCATTGTAATTTGACTCTAAAAAATTAAGCACTATAGAAACATTCCAGGTATACTTATATTTGAGTTTACTTGATCGTAGGCGAAAGAACCCTTTAAATAAAATTTTAATCTTTTCGTCTGCTCCCAGCTGCGGCCCTATCACACTAGTGGCAGCGAGGACCTTATGCAATTCAAGGTGCCATAAGATGCACCACTGTGGAACTTATTTGTGAGATGAGTAATTATGTCTGTCATCTGTGCTTTAGTAGCATTTAGTTGTTTGGTGTGGCAGTAAGAAAACCAAATACAAAGTAAGTATTGCTTATAGGTGTTACTTGATATTGAAGATATCATTATTTCAGCTGCCTGTACGTCGATGCCAGGTTTTAAGAATGCCTACCGGACAATCTCCCTGCCAGTAGTGATAGGTTGCGGTGTAGATGGTGTGGTGAGTTGGAATTAAATAAAACCAGTAAGTTATTACTTGGTTCAAATACAATGGGTTCTGTCACCAATAGTTTTTTGAATAAGCGAAACCAAGGTTGGGTGTCCCAGAAGAGAACTACAAGGATCCATGTTGCTTCATTGGACACGATTATTTCTATACATTTTAAAATCATAGAAAATGGTGGAAGAGCATAAAATAAACCCCTTTGCAAGACATTGTAAAGGCATCCACTTTATAAGCTGAAGGATCTGGATGCCATGAAACAAATTTCCTGCATTTTGTGTTTGTTCTAAATGCAAATAAATCTATGACAGGGTTACCAAATGCTTGTACTATTTTATTAAAATTATTAATATTTAATTCCCATTCTGTATGACCTAACTGTTTTCTAGATTCAAAATCTGTTACTTTGTTGTCCTTTGTGTTAATGTATGATGTATGATGCAAATACAAAAATATTCCTCTCTTCACACCACTGCCAAATAGCTTTTGCAATCACATGTAAGTGAGAGTACTGTATGCCACCAAAGCGGTTTATATATGGTATAGCTGTGGTATTGTCACTTCGTAATAATATTTCACAATTTGAAGAATTATTAGCAAGGCTTTTGAGACCACACATAGTAGCTTTTATTTCTAAAGTATTAAAGTGAATTGTTGATTCTTTTCCTCTCCATACACCACTGGCTGTATGTTTGTCACAAGAAGCACCCCACCCCGATAGTGAGACATCTGTATTTATTTCTAGAATATATTTATATTTTCTTATCTAAGAAATTGATTTAGGCAAGTACATGTTTTATCCACCATTCAAGATCTGGATAGCAATGTTTGGGCAAGGAAGTAAATGCTTCATAATTATTATTATTTTTTAAAAGAGCTAAATATTTATGTCTTTTTAGTGCTTTAGTATACAGTAACCCATATTGATTAGCTGGACAAACAGACACTAGAGTTCCCAGAACTTTTGACAAAAAACCTGATGGAAGAGGTACTTAAAAATTTGAGCGCCGTGGTGGTCACCTGTGACTGACAAACAATTAAATTTTTATTGTGTCTGGTTTCGTGGCAGGCAACGTGTTAATGCATCTTTTATTTTTATCAGAATCGATTGAAATAGTCATGGTGTTTGTATTCAACAATAGGCTAAGAAACTTACATTCCTTTGATGGAATAAGTTGACATAATTATTTTTATTGATGATGAAGCCTAACTGAGTAAGCAGACCTATGGTCTGGTTAACACTATTAAGACACTCAATATGATCACTACCAATATACTGCTAGCTACAAGCATCGATATACTGTACTTACAGGCTGTAAACCTCTAAGTTTTGTTATGGGTTTAATTATGTGAACATGTATGGAGCCGTGCAAAGGCCAAATGGAAGAATGTTAAATTGATATATTTTTCCATCAAATATAAACCTTAGATATTTTCTGTAATCTGCATTAATGTTACACATGTAATAAGAATCCATTTTGTCAATTGTTGCCATAATACAGTCTTTCATAAGACTTTGAGTTGTAGTAATAAAACTATTAAATTTCTTTATGTTTAAAATAAATCTATACTCTCCATTTGGTTTCTATACCAAGAAAATAGGTGAACAAAATTGTCCATCTGTTTCATGACATATTTTGTCTATAACATGTGACTGAATAAGTTTATTAATTTCAATTTGAACTTGACAGAATTCTACTTGTAAATGAGTTATTCATAGGCAAGTAAGATTGAAATGGTATCTCACTAAAAGGGATTTCATACCCAGATACCCATTTCAGAATAGTAGGAAGGAAGTCTGCATACCTGAACTTCTAACTTTGCAGCTTCGTAGCTTTGCAGGTTGGTCCCTGTCCGGGCACTTGAACGAGAAGGGCCCCTCCAGTTTAAAGATTTGGTTTTATTTGGGGGTTTTTGAATGAAGCTTGTGTTCTTCAGGTCTTTAACAAATTTTTGAACAGCCTTTGTAACCTAGATCTTTTCAGAAAGGTTACTTAAAAAAAATGCATCTGCTCCCCCTGTGAGGGAATCTTTCATATCTTTTTTAATAGATCAAATATCATGAGACCGCCGGCAGTCGCGAAACAATTGATTTTCAATTGTGTCTGGTTTTATGGTGCTCAAGGGGTTAATGACGGTTGGTATTAGCGACCTTCTACGATTTGTATCTATATGCACAGCGTCACATAGTATTTTGGCAGCATCATTGATGTGTTTAATTATTTAATTAATAATTTCAATTCTGTCACCTTTTAGGAGAAATAAATGGAGTGATTGGCCCAGGGCTGATAGTGCAGCAACCATCTGTTTTTGCCTGTCAGCAATTATCAAATCTCTTTTCTTAACCAGGTCAGAGACAGCCAGGTATTTCAGGGTTGAGCTTTGGGAGCAACGTTGGGATATTTTCATATGGGATGTATTTTTTCATAAGTTCTGGTTTAATTTCTTTTTGCAATCCTTTTGTGAGAATAGGAGTCTACCTCTGTGCAATTTCATCATGAGCAATTGGTCCCTTAAGCACCTCCTCAATTTCCCCCAAAGCAAATAACAATTCTACGTCTATGGCAGGTGTCTCGGTCTCCGGGTCTGTACACTGGGTTTTTTCCACAGGTAAGGCCTCTACTACACTGTATTGGCACGGGCAGTGCCTCCTCCTCCACAGAACTTGAAGTAGTAGCCGGATCCAGGGCCATCATTGACACATTAGGAATGTCAGACATAGTCATGCAGATCTAGGCCCAAATGGCAAAGCAAACTGCAGTAAATGTAAGACCCTGATATTCCTTGCGAATACCCAGGGTGGTAAAAACTCGGCTTTGCAGTAAGTGCGAGTTATTGTGCCCGTTTTAAGTTTTGAATGTTTCAACACCGCCTCATCCCAAAGATGGGCCTGAGTGCACATTTGAAAACCCAGAATTTCATTTTTATTTTTCACGTCTCTTTCTTTTACTCATAATAACAGTTTATTTATATATATATAATTAAACTGACTAAAACTATTAAAAAGATTATTTCACAAAAAAGTAAGAGAAAAAAGTGGCGCCGGTACAGTGACATAAAAAACGAATGACAGTTCAAAACGTGAGCTAGTCTAGTGACGTGCGGCTGCGTTCGGAAATATTTTATTTTCAGATACTTTAAACTTATGTGGCGTCGGCGAGTGCTAAGACTCGATACTAACAAGTAGTATTTCCATCATAGAGGACGAGACAACAAGGAGCATAATTTCAATCGATTCTGATAAAAATAAAAGATGCCTTAACACGTTGCCTGCCACGAAACCAGACACAATAGAAATTTAATTGTTTGTCAGTCACAGGTGACCACCACGGCGCTCAAATTTTTAAGTACCTCTTCCATCAGGTTTTTTGTCAAAAGTTCTGGGAACTCTAGTGTCTGTTTGTCCAGCTAATCAATATGGGTTACTGTATACTAAAGCACTAAAAAGACATAAATATTTAGCTCTTTTAAAAAATAATAATAATTATAAAGCATTTACTTCCTTGCCCAAACATTGCTATCCAGATCTTGAATGGTGGATAAAACATGTACTTGCCTAAATCAATTTCTTAGATAAGAAAATATAAATATATTCTATAATAAATACAGATGTCTCACTATCGGGGTGGGGTGCTTCTTGTGACAAACATACAGCCAGTGGTGTATGGAGAGGAAAAGAATCAACAATTCACTTTAATACTTTAGAAATAAAAGCTACTATGTGTGGTCTCAAAAGCCTTGCTAATAATTCTTCAAATTGTGAAATATTATTACGAAGTGACAATACCACAGCTATACCATATATAAACCGCTTTGGTGGCATACAGTACTCTCACTTACATGTGATTGCAAAAGCTATTTGGCAGTGGTGTGAAGAGAGGAATATTTTTGTATTTGCATCATACATCATACATTAACACAAAGGACAACAAAGTAACAGATTTTGAATCTAGAAAACAGTTAGGTCATACAGAATGGGAATTAAATATTAATAATTTTAATAAAATAGTACAAGCATTTGGTAACCCTGTCAGAGATTTATTTGCATTTAGAACAAACACAAAATGCAGGAAATTTGTTTCATGGCATCCAGATCCTTCAGCTTATAAAGTGGATGCTTTTACAATGTCTTGAAAAGGGGTTTCTTTTATGCTTTTCCACCATTTTCTATGATTTTAAAATGTATAGAAATAATCGTGTCCAATGAAGCAACATGGATCCTTGTAGTTCTCTTCTGGGACACCCAACCTTGGTTTCGCTTATTCAAAAAACTATTGGTGACAGAACCCATTGTATTTGAACCAAGTAATAACTTACTGGTTTTATGTAATTCCAACTCACCACACCCTCTACACCGCAACCTATCACTACTGGCAGGGAGATTGTCCGGTAGGCATTCTTAAAACCTGGCATCGACGTACAGGCAGCTGAAATAATGATATCTTCCATATCAATTAACACCTATAAGCAATACTTACTTTGTATTTGGTTTTCTTACTGCCACATCAAACAACTAAATGCTACTAAAGCACAGATGACAGACATAATTACTTATCTCACAAATAAGTTCCACAGTGGTGCATCTTATGGCACCTTGAATTGCATAAGGTCCTCGCTGCCACTAGTGTGATAGGGCCGCAGGTGGGAGCAGACGAAAAGATTAAAATTTTATTTAAAGGGTTCTTTCGCCTACGATCAAGTAAACTCAAATATAAGTATACCTGGAATGTTTCTATAGTGCTTAATTTTTTAGAGTCAAATTACAATGACTCAAACAACTTACATTAATGTTCATTAAACACAGTTACTTTATTAACTTTATCTACAGGGCAAAGATTACAAAGCCCTAGTTTCTATTGTTACTGACCAGATTAAAATAATTGATAATAAAATTATTAATATAAAAAAAAAAAAAAAAATTAAGACCTCAGCACCTAATCGTCATCAGCCAATTGTTTAAATAATTATAAAAGAAATACCTCTGAAATTAGGAAAATGTCCTAATTTATTTATATCTATCAAGAAACCACATTTGGCGGTATCGGTCAGTACACTCAACCGTTGAATTGACGGTCCTGGCTGCAAGAGGGATCGATACTTCCATTTTTTCTACTCATAGTACCAGGCACGCTACGACATCAGCTGCCATTATGAAAGGCGTTAGCATTGATGAGATACATAGAACGGCTGGTTGGACTGACTCATCGACAACTTTGCAAAGTTTTACAACCGTCCGATTTTAAATAATAATTTCGCTGAAGCGATTATATTGTAATAATAATATTAAAAGTATATTGCTATAATCATACCAAAGATTTATTTAAGGCTGAGGACACATTTAAGTTTGTTTTTTTTGTTTAATAAGATTCTCTTGGAAATTACCAATTATCTTTAAGGAGTGTAAGACTGATTATGCTGTTGAAACATAATATCTGGGATATATTTGTTACCAATAATAAACTTTATGATTCTACAACAGAACTTTGAACATCTAACAAGTAGTATTTCCATCATAGAGGACGAGACAACAAGGAGCATAATTGAACAATCAAACAAACTTACCAAGTGCAGTTCGATTGAAATTATGCTCCTTGTTGTCTCGTCCGAAGATGATGAGTCCCACCCACCCTCACAGGTTTGATACCTATTCCCTGGGGTTGTAGAATCAGTTTCATAAATAAATACACAACTTAAAACTAAATGACAGTTCAAAACGCGGGCTAGTCTAGTGACGTGCGGCTGCGTTCGGAAATATTTTATTTTCAGATACTTTAAACTTATGTGGCGTCGGCGAGTGCTAAGACTCGATACTAACAAGTAGTATTTCCATCATCTTCGGACGAGACAACAAGGAGCATAATTTCAATCGAACTGCACTTGGTAAGTTTGTTTGATTGTTCAATTATTAAAACATCGATCAAAGTTACAACGAACTACAAGAACTTTTATATGATGTTACTTGCTGCTACGCCCTTCAAGGGCGAGTCCGACTCGCACTTGGTTTTTAGTTCGCAAATGTAAGATGCCACATAAAACGTTTTTGTATGCGCTTCAAACGTAGCGAATGCATGGAGTAATGCGGTCGTCACACTACACTACAGTATTCTAGGATACTACGGACCACATTATTGAACAACGGTATTTTGGTCTTGCTACATTTTAGACATTTACTATACCTAAGAACAAAACCTAACATTCCGAAAGCTTTATTACTCGTGTTCTCTATTTGTGGTGTAAAAGTTAGAATTTTATCGAGTACAACACCAAGATCCCTCATCCATCATGTCCACCGCTTGAATAATACCTATTATTTTATTAAGAACTATTAAGCCATGTTTCGGTTAGAACTATAGCGTAATATTATTGCAACAAATATTATTATAAAATGTGTGAGTTTTTAGCTCAAAGCCCTATACAATTTTGATATTATAGTAATAGAGTATTTTATCATACTACGAGTGGTAAGGTTAATGCCTAATATGAGGCGGTATATTGATCTTAAAAAGAAGTGTTTTAGTGCAACGTAGTTGTTAAAATTATTAACTATTCTATAATAATAGTAGTACTTAGTGTATCTATATCACATCAAGCATGTTCCGAAGAAGCTCTTTAATTTTACTTAGAGTATTAAAGTACCTAGTTAAATAATGAATAGTTAATGTTTTGTCTTAATCATGTTTATGATTCGTAATATTTGATTTTTTGCGTTAATAACGCTTTTTTTTCTTCAACGCTTCGTTATCTTCATGTTTATGATTCTATTGAGAAAAAACATGTTAATAAAATTTTATGTGATACCACGACAGTATGTTTGCGTTTAAAAGGTCCCCGGGGCGGCGTCGTTAAATATGGAGCCGCTGTGAGACCGATTCCGTGTATTAGGTAGGTATGACCTCTTTTTATTAGCGATAAATGAAACAAAAAATTAGGAAACATTCAAATGTTGTTTTGAATATAAACGCGCAGAACCTGTTTTTCTTCATGGCAATTTAGTTTTTGCCTATTTTGGCACCACGGTTGGGACAATGTACCTTATATTGTTTGTCTACGTAAGAAGTAAGAAAGGTTAGCGCAGCCAATACCTTGCATTAAAAAAAATAAAAAATATTATTTTAAAATCGCGTAAGTAACATTTAACACTTTGTAAGCACTTTTCTTCAAAATAATTAGCTTAATATAAAATACTCATTGTTTTATAAACTTTAGAGAGTTATTTATAGCTCGGGATTACAAGATACTAGTGTTTTCGAGGGTACGATGGTAGTTCAATAATTTAATTAACTAAATTAAGAAATACCCATTCTCTTATAAAATATTCATTAACAAGTACAGTTTCTTCACATGGCATTTATATTATAAGCGAAACCAGCAAGTTGTCTGTTGATATATCTGCAATATAATTCATGCAGGAGTCAGGAAGCAAAGAAAAAGCTGAAACCGCCACAACAAAGTGTTCCATTTATCTCTCCGGTCCACGAAAAAAGCTATAATGCATTTTACCTAGAACAGCTAAGGGTTATTTTAGATGTGTCAGCTTGAAAAAAACTGCCCTATATAATAAAAAAAACAAGTGCAAAGGAATTAAAATGCTCTATTCAGCTCATTCAAGGACTCTATTCACTAAGTTTTGAAGTCTCCATTTAAAAATCACCTATTTTCGAGGGCTTCCGTCAAAATCAACTTGATGCTTTTTATTACATGCATCATCATTTTGTTAAAAATAAACGCTATATGTACGGATCTATTGACGTTTAGCTTTGAAAACTTATTGTGCTTAAAATTGAAGACCATTTTGTATGCTACCCTATCACGTGTTCTGTTCACGTTGTTTTTTTTTAAATTAAACTGGGCAAGCGTTTGACCACCAACTTAGTGAGCAGGATGTCTAGGGTGATGTAAGCTTACCCAGGAGATGCCTATTCACTCTTGCCTTGAAAAGACCAAGGTTGTAGTGATCGGGAAACACGCATGAGCAGGCAGTGCGTTACTAGAGCTCGTGCCTTGCAAATATGTGAAAAGTGGTAGCCATATTTACATAATCAGCTTATTAACGTCCTACTGCTGGTCTGGTCACAGAGTCCTGGCACAAAGGGAGATTGGGCCATTAACCACCACGCTGGCCCAACCAATGCGAGTAAATGGGTGTTGTTTTTTTTCCATATTTACATACAAAAATGTAAACCTCAGTCATAAATAAATATATTAAAACAATATTAACTGTGTCGCATAGCGGTGGAAGAATACTACCACCCTCTCTCTCCCTTGGGTGTCGTAAAAGGCGACAACGAACTAAAGACTGCACATATATCCAACAGCATAGAGCGGCGATAGGCTCACCACCGGTCACGCTGAGCACATGTGCAGTCGCTATTCGGTGAAAAGTGGAGTATGGTAGAGGACTGCTTTTGCTGTAATCATTGCCTGGTCTCAGACTAACCCTTCGAGGATAACAGTAGTGATTATATATATGTATGTATTAAAACAATATCTTTGTTCGAATTTCATTGTCTTATTATAAGTATGATCACGTATTTTCTACGATTTATAGCTATTAAATTTGAGCCGTTATATCATTTAAACGACTGAGATTTGAAGTTGAAATATTTTAGTGATTCATAAAATCTTTAGAGGGATCGAGAATAATGACCTCGTAATCCATCTAGTCTAGATTCTAGACTGAGCGCTAATTAAAGGCGATAAATTGGGCTCATGCAGCACAATGAATAGGTACGCGTCGATATCTCTGAAATCTTTGCAAAACTAATTTGGGCAAAACCTTTACGAGTAATCTGTTGAGAGTTGTCTCGTCTGAATAGCGTCTGGGGCAATAACGACTTGCCCTTCGGTGCAGTTAAAGTAACTGAAACGTGAAGACGTTGTTTATTTCGATACTATTAAAATTTGTACTTATATAGTTTGAAATTAAAGTATTTGCATGTATGAAGAAGGTTGTTTTTTGTTATTTATTTGAAATAATAAACAATTTACCAATGTATTTTACATAAGTTACTAGTGTAACAAAATATTTAGTTGGACAATCAACACCGTTATACACAAAGACAAATAATAGAAAATAAGTACCATATGTGACCATTACATAAATAAGAACAAACGAGAGGACAACTATGTGTAGGCAGTAATAAACGACGATGGAATTCGAGTAATACTTCGATAAGTAGTAAGTAATATGTATACACTTTGACTCTTATTCCATTGTATTAAGAATTACAAATGTTTACATATTTTTGCTCGTGACTGTACCTCGTTCAACATACAATTTAAAAAAAAATGTAATTAGAGTAAGTAAAGCAATGGATGTGTGTCGGGATAGTAGCAAGTGGGAAACTGTGAATTCTGACTACCCGGTCAAGTGATTTAAACATGACAAAAATGACAAAAAAGAAATTCGTGCTTTTTAATTTTTAATTAAATAATTCATTTTGTTAATTTTAATTAGATAGTCTTGGACTATCTAATTTATTTTAAATACAATGCAATAACATAAGAAAAATGAATAGAAAAACAATTAAAAACAACGATTATTTACAACGCGCGGGCAGCGCGGCCGGTCGTTGACCCAACCGTCTGTTGACCCGTCCGCGTCAGCCGAGCGATAAGTACCTACGTTAGTCTACAATGAGACCCCATTTATTTTACTATTACGAAATGTGCGTATTTTTCTTATGTTATTGCTTTAAAATAAAATACAAACTCAAAGACTATCCAATTAAAATTCGCAAAATGAATTATTTAATTAAAAATGAAAAAAGCACGAAAGTCTTTTTTGTTATTTTTGTCATGTCTAAAACACTTGACCTGACTAGCCCTTGAAGTTTCTTGCGGTTTCTTTTCTAGCAGTCGCCTTATTTATTTACATATGTCGCAGTAAGATAGTTATAGCTGTAATATAGTTATATCCCTAGGGTTATGACTATATCCCGTAACATAGTTATACGAAAGCGATTCATTATTATCTTACTATTGCCCTACTCCTGTAGGTCACGTGATAGGTTAGAAATTTAAGACAATACTAGCTTAAAGTTTTATATTTAGCGTTTTATTAACGTTTAAATATACTTAAGTAAAATTTTAAACCCTGAAAAAAGACGACAACCTCAGGCGGGAATCGCTGCCCTACTACTGTAGGTCATACCTATGTATTGTTATTGTTGTCTAATTTAGAAAATAACCTCGAAATTCAAGAAATACTAGCTGCCCTACTCCCGTAGGTCATATGTATTGTTATTGTTGTCTAATAAAAAAAGACAATCGCTATGCTGCGCCTCGCGTTTGTCCTATCTCGTGACCTACAATTATATCACTAAACTTGAACCGTATTATAATTATATTCCTAGTAAGATAGTAATGAATCGCTTTCGTATAACTATCTTACGGTATATAATTAAATCCCTAGGGATATAACTATATCCTTGCGACACATACACTCGAGAGCAATGAATCCGGGTCACTTATAGAAACCTATAAATCTCGGAAACTAAGAGTGCTAGTTTAATGAAATAAATTGTGTTTAATAGACAATTAAATACTCCTTAAATTAAAGTAATAAATTTATGAGTCACTACATTTTATTTACAAAAAAATTACATAAAGAAAAAAAACTGCTGATCTCGCCTTATAACAAAAATAGGAAACATGACATTTTTGAACAACATTACGATTTTCTCTCAAGTAAAGCATAGAAGGAGTGCTATGACAATTGAGTGGGCATTCCGTTTGGTCACCATTCAAATTACATTTGTAGTCGCTTTTGAATTTTGTATCATAAATGGTGACCGGTTTTTTTTCGCTATACATTTGACGTTTTTGGCAACTAATTTTGTCTCTTTTCTTTCAATGTTCATAGCCCATTTGAAAAATAGGACAACTATACGAGTATCCCTTATTTTATCAGCCCACCAACCCGCTAATAGGCAAGCAGCGCGGTGTGTTATTTAAATTTGCATATATGCTTTCAAAATGTTTGTGTAATTAATTTACTATAATTTAGCGATTTCAAAAGTACCATGGAAATTACACGGAGAACACATTTCTGAAGTACCACCCATGTATATTGTTACACCTATTATACTTAAAGCATGTAGCATCTTACTATACAGATTATTGTATTAGAATAGATGCTACATCGGGTGCAGGGCGAGAGGCCCCCTGTGGATGGACGGACTGATTATGGTGATAATGACTTTGACTTTGATGATGACAAACTTTATCACCTTGATAGGCGAGTGGCGAAAGTCTGTCACAGATATCCTTAGTTCGTGGCCCACGACGGTGGGTTCTATCCCAGGACTGGGCAAGGAATTGAAACGAGGTGTGTATCAATTTCTTCGATAAAAAGCACGGGTTTAAGTTATTTTGGTTTTGAGTCTTTTGTATCGAAACACGTTTAATTTTTACGTGAGTGGATTCATAAAGTGTGTTTCTTAACAAGGTGTTCGCGTAAACTTTAGAAAACAATATGTCGTTAGATTCTTTTCCGACAAAAAAGATTTTACAAAAATTTTAACAAGAATCTAGTCACGTTTTAAATTAGCAATTTGCTCTTGGGTCCTGAAGTTTGTAATTAACTATCCACTTGATGGATATATCGGTGGCGGGGTATCACCGTCTCTTCTAACAAGTGTACGGATACAACATTGACAGAGAATCTTTCGGTCATGAATCACCTTAGCTCATCATCTTCCTCTGCACTTCTAAGTATATACCCAATCGATGCCGAAGAGGCAGATGGGTATCTAACGTGATCGGAACAGGTATTATAGCCTTTAGGAACTTTTTCAGTTTTTCGGAACGTTCCGTAGAACCTAGTAAAGTTATAAAACGTACGAAAGCCAATGAAGAGGAAGAGACGAGGGTTTACCAATTTACTATTTTTACAGAGTACAACTCAGTAGTACCACAGAATAACTAATGGTGTAGTACGTACTGTAGTACTGTGGACCACCACGCCCGGCTAGGCGTACCTTATATAAGCCTTATGTGAGACTGACTGATGACGTAAGCTGCACGGAACTTTCACATTATATACCAGTGATCTGCATATCCTCGAGAGGGGCTTGATGGCGCAGCAGCTAAGGAGCGTTCAGTTAGCTGTATTACCAGATATTATGCAGATATTAACCGCGTCGCGTAACGGTGAAATAATACTACCACCTCCTCTCTTCCCTTCGGTGTCGTAAATGGCGAATGACGGAATATAGACTGCACATACATCCAACAGCATAGAGCGGCGATGGGCTCACCACCTGTCACGCTGAGCTCATGTGCAGTCGCTATTTGGTGAAAAGTGGACTATGGTAGAGGACTGATTTTGCAGTCCTCATTGCCTGTAGGCCTAGCATGCGCAACGCGAGTTAGGTCACGGACGAGAGACGACAAATTATTTTAAGTTGTCATGTTAAGTTTTGTACACAAAAATACTACAGTTTATGCAAAAACTACTATTAAGACTATTTTTGACATATTATGTAGAGTTCTAAGCGCATCCATGTGTCTTTAGTGTAGATAGACATTAGAGATAAATTAATAAAACACGAGAAAACGGGTCGAGAAGAGTTCTGCGCATGTATGTATGTAGCGCATGCTAGGCCGGCTGGTCTCTGACTAACCCTTCGGGGATAATAGTCGTGATTATATTGTTATGTAAGTAGAAATGCAATTTTCACAATGCTGGGTTACTGGATGGGTGGTGAACCGAATGAAAAAAACATCTTGAGCTCCTTCGTGCTTTATAAGGTACGAAAAGCCGTTGGTCCACGTTGTTGTCGTAAGATGGCAGTCGTTAAGAGGAAACACTACCTACGTCGACGTGGCATGCAAAATACTCACACAAAACACAGAAAAACGACGTTTCGTAGTCCCCTGTTCCCTCCTTCAGAACTGGACCAATTTTTGTTACTTTTGCAGCATCGGATAAAGAAAGAGATTTTCTATGCCTGTATGTTTGATTTTTTTGCATTAAGTCATGAGCCTTCAAAATTTAGCAAAATCACTCTGTTTTAAGGCGTCTTCAGAAACATTTAGTGAACGGTTTGGAAAGAAAACATACATACAGACACAGAAAATCTCTTTCTTTAACCGATGCTGAAAAAGTAATAAAAATTGGTCTTGTTCTGAAGGAGGTAACAGGGGACTACGAAACGTCGTTTTTCTGTGTTTTGTATGAGAATTTTGCATGCCACTACAAGGTAGTCTTTCCTCTTACAAACCACCAACTCGTAATGGGCCATCGTGGTGGGTTCATATGGACCATGTGCTGTTTTGTCCATGTGGGAAAGTTAGTGCCCAACAGTAGGACGTTTACAAGCGGATAATGATTGACCACCTCCGTGGTCAAGTGGTTGGCACGCCGGGTCTGGCGTCGCGCCCTCTCTGAGGTCCCGGGTTCAATTCCCGGTCGGGTCAGTTTAGAGGAAAACTGTTTTTCTAAATTGATTTTGGGTCTGGGTGTTTTTTCTATGTTTATGTATATTTATTCGTTATCCTACCATATTAACGAGTTTCAAAAGAATACTCATTGTTCGCGCCACAGCGCGACGGATAACCGTCTCTGCGCCGGTCAATTAAGGTGCATATTGGTGCAACGACTGGGCAACGAATGATCGGCCAATCACAGCGAGTTGACAATTATACTCGACGAAGTGTTCGCCCGCGCAGCCGGCACTGGGCAAGAGTAGTGTGCTCCGAGCCTTCAAAGAGAATCCACGCGCGCGCCCGCGCAAGAACTCAGCCCGTGAACAACCACGTGTTCAGTGTATGTGACTTCAGAGCGCTGTGTTTACCAGCCCAACTACCCTTAAAACACCTCCGATCAGTGCCCAGTGGAGTGAACTGTGTTGTGTGTTGCCGCCCACAAGCCTGCGACCCCGCGCCTAGAGCGCCAGTTGCCTTCAGCTCCAACCAGCTCCAGCCCGAACCAAGTAAGCCCCAGATATTCCCTTATATCTCCTGCCTAACCGTTATTTCGCCGCTGTTACTGCGAACGCCTTTCGCCGTAACATTTATGGTCCTTCGAGCCGGATACACCCAGTAACAGTCCACTAAATTAAACCCTACTTTACACACTTCATTTTTTTGCCTCGACTCGTGCCGCCACCCATACACGCCCACACAACACCCACACAATGCACGCCAGCCCAAACACCTCTTACTGCCCTTACTGCAGAACTAGGGGGCACAGACTGATAGCATGCTCCCGCTACAATGCCCAACCGACACAAGGTCGGTGGGACTTTATAAAGGCGCGCGAGCGGTGCCAGAAATGCCTGGGCCCACACTACCCACAGGAATGTAAGTCGGTGAAGGCATGCAGAGTGTGTGGCATCGCAGACCACCACACGTCCCTTCACCGACCGGACGACGCCACACAGCATTACCAGCCGGAATCGGCGGCGCGGTGGCTCCCGCCCGCGCTGCGGGACACTCCGGCAAAGCGACCCAACGACAGAACGCTGCATGTGTCCTCGCATGCACAGCGGTCGCATGAAGGGTCGCAGGAGTAGGTACATGTTACCGTAGACATTCAGCCCCACATTATTAATACAGTCCGCTATTATATATGTATAGGATAACTATTTCAGCCCATTAACTATTTCATTACATGTTGGTCATTCGACCCGTTAAAATAATATTTACTCATATTTCGTAGTTATCACGTAACTTAATTTTAATTTCTGATTTTTAAATTTTATCGCGTAACATTCCTAATTTCATTACCTTACATGACCCTTTCTGCACGATAGACGTTGCAAAGTGCATTGCGAAATATTATTAACCTACCTACAAAAATAAATTAAGAACGTGTTCCAAGAACAGTGTTCGATTCGTGTTATATTTTTACTTACTAATTAGATTGCACATATAACTTTAGTTAAGTATAACACACCCGCGTCTAGACGACGATATTGTTGTTTTTCCCGTTTTATTTTGTAATGAAATTTTTATGGTCGTGTCGTGTTAAATCGGCTCAGATCTCGTGCATGCTCACCACGCGTGCCAAATAGCGTGCTTTATTTTTTCGCTCGTGTTAATTTTATATTTTTTCTGCTTTTAATTCTTGCCTTGGCAATCGACTCAATCTCGTGAGTGCTCACCACAAGAGCATAGTACTTCTACACACGTGCACCCACACATCAGCCTGCAGCACACAAACACATGTAGTCAGCCCGCACCTATACGGTGCATGACATCAGCACGCGCCCTCTGCGCCCCCGCGCCCCCACGCCTTTGCGTTGACGCGGCCCTTGCGCTTACGCGCCCCCTGCACTTCTGCGCCCCCGCGCCCCCACGCCTTTGCGTTGACGCGGCCCTTGCGCTTACGCGCCCCCTGCGCTTCTGCGCCCCCGCGCCCCCACGCCTTTGCGTTGACGCGGCCCTTGCGCTTACGCGCCCCCTGCGCTTCTGCGCCCCCGCGCCCCCACGCCTTTGCGTTGACGCGCCCCCTGCGCCTATGCGCCTTCGGCGCTTCGCGCCCCCGTCACACACGTGCATTCCTCCCAGCTCATCATATACACACCCACTCGACATTAACTCAACACAGCACGAATCGGGGCCGTAGTCCCCCTTTAACTTCCATTCCTTCCCCCCCCCTCCTACCCTCTGGGGCCCGGGAAGATGTTCGCGCCACAGCGCGACGGATAACCGTCTCTGCGCCGGTCAATTAAGGTGCATATTGGTGCAACGACTGGGCAACGAATGATCGGCCAATCACAGCGAGTTGACAATTATACTCGACGAAGTGTTCGCCCGCGCAGCCGGCACTGGGCAAGAGTAGTGTGCTCCGAGCCTTCAAAGAGAATCCACGCGCGCGCCCGCGCAAGAACTCAGCCCGTGAACAACCACGTGTTCAGTGTATGTGACTTCAGAGCGCTGTGTTTACCAGCCCAACTACCCTTAAAACACCTCCGATCAGTGCCCAGTGGAGTGAACTGTGTTGTGTGTTGCCGCCCACAAGCCTGCGACCCCGCGCCTAGAGCGCCAGTTGCCTTCAGCTCCAACCAGCTCCAGCCCGAACCAAGTAAGCCCCAGATATTCCCTTATATCTCCTGCCTAACCGTTATTTCGCCGCTGTTACTGCGAACGCCTTTCGCCGTAACACTCATCTTGTTCTAGATAATTGATGAGAACGTAAACAAATTTAATTTAATGATGACAGCCCTGTCATGTCACCACGGAATCCATCATAATGTTTAGTTGTCTAAAGCAAAACACCTAAAGATCTTGTATGAATCACCCAGCATGGCAGATTTAGCTCAAGGCTTGTGCATCCAGATCACGCGCCCACTACTTTTGTAGTTGGATATGTTGGACTCAAGTACCACAAATGATTAGCTCTCCATGATGAACCGTATAGTGATAATAACATACGTTAATAACCGTGTCGCGTAGCGGTGAAAGAATACTACCACCCCCCCTCTTCAATTGGGTGTCGTAAAAGGCGACTAACGGACTAAAGACTGCACATACTTGCAACAGCACAGAGCGGCGTTGGGCTTACCACCTGTCACGCACAGCACATATTATTATGCAGTCGCTATTTAGTGAAAAACGGACTATGGCAGAGGACTGCTTCTGCTGTCCTCATTGCCTGGTCTCTTACTAACCCT
This sequence comes from Scoparia ambigualis, assembly GCA_963921215.1. NCBI lineage: Eukaryota > Metazoa > Arthropoda > Insecta > Lepidoptera > Crambidae > Scoparia > Scoparia ambigualis. The sequence goes on along the minus strand of OY992507.1, from coordinate 26,221,488 downwards.
TCGAGGGTAACGGTCGTGATAATATGTATGTATGTATGTTAATAACGCTCAAATGACTGATACTCTTGAGATTTTTAAACGTTAATCAAAGTTACTTTAGGTACTACCGCCGTTGCGGAGTGGTCAACGCAGCCGCCCAGAATGCGGAAGACGTAGATTTGATTCCCACCTGAGGCAGTCATTTTATTTTATTCAACATTTCAAAATGGCAACAGCCCCAATGGCATCCTGTGTGCGTTGGCTGACCGGTGGGAATCCCCTCTCCTACAGTACTGGGTGTCACTTCATGTGAAAAAATAGTGGCGACCTTTATTTGAATTAATATTATAACTACTTATATGGGATAAGGCAAATAAGGATAAGGAAAATAGTAGTCTGAAATAAATGATTATTATTATATCTTTGTTTTCGAAATTCGAAACAAAAAAATATATATTTAGACTCTGACTTAGTTGATCTTCATCTCGTCTAGTGGATATGGAGATAAGCGTAGATAGGATATTGAGCTAACTTAGAGATGACCACTAACGATGAGGATGATAAATGATGACCACCAACATTAAATAGGAAATATATGTTCACTGAAATTAGTAAAAACATTTTATGTGTCCATTTAACCAGCTAATGGTTCAACAATTTTATCCCAAGTAGTTAAACTTCTGAAAGGATTTATACTCCAGTTGAATTACGGGGAAATAAGTCTCGCCAGTTAACGATTGAACTAATCATTTGAAGTAGTAGGAGTGAAAGAAAATATTCTTTACAGAGTTTAATATTTACTTAGCTCTCTCACGGCTCTACGGTTTGGTTAACGTGATCAAATCCTGTGAAATCTCACCATTTGATCACGTTTACCAACTAACGTATATATAAAGTTACTCTATGCAAATAACTAACTATAAAACTAGTACGCAGCATTCAGCTTAGATTGACAGTAGCTGTTGTTTTTTTTCTTAAATAATGGCTTGGTGCAGCAAGCACCACATTCAGCCAGTGACAAGTGAGAGAGTTAATATCAAAAATTTTGTTTGCTTTTTATTTTATGATATCCCTCCCCCCACCCCCTGATCCCTTGAGTTTCAGTAAAGCTGTGGGACTTTAACAGACATGCTTGTTAACCAACACTTAACGTTCAATAATCCGCCATTATTTCGTATTAATATTCGATAAAACACAAATTGTAGAAAATAAAACAAACTGCTCACGTGACCCTTGACTTTCCGTCAAGAAGTCGCGATACTTAACTGATGTCCTCTCCTTCCAGAAAAAGTATTTATAAATCCAAAATAAGTATAAATTTATGCTTTGAAAAAAAAACCACCCTAAATTCTTATCGCTAACCGTCGGTCGTTTTAAACTTCCTGATAACGGTTTTAATAATTCAAAACAATTGAAGATCAACGCTTTGAAAAAATAATTAACTATGTTATTATCGGTAGCTGTGGTCTACTCTTTTTTTTGAAAAGTATTACTTATATTAAAACAAGTGAAGATCAAGGCTTTGAAAAAAAATCTGAAGTTAAGTAGGTTAAAATACCGATACCGATAATTCGGTAGCAGCTGTCGTTTTATAAAAGTATTTTAAAAGCGATATTAATAATAAATATTGCTTTTAAAATAGGTACTTTTTTTTACTGCTAATCATTATTATTATGATTAGCAGTCCCCCAGTCCCCGCAGCCACCAATATGACTCATCTGATAATAACCTTCGTCTTTGTTATCAACGAAGCTGTTATCTCGTTTGTTTACTGGAAAGGGGAAATAACATTGATGCTGTATTTCGTTCACAATTTATCAACTTTAATTGAAAAATCGAATTTTACATTTGGACAACATCACAAAAATTTACGTCCTTCAAAAAGCGGCACTTAAAATAATTAACTTAATAAGATCTCTTTGTTTGCTTGAATGTAATTAAACGATGATTATTTTGATAACTATATATATAATCACAACCAAAATTTAGTCTTGCCAATTATATTTTTGTTCCTAAACGCGTATCCTAACATGCAAGATAAATTTAAAAAAATCGTTTCGATGGATGATTCTAGTAGGCACAACCAGGGATCGATGTTTCTTGAGTTCAAGTTGATTGTGTTAAAAATATCAAGTTTTAATTATTAACGAGTGCACCCTGTAGAAATGTTGACGGTTGTACAAGTATAGACAAAGTGGTGCTAGTTGAATTTTAATTAATACATCGTAGAACTTTATCTAGTTTTATAAGCAATTAGTGCAATAAGAGAAATGTTGCTGTTTGTACAAGTATAGCCAAAGTTGGTGTTAGTGATACGAAGTTCGGTTTAATAAACTTAGACTTTATCAAGTTTTAATCACAAACGATTAGTGCACCTATAGATATGTTGGCGGTTGTACAAGTATAGTCAAACTTGGTGTTAGTTGAGTGTAATTAATATATTGTCGAACTTTAGGAAGTTTTGAAAACAACTAGTGCAAGAATGTATATGTTGGTGTTTGTACAAGTGTAGCCAAGTTGAGTGTAATAAACTTCCATTGTCAAACTTTATCAAGTTTTAATCATAAATAGATATGTTGACGGTTGTACAAGTATAGGAAAAATAGGTGCTAGTTGTGTCCGAGTTGAGTGTAACGCCCCCAACTTTTAAAGTTACGCCGAGCCTTTGCAATACCACCTCTACAAAGTTACAGTGCAAGTTTTAATGCGGTGACCTGAATCGCTACATTACATAATGTACCTAATATGTGAGTGACTAGAAAATGTCAGAAGGATAGTAACAGTTTTTTATATACGCACGCATAAGCAGAGGCTCGATGAATATGGTTTTATAGATATACATTTATATTAACGACAGATCAAATAAACGGTGTGTTTGTAAAAGGTAAATTACAATTACTTACAAGAATGTACAAACATGTCGTAGATAATAAAAAATCTGTGTCACGATATATGTATACAGGCGTGTAGGTTTATAGTTAAGTGTGTTTTTTATTTAACTAAGATTGACTGCCAGGTCACACATAATTAGCCATTAGCCAACCAACCTGAAAGAAAACTTCGCTATATAAAACCTTTAATGGCGTACGTCAAATTCTTATTTTTTTCTTTTTACGTGTAAAGTACACTATTATTAAAACATCGATCAAAGTTTTATAGATAATGGTACGGAACCCTTCGTGCGCGAGTCCGACTCGCACTTGGCCGGTTTTTTATTACAAATGGATATAAAATTATAAAACATGTTAAAGTTGTGAAAAATTTATTTTATTATTTTAATACTATTAAATTTTAGCGTCACAAACATCAAATATGGTGAAGTCCACTAAATAGTTCAGTGTGACCGCATTGATCAATATACTAGGTAGTGTGACAGTTTATTTGCAATGTAGCCGCTAAAGTTTGAGACAGATCAGAGTGCTACGCTTAAACTTAGTCTGAGCTCGGGCGCGCTGCAAGCAGGCATCAAGTATCAAGTTTACTAGGTATATATATATTATATACTAGGTGTATACCTACGTATGTATGTGTTAATTTATTGTGCTAATATCCGACTCCGCCCAAGTAGGTGATTTACATGTGTGATGCTATGGCAGGACATTTTTGTAGTGCAAACATTTTAATTATCCGTCATTTATATCACCAGTCACCTAAGAAATTAGCATCTGTGGCAGTCTCATAAATAAAATCTGTCATTTAAAGAATTGGTTGTATACATTAATTACATACATCTACATTATATAATCACGACTTTTACCCCCGAAGGGTTATTCAGAGACTAGGCAATGAGGACAGAAAAATAGTACTCTACCACTGTCAACTTTTCACCAAATAGCGACTACAATGTGCTCACGCTAATATCAATTATTACTTAATTTTATATATTTTTTTATTTGTGTCCCCCGACGTGGGTTATGTCGGAGACGTTTCTAACAGCTAGCTATTTACTATTGCGCTCTATTGCGGCTGTCCTATACATACTAATACTGGCTTAATGCCTACATATCTTTGGCATGATTATGTCATAGGTATCTTGTTCTTTCATTTCCTATTCTACGACTATATAATATATAATTCTAATCGGTTTTCCATTTTTATTGCACGTTTTATACCATATCTACTTTTACTTATTTTCTACATATTTCCTACTTATTACTATTACATTTTTATTGCATCTTTTGATGCCCTATTTTTATTTTATCCTATTCTTACAGACTTAATTTGCTACCCGATTACTCGATTTCCATTTTTATTGCATTATTGCCCTATACATTATTTACTAATACTTATGTTCTAACTTTTATTCTATTCTGTTTCTATTACAATTCTTCTATTTTTATTTAAGAAGAGCTCAGCTGCCGTAAAACCAGACACAATAGAAGTTCAATTTTTAGTAATTCCTAGGATAGGAGTCTTTCTTAAATTTTTAGTAACCCCTAGGAGTCTTCGTGACAGAAAAGGGGTATAATTAAACGCTCGATTATGCTATTTCGATGTTTCAAATGTCATAATAAAACAAAAGTGTGTATTAAGTATCAGACTTTATCAGAATCCACAAAACGTTGCAAGATTATAAATAGTTTTATCAAAAGTTTATCATTTCGATGTATAGTGTTCGTGTTAACTATTGAAAACAATAAATGAAACACGCATCTAAAGATGTATTTCACTTTGTTAAGTAGGTAGGTACATGATTGCTTTTATTTATGAAACGTATTCCACAGAGCTAAACTCACGGAGCAAATGCTAAACCTCACTGTTTTCAACAATAAGCTTTTATATTTTAAGTCAAAATGTGTCAGATTTAACGGTGAAATGGAGAAGTCTAAACATTATGACAACATTAACGAGGGCCTAGGCTATTTCGCGGCACGCGATTGCCACTTCAATTAAAACAACACAAATCCGCCGCAAGTGACGTTCGCTGAATAATAAAAGGTGGTACTTGTCTAGCCTTTGTTTATCGCGTTACTGCGCTCACTGCGCGAGATTTAATTACGGACGTACAACGGCACTTTTTAAGTAATAGAAAATTTTGTGTTACGTCTCTTTACAGACAATAAAGGCTATGTCATCAGTATTTGACAAACATTCCTGTTAGGCATATTATTTTATAATGGCGTAAGTTTGGTGAACAAGAATCATCATCAATCAATAAGTACTGTGTGGTGCCGGCTCATTTTTAACATAATACTACAATCATCAGGTGTCGTAAAACGCGACTAACGGACTAAAGACTGCATATACATCCAACAGCAAGTAACGTTCGCTGATTACCTAATGAAAGGTTAAAACTTGTCTAGCCTTTGTTTATCGCGTTACGCTCAAGGCGCCTGATTTAAATACGGACGAATAACGGCCCTTTTTAGTTTTAAAAAGAAAGGACATGGCATTATGTCTATTTAGATCGTACATTTTTTTTATTTTAACATTATATTTTTTGACCTTTGTTGTAGTGTCTCTCGCTTCTTTTGATCATAATATTAAAAACTTTCGTAAAAGACACATTGTAAGTTCTGTTAATGGCGTACGGTGGGATACTAATGTACATGAATACTTTTAGTCTTAGCACATTGCTTAGCACAGCTCCATTTAAATTCCAGCCGTGTCCTTTATGTTACGTCAGTTCACAAACTAGAAAGACTAATAGTAATATTTTACTAACATTCCTGTTACGCGTATTATTTTATTACACTACATTACACTTAAATAATCTTTTTGTAAAAGACTAAAATCAAAAAGAAATTGTATTAGATTCAACTGTAATTTAGTATTGTTCGCGTAATTAGTGTACTTTTGTCTAGTTACCGTTTCAGAGATTTTTCTGTTCCATTTTATTGTACAAGGCTTACCTTGTTCAGTAAAATAGAACCTCCTTAAACCTGTTGTTAAACAGAATGTTATGTCCTTTACTTGAAAACTTAAATAAAACCTATTGCAAAAATCTATGGTAATTTGACCAAACAATTAAGGTCATAAACATGTTACGGTATATTATTCTATGTTATATACGTTTGTTAGAAATGCTAAAGAAAAAGCTTTAAAAAAATAATCTCATTAAAAATACTTTGAATGAGGTTGTTTTTTAAAAGCTTTCTCTTAACTAAACCTATACAGGTTCGTTATGAAAACACCTAAAATTAGAGAATAGGTCCATTAAACTATAAAGATTTCTTGTCATATTTATTTCCTGAAATAAATATCTTTCAGTTACTTACGTACTTAGTTTTGTAGGTAGGTACGTTGTTATTTTTTTTATTGTTAAATTCCTTATTCTCTGAAAACTTGAAAACAGTCATTACATTTTTTTAAGATGTCCGCAGATATGCCAATATTAAATAGCTACTTACATAACAATCTCTTGAAATATTGAACAAGCATTTTAATATTCTAGAGGAAAACCAATGTCTTGGGTCATGGTAGTTTAGTTGGAAGAGCTGTCGACCGGTTGTATGGTTGACCTAAAAAGTAGCAGATATAAAAATAAAAAAACACTTACTTATTCCATACAAAAACGTGTAAAACCACAGAGCGACTTTATTTTTTTCTATTGGACTGCGACAGGCCAATAACTTTTGACAGAACTAAGTCTGCCTGGGCAGCTAAGGTTATAATATAGTCTTTGGCAGCTAGTGAATAATGGTTGCACAAGTGTGATCGTTCCGAGCGATTTGGTGTAACATGGTTTAAGTGTTAGGCCAATTCTAAAGCCGACCGTACAAAGTTTAATTAATCTTAGCTGTTAAAATATAAAATACCTAAATAAAAATAGCTTTGATGGTCGGATAGCACTAGCTAGGTTTTAACAATTCACTTTCCCGTGTGTTATATTCTCGAAAACAGAGATAGTCATCTCTTGACGATAGGGTTGTCAAACAAGACATTCGAATTTTATCTTACAAAACATAATAACTTATAATAACTTAGGTAAGTTAACAACTCCGTGCTTCGGAAGGCACGTTAAGCCGTTGGTCCCGGTTGTTATCTTGAGATGGCAGTCGTTAAAACCCAATAACTCGCACGGTGGTTGGTTATGGCCCCAATCCCCATTCCCCATGGGCCGACGTCAGCTTATAGCTGAGATGATGAATAAGTAAATTAATATACTAAGCTAACGCATATCGGCATAAAGTGCCAATCTATGGTTAAGTGGTTACCTCCATTCTTAGATCCATACATTCCAGGTTTGACTCAAAGCAGGACTTCATATTGTGTTTGTTTATATATATGAGCTATTACAACAATCTTAACAACATAGTTTAGTTTAACTTAGTTTTGAGTAAAGAAAATCTTGCGTTTTATCAAGCGTATCAAGCGGATATTCGCTTTTTCTTATAATTCAACAACAGTTAAACGTTTACTATTGTTGACGCAACTCATTCGAAAATGATGTCTCATATAACTAAACAACAAATAAATAAAAAATAAAATTAATTAAAGCTTGAGTTTTGTATTTAGATAAATTTAGTGTTTAGTCTTTTAGTACGTATAATAGTAATAGTCTAATGATCTTTAAACTTCAATTAAGCTAAACATCAGCCCACCGGCTGTAGCCATAAAAACGTGTGAAGGCTTAATTCATTTATGGCAGCCCTGAAACCGAGACCAATTTGTGCTGCGCTATAAAGGCCGCTGTAGCTTGTAGGTGCTGAATTTAACTTTAATAAGAGCGCATTGCGACTCCGGGCGTCTGCAAGCTACTTTAATCACTTAAAATATACAAATTATCCATTATCATTATTATCATCGGTACAATGCTAGCATTTGTATATTTTAGCGGAAGCGTGGAAATTAAAAAACACTAGAAAAACACGCTTTTATAAATGCACGTAAAAACAAAAAATAAATTATGAATCGTTCAAGTTGTCTCTATTTCTAGGCTAAAGTGTAAACTATGTGCTTTTAATTATAATATTTGATTGTAAAAGCGTGTGGCGCTGGAAAAGGAAAGTCTTTTTGTATAACTTGCTGAGATATCAAGTTAAGCTATGTTACGGGAAGCAGGTTACACAGATTGTCTCTCTAACTGGAGTTGCAGCACGACTAGTAGGTGGCTCTACATTAAACAGTCTGTTCAAAGTAACAGTTTGTCGAACTCAGACAAAACATGCGCCAGCAGCGAGGAGAGACGACATTCACCGACATTTTTAACGCCTATTCTTTCAGGAAATTAAGTACATAAGGGTGATGCGTCAACAGTGGCAAAATGTAGAATTCTTGTTCGTGGACGAGATATCTTTGGTTCCCTTTGGTAACCCTTTGGCGGCATAAACGGTATGCTCTTGTGCGACCTCATGCAGCTTCCGCCAGGAAGTTAGTATTAGTATTTGTTAACAAGAAAGTCTTTCCTGTTTCAGCGCCCCACGCTTTTACAATCAAATATTATAATTAAAAGCACATAGTTTACACTTTAGCCCAGAAATAGAGACAACTTGAACGATCCATAATTTATTTTATACTTTTTGGTCTTTGATAACGAAATATTTTTAACATTTATACATTTATTTTAAGTAGGCGAATGAGCTTGCATCCTCTCCATCTCAGACAGTGCGTCTGTGTTGCATGGTGTTTTATCTGTCAGCTTAGAACAATCTAGCTCTTCAATCTGGAGACCACTAAGTGATTTTACTCTACTTAGGGCCACATACGCCTGTCCAGCCGCAAAAGTACGGGACCCTAAGTACACCACTGCGTGGTCTAATATTATTCTATTTACACTCTCCATGTATAGGTCTATATACATTTTATACAGGCACCTATGTCAATATTTATACACTATTCAATATATAATAGGTTTGTTATAACCTTGAAACCTGATCGTGTTCAAAGTCCATTACGTGGCCTTTCTCACAAGTGCAAATACGACTATGATACGATATACTATCATGGAATGCCAGTGCCTATCTTCCGGCTTCATCATCAGACCTTGAAACCTAATCGTGGTCAAAGTTCATTACAAGACTTTTCTAAGAAATCCAAAACAGCTATGATACGATTTTTCATCATGAAGTTCCAGTTCATATGTTGCGGCTCAATCATCAGATCAGTTTGACAGTACCATATTATTGTATTGTCATCAGAACTACATACAGCTGCTAATTTACATTACGCTACAACCCTTGGAAGATGGTTAAATTAGTTAAGATTCCATTACATAGTTTGTTACATACAGGTCGACCTAATAAAAGCGTGTTAATAAAAAAAATAGAATTACAATAGATACGCTTGGCTTTCAGATAAAAGCATTAAAACTCGTACATCTTAACAATACAACTTTGACCTTATTATCACGTGACCTTAGTGAGATCACTTAGTTTACACACAAATCACTTGAGAATTTTCATTATCTAAATAGTCACCCAGAACTTCGAACACGAAGGAACACTCGTCATTTAGAACTTCGTGTGAGAATCATTGTCACCGGTTGGAAAATCGCTCCCTAGGTATGAAAACAATGGTGAGAGGTCATGAACCGCTATAGCCTCCTTCTGCGAAACAGTGTTTTCGCCCAAGGAGGCCGCGAAGAGGGTAGGTACGCAGACCTGATCCGTCGTAGACGAGGTAAGAGAAGGATGCGGCAGTACCCGCTCGCCTCTTTGGTGACGGTGGGGGATGGGGAGTCCCCCACCGTCGCTAGCCTCAGGACGTTTGAAATACGCCCAAACATCATCGGGCGTGTTTCCTCTGGCGGGCCGCTGTTGATGGGGTGAACTCTGGCGATTGCCTAGAAGGCGGTCCCAGATCACCCTAGCTGGAAGTGAAGGGATGTACTATGGATTTTAGTGGGTATGCCCCCTGCGGAAGCTGAGGGGAGAACCCCACATAACCACCGCGTCTCCTCGGACGCGTTGGTACGCGGTAATGAGTTTACCGTAGTTCAAAAAAAAGAAAGGTTTCAAAATAATAATAGAGCACCATTTAAAATTGCACCCGCAGGGGACGCGTCGCGGTATTCTCGCCGCGTCGAGCGTCGTGTGGCCGCAGCTCGATGTAATATTAACATAGCGCAGCATCAGGTATCAGCATATATGCAGTACCTAAGCCATTATAGTTTTACTCGGCTCGGTTCATAATAGATTGTTCTAAAGAGTCCTTCTAGCTAGCTGCTCCTTTAATTTCTAAGTATCTTGCAATAAAAACACAGCTACCAATAAAAGAGCACCATTTGCAATTGCACACTTCTAAAGCCATTTGTAGGATAGTAGTTGCACCCGCAAGGGATGCGTTGCGGTATTCTTGTCGCGTCTCGCGCGGCGTGTGTCCGCAGCTCGATGTAATATTAACATGGCGCGTGACATCCCTAGCAAACGAACAAACACGGAGCTAGAGATGACCAGCTGATCTAGGTGTATGATTCAAACTATCGAGCTGCATTTTTATCTTATCTATAAATATCTATAAATTGCAAGTGCCAGTTTTATAAACATTCAGCCCAGGAGATAGCCAGCTGATCTAAGCATATTATTCTAGGTAGGTACCTATGTAGCTGCATTTTTTATCTATAAATTGCATATGCTAGTAAAAAGCCAGTAAAGCCGTGAAGAGCTGCTCACATGACTCACTTACTCTATATACTTTTTTATTTTGTTCATCATTGAGTACTGACACAATAATCCCATCATCATTTCTAAACAAATAGGTTTTCAAGTAGGTTAGTTTATATTATTGCTCAAAGGAGAGCTTGGCATTCATCTCACCTGATAGTAAGTGACGACAAGGCCCAAGGTTTCTACCAAAGGCCTTATCGTCACTTCACCCGGAACCTGCGGAGTTAAGCTTATTATGAAATTGCTTCTGTGGATAGACCCTTCATAACATCAGAGGGAAAGATTCACGTAACCACCAGAACACATAGGCGGATGATGACAACTATGCTATACATACTTATACTTTAAATAATACTTAATAATCTAATAAACTAGTGCAAGCTCTTTCCGTCATTATAAACAAAAATGAGACGCATCTGTTTTAAAGTTTAGTTCACGTTTTGGAATATCAGGGTGAAAGATCAAGGCTACGTCTGCAACACACCTGCAGGAATAAACTTAAAAAGGTTCAGCTGAAATTTACACTGACATTTTAAAATGGGTCAGGCTTTGCTGGGTGCCGGGTTGACGGCACAAACGCTTGTAACTTCTCCACCCTCCTATATATTTCTATACCTAAATCTAATGCCTTTCACACCTATATGCCTAGTCTACCTTATAATACATACACACATCCTCGCCGCTTTTACCTTAACTTAACTTATTATCTAATTCTTAAAACTAATTAACCTAATTTATCTACAATCTAATGGTTGTGTTTGTAGTTTTGTGTAGTGCGTAGTGTTTGTGTGATGATGAAACCTTAGCATAGCTTAATTCTATTTGCAGTGAATTTCAGTCAAGCAATGTAATATTATAATAACTACTATTTTGGCCAGATCGTCTAGTGAACCCTCCGTTGTTAACCGCATTTAAGTAACTCAAGTTCTTTCGTGAAACTTTAGTAATTGGCTTATCCCTGTGTTAAATTATTTTCTCCTGACCTAATTACCTACCAGTCTATAGAACATAACATAGATATGTGTAGCCTAGCAATGACTCCGTCTGAACTGTGACCTAAATCCTTCACTGCAGCTGCGGGGAAGATTTGTAACCACTCAAAGATAATCAGATGATAGCTTAGCTTGCAGGTATTATTATTTATTATCAGTAGTATGATACATAAGAAGCCTGGTGCAATTTATATGACATATTAGAGGATTCTGGTAATTTAATAGCCCCGCCCCGCTATTAGCATGCCGATCAGCTCATTGTATTATATCAGCCCTGACCAGATTGAATTTAACTTTAATTATTAGCTTGTGCCTTTAATTCTTTAAAACTGAGAATTTACATCTCTCCTCAAAATTTAATTTCATTTTACATTATGAACTATGTGTTAGCAATTTAAATTCTTATTATTCCACATAAATCAATAGAGTTTATCTCCAGGCTTGCTATCATCCAAATATCCTTTTCACATTAAGAACTTAATTATTCAATGCAATAACTTATGTCTTATGATTTCACTTATTGAACAGAGGTGGAAGGTCAGCATTCTACCGGACACTTATTCCCCTGATTATTGTGTCTATTATAGGAGATCACAATATAACAATATTAGCTTACTGTCCTCTTGTCTTATTAGATAGTTAATATTCAGTTCTATAAGGGTGGATAATTTATTCAAACGCCACTTCAGGCGGTGGCTAAAATAGAATGCTATTAATACAGGTAAAATTACTTTTATTTACTCTTAGTATTTATTATACTGTATATCACATCTTAAGTTCATTAAAGGATGTTTAATTCATTCAATGTCCTTGACTTTAGGAAGTGAACTTAAATAGAATACTATCATTTGAAGTAAGTTACTTTGGGTTATTCTTAGTGTTCATTATACAGATCTTATAAAGTATAAGTACATCTCAAGTTTATTGAAAGATGTTTAATTTATTCAATATCCTTGACTTTTAGGAAGTGAACTTAAATAGAATACTATCATTTGAAGTAAATTACTTTGGGTTATTCTTAGTGTTCATTATACAGATCTTATAAAGTATAAGTACATCTCAAGTTATTTGAAAGATGTTTAATTTATTCAATATCCTTGACTTTTAGGAAGTGAACTTAAGTTAATTATTTTTCCATTAACTTCCACCCCCTGTCTCTCAGACTGAGTGGTTAATTTGATAGACTACTAAATCATAGTTAGTATACTTTTAGTAGGTAGTAAATTAGGTAGTTAATTATCCCTGTTAATCATTGAATCAATTACATTTAGAAGTTATCTTTTACTCACTTTAATAGATATAAATTAGACTGTACTAGGTATTAGTCTGATTGATTTAGATTGTTCCCATCAAATATTTCTATGTTTCACATTATTAGAAATAAGTACTTACATGTCTTAAGAGGTCTTTGACCATTAAAGTGAATTCAAATGGTATTAGTGGACCATTGTCAGGCTAATTAGCAGGTTGTTATCAATCAATTATTTCTATGTTTCAGATTATTAGAAGCTCATAGCTGACAATGTCTTCCTTCAACGAATTATCCTAGGTTCTAAACTGGTTTTAGTTGTTCAGTTTGTATCAGCTTATTTTTACTAATAGGTATCGGATGTATACCCCTAATACCTTGAAGAGTGTAGCAATATGAGATCGTATCGCATCCCAGGGAAAGCTAAAAATGCCTGTTTGGTCATTTCAGTATTAGAAATCAAACATCACAGTACAGTTATGCTTATTTGCTATAACTTTTTAGTATTTTTCTTGTAATAGGAAACCAGTCTAGACTTTTAGGTACTCCAAAGTAATGATGGTACGATATTATCATACTTCTGTTAATTATTTAAAATGAATAATTAATTGGTAACAACTTTAGGAAAACCATTAGAATTTTATCGGCCTGCGGTAACAGATTACTTGCCTAGATAGGACCCACATCACTTCGTCATAATTTTATTTAGCACTGTAACTTAATTACCCCTACCTTATTAGTCTGAATTAATCCAGCCTGGCCTCGCGGCTCAAGCACCCATCCTATGTACGTACTGCGTGCAAATACCTTGCCCTCCCTTAACTAACAATATATATATATCCGCCTACCTATAGATTCCTACAACTTTCCTCACTTGAAAATGCCTATATTTTGTCGAACTGACAGTCCCTACTTGTGTACCTTGCAATCTAGGCCCAAGCCACATTTAACTTAAATTCGTGATGTGTTGTGAGAGTCGCATTGCCCCTGAAAGCAACTAACTCCTAAATGTTCTATCAGTCGAGCCAGTATACTCAGTGTGTTATCTTCCTATCACTACACTGTATGTACGGAGGTAGACTCGAAATTGGACTGGGTCATACGGGTCTACCTCCAGCTAAATGGTGTCTGACCTATCTTCAACTTTCACTAGGGAGACAACTGTCTCTCCCCCATTACTCCGTCGAAGATAGTGTATTGTTTAGCGTAATGATATAAAACGCCGGCATTATTAAATACAGTCAATGCCATCCAGACCGAAGTCTGTTGAAAGGTATATAGGTTTTCGTTGCCACCGTTACGCGTTTCCGCCTATACACCCCGGAATACTTCATTCCGTTAACGGATTCGAGTTGCGATCGCAATAGTTTTACTTTATTAATCACTTTCAATTTCACAAATCTTAATTAATATCGCAGCTCGAATATCACTTAGCGCACTATCAAAGCTCGGACACTATTTTCCCCGTATGAGTAGTACCGCACTCTTAAATTGGACCGCGCCGCCGACGTCCCAAAATTGAATGCCCGCTAATTTTCCGCCCTTTTCCCAAGCATCTTAACTTTCGCGCCATCCGCCCCCAGCATTCGCCCGCGCGAATCCGCTTTTCCTCCCTTCAACCAATCCCTAGCTGTTTCCCGACGCGCCTCGCCTTCGCGTCGCTCATTATTTGTTATACGCGAACTTCGCGTTGTGCCACGTGGAGATATCATCCGACCTCTCTTTCTATCTTTTTCTCAACCTCTCGCTCGCTCATTGCCGCCTTCGCCGCGCAATTCTAAAATTTTTCCATAATCTAACCAAATCTCGTCCGACAGCCAATATTACATCTTTGAATATCTAAATGTAGCCTTCTATTAACAATTCCCTCTCAATAATCCTCCAATTAAGCCAATAATCCTATATTTTGGGAAATTATAAAAAAGTTCCGTATTCCGACCATAGATGGCGTCCGCCCGTAGGTGAACCACTTTGCCGACCCCCCCCCCAGGGCAGCCCCCGCGAAATTCAAAATAAAAATAAAGTCCTAGTCAAACTCACAACTTTATGACTTCCGCTAGACGTCGCCTACGTCACAAGGGACGCGCAGAGCAGTCCCCGCGAAATTCAAAATAAAAATAGAGTCCTAGTCAACCTCACAACTTTATGACTTCCGCTAGACGTCGCCTACGTCACAAGGGACGCGCAGAGCAGTCCCCGCGAAATTCAAAATAAAAATAGAGTCCTAGTCAACCTCACAACTTTATGACTTCCGCTAGACGTCGCCTACGTCACAAGGGACGCGCAGAGCAGTCCCCGCGAAATTCAAAATAAAAATAGAGTCCTAGTCAACCTCACAACTTTATGACTTCCGCTAGACGTCGCCTACGTCACAAGGGACGCGCAGAGCAGTCCCCGCGAAATTCAAACTAAAGATAAAGCGTTAGACTACGGACCATTATTCTGAACTAGTTTATTATTCCCTTTTTCATGCTTATTATATTAATGGTGCTACGCATTAATATTTATGTTAGTGCTACTCCCACACATTCCTTACTAACGGACGGATACCATTCATTCTGTACCGTTACACGCTTTGCCAAAAAGTTTTTCATTTATTATATAAATAATTGGTTAGTTAGCATAATTTTTTGGTATGGGGTATCGAAGAAGGAGCTGTAGCCGATCTAGCCAGTTAGGCAACTTTCGTAATGCCGGTAAAAACATTTCAAGCCACCGTGATTTGGACGGCAGGTTAAGCCGTTGGTCCTGGGTTGTTGTCGTAAGATGGCAGTCGTTGAACCCACCAATCCCTATTAGGCCAGCATGGTGGGTTATGGCCTAATGCCCCCATGTGCTGTTGTCCATGTTGAAAGTCGAGGGGTCTACTTTCAAAACCCCCTAAAACAAATATTGGTCAAAATTTAACTAGGTACTTATTACCTGAAAAACAAAATAAGTATAATGGATTCCTTTCATGATCCACTAATGGTTCCGTCACAAATCCCACTAAAAGTGACATTTGTATCAAACCCCACTAAAACACCCGTCTGTCACTATCAAATTCCACTAAAATAGAGTTGGCCAATAGCAGAGCTTTATTACGACACGTAAATTTAGAACAGTATGTCGCTAATGGGCCGCGTTATAGTGGTCATCGCGAATGATGCTTCATGCGGTTTTGTATTAAAATTTAAAAATGAATTATCTTCTTTTGTGGTAAAAGTGCCTTTAGAGGGTTTCGAAAGTGAACCACTCGTTTAATAGTATAACACTAATGATGATTGATAAAAGCAAGCTGTGTGGTGGAGGCTCATAAAAAGAATACTTCTGACCTATCTCTTCCCTTGGGTGTAAGGCGATGAACGAACTAAAACCTGCTCATACGTCCAACTACAAAGAGCAGCGATGGGCTCACCACCTGTCAAGCTGAGCACATGTGCAGTTGTTACTTCGTGAAACGTAGACTGTAATGGCAGGGGACTGATTTTGCGCTCGTCATTGCCTAGTCCCGACTAACTCATAAGGGATAAAGTTCGCACAATAATTATATAGTTGAAGTAATAGGATCAATTTAGTCCAAAAAGTTCAACTTTTATAATTAATTACAAAGTTGAAATAATTGGATTTTTTTGTCCTATTTGTTTAACTAGTTGAACTACCAGTTTAACTTTGTGGAATAGGTGATAAAGTTGCAGTTTGAGGTTTTTAGGGTTGGCAAGATATTTTTCAAATTAATTGGACCACGGAACTCTCAAAAGGTGCTGTGGTCCAACTATTTTTATAGTTGGACAACTGCCCCTAGTAAAGACTCATGGTCCAACTAGTAGGACAGAGCAGTTGGACCACTTCCCCGTACTCGTATTATTGATAAAATCAACAAAGTTCGTCATGACGTTCTACCACGATTCTATTAGGAACATTCAACTGTGTCAAACAGTTTAACCCGGCATAGTTAGATGAGCCGTTTCTCTAAGGTTGTCTTCAAAGTTAAATCGATTGTAGGATTTGCAAGGTCTCTTGTGTAACTTGGTAAATCGGTCAAGGTGCTGCACTGAGCTCTCCTGGGAGACCTCGAAAGTAGCATCGGAGAAAATAAGTTTGTAAGAAAAGAATGGGGCCATACATTACTACTACTACACGGATTACTATGGGGAACTGAAGTGACATAATTTTTTTGTATACTGAAGCTATGCCCATCATAAAGTTATAAGCGAACATAAGTGCTCAGTTATGTACATGTGAAAACATTTTAGAAAGTAATATATTTTCCGTATGTCAATGTTGGTCAAATTAGATTTAAGTAAATATAACACGACCTCCTTGGTCGAGTGGTTTGTTCACCGGTTTTCATGGTGTCGCCATCTCTGAGGTCCGGGTTCGATCCCCGGTCGGGTCAATTTAGAAATTATTGTTTTTATAAATTGTCTCGGGATTTTTATTAACGATCTAGTTGGCCGTCTAAACTGTGAATGCCTACGTTATGCAGATGACCTTAAAATAATTACTAGTATTAAAAAAAGTTATGACTGCTGCACTCTTCAAAAAGCAATTGACATAGTTAAAGATTGGGGCGTAATCAATAATAATTATGTACCTAAATAATAATAAAATGTTTTGTTATATCTTTTAAATTAAACGAATACTACAAAATTATAACTACAAATTGAACAATTGCTTTGTCTCGATGCACTACTGCAAAGGACCTTGGCATTATTTTTGATGATAATCTTTCATTCCATCATCATTATGATTATGTGTTAAAAATATGTAATGGTATTTTAGGTTTTATATTTAGATCCACAAAATGTTTTAATAAACAAAAAAGTGTATTGTCTTATTACAGCATAATAACTAGGTACGTAGTAAGTATTTTAGAAGATGGTTGTACAATTTGGAGCCCATTCTATAAAATACACTTATAGAAAGTAATGAAGGCATTCAGAAAAAGTGTTAAGGATTTTTATCTCATCGCTTTCATTTAGGTAGATCCTTTCATTCTTACAACCTACGAATGATTAAGATTGGTGTGATTTCGTTTGCGGTCCGTCGGGAACAGTATAATTTAATATTTTGTTTAAAATATTGCACTCAATAATCGATTCCCCTGAATTTCTTTCTTTAATTCAAATAAATACTTTGTATCGAACCCTAAGAATTTTGTACTAAATGTCTCTATAAATAATACATCATAATTACAATCCCATTGTCCGAATGTGCAATGAACTGGTTGCACTTAATTACAATTAATATCGACATATTTTCCATAAGAATAAATGAATTTAAAAAGAATGTCAACATCAACCTAGAATAAGTTTTCAATTTGTTATATTTTTATTATTCACTATTTTATATGTATGGTTAGTTTTTAATTGGATACCTATATATAGTCTTAGATTAGGTAAACTAACTTGGACATTTTAGATATTTAGCTCTATTTTAATAATTTCTAATTTGGCTCTTATTAGGTAAGTATACAATTTGCTTTTATGTTATTTTTGTATTTCTATCTGTTTTGTGTACCTAATAAATAAATAAATATACACTTTTTAAAGTTTCATTGCGAAAGTTGTTTGGCAAGATTGCAAACCGCTGGCCATCGAGCTACTCTTATTAGGCGGCAAAATCATGTTTATTAAAAAACGAAATAATCATACATAGGTATTATGATGTAATGTTTTCCTGTGTCTGTGACTAAAAAGATTTTTAAACGGTTTTCACTGATAAAATGAAACATAGATAAAGGACGATGGTTTTTTTAAATATAATTTGTAGATATATTGTACAAAATGGCTGAAGTACGAAGGTGTTTCTAAGAAAAGCTTTTAGCCCTTTTATCACCGAACCTCCAGACGTACTGAAGGATATCATCCCCACCCACCCCACCTGGTAGAAATTCCACTATGTCGCACTAAACGCTTTTATGTCATCATTTCCGTTGCACACTGGCAAGGAGTAGAATTTTCTGCCATCGTCTGTGTTCCCAAAACTTATAACCTGAATGTCTTCAAGGCGAGAGTTAATAGGCATCTTCGGGGGCAGCTCAGTCCATCGTAGACCTCATCTACGCTCACCATCAGGCGAGATCGAGGTCAAGAGCTGTCTTATTAAGCCTTAAAAAAAAGAAAGCACGGACGAAGGCGAGGGAGGGCCGCTAGTACTTAGTATATATATGAGCTAACACGAATAAACACTTCTTTGACTTAGATATATGGATACTAACGACTTTTATATTCATCGTTGTAATATCCATAACTTGAACTTTGCATTAGCGTATTAGCATATTCGCCTTAATAAACGTTACGTAAAAATATTTTATAGCATAATCATAACCGAGTAAAGTGTGATAAGCTACGACATTTATTAGTTTTACCGCGAATTAATTTTACGCTCTACACTCTTTTTTTTAGTAAACGTATCTAAGGCGACTGCTAGAAACCGCAAGAAGCTTTAAGGGCTAGTCAGGTCAAGATTTTTAAACACGACAAAAAAGACAAAAACTAAATTCGTGCTTTTTATTTTTCATTAAACATTAATTTTATGAATTTTAATTTGATAGTCTTTGACTATCTAATTTATTTTAAAGCAATAACATAAGAAAAATAAAATGGAAGAATTAACTATTAAAAAACGATTATTTACAACGCTCCGGCAGCGGCCGGCCCTTGACCCACCCGTCCGCGTCAGCTGGGCGATAAGTACCTACGTTAGTCTGTAATCTTTTTTGTCATTTTTGTCATGTCTAAAACACTTGACCTGACCAGCCTTTGACGTTTCTAGCAGTCGCCTTATATAGGTATGAAGCCATAATTACCTAGCTTAAGAAATTTCAGTATTTGTAGATTTTCTGATCACAATGATATCATTAATACGGCACAAACTACACCCCTGGCCAAAGTACATAGGTACAATGGCGGAATCCGTCGCTTTACCCGTCTAAAGGTCATAATCCCTTGCACACCGCGTCGTCTATTTGGTACGGGCACGTACCCGGGCGGTCGGTGCGCTTCATACGAAAATCGCTGCAAAGTGGTAAAGCGACGGTGACCTCGACCGTATGTACATACGTATCATAATCACGACAATTATCCTTGAAGGGTTAGTCAGAGACAAGGTAATGAGGACCGCAAAAGCAGTCCTCTGCCATAGTCCACTTTTCACCATGTAGCGACTGCACATGTACTCAGCGTAACAGGTGGTAAGCCCATCGCCGCTCTATGCTGTTGGATGTATGTGCAGTCTTTAGTCCGTTAGTCGCCTTTTACGACAACCAATGGGAGAGAGGGGGTGGAAGTATTCTTTCAGGGCTACGCGACACAGTTATAAGCCAAAGTAACCTAAAGCCTAAGCCTAAGTGTTAATCTACTTCCAATTCCAACCGTACCATCAGCCCTATAAATGAAAACCTCATAGTAAATTTCTAACAATGCTGATAGCCACAAAATGGTTGTCAGAAATTGCAGTGGCGTGTCGGGACAAAGTTAAGGTCGAATATTTCGTGGCGGCGAACCACTAATTGTGCGGAAAATTTCGTCCTCACTCCTACTTACTATATATCCTACCTACATAGAACTGGCGAACCATTTTCGCTGCCATTGAATGCAGGAAGTGTGGCTCGCGGCGTAATTCCCAGTATAATGATATAGGATTATTATGCTTTTACTCCGTGTGTAATGCTGTGAACACGAAAAAAAGATTTCGAATTGTAACTCGGCTGTGACGGTACCAACCACTAAAGCGACAAAAATATACCAATACATTCATTAAATTCGATGTTTTTTACGTTAATAACGCTGAAATGCTTTTAGTGAAACACTGTCTTGTACTATTATGTAGGTATTCTATGGTGAAACGTTGAAATAAATCACTACCTTATGTACCAAAATTAATGCATTTTGTTTATTTTCGGTTTGTTATTTTTTTTCGTTGTGTATTGTTTCTGTGTTGTACACCTTTTTCACCTCTTCTTTTATGTGTATGTGGTCAATAAATGTTTCTTATCTTATCAATATGTTAGTCATTATAAAAAACACTACGGCTGACATAATAAATAAATAAATAAATTTTGTTTACGCTCACACCAATTATCTAGACCAAGATGAGTATTCTTGTGAAACTCGTTTATATGGTAAGATAACGGATAAATATACATAAACATAGAAAAAACACCCGGACCCGAAATCAATTTAGAAAAACAGTTTTTCTCGACCCGACCGGGGATCGAACCCGGGACCTCAGAGATGGCGACACCATGAAAACCGGTGTACAAACCACTCGACCAAGGAGGTCGTCGTCGTAATGAAATAAAAAACGTTGGAATCGGCAACAGAAATTTTGAAAAAAATGCTGTAAATGAGAAGTAAAGGCAACAACATCATTATATATTATTAATAACCAAATTACCGTGTCGCGTGGCGGTGAAAGAATACTACCACCCCCTCTCTTCCCTTGGGCGTCGTAAAAGGCGACTAACGGATCAAAGGCTGCACATACATCCAACAGCAGGCAATGGGCTCACCACCAGTCACGCTGAGCACACGTGCAGTCGCTATTTGGTGAAAAGTAGACTATGGTAGAGGACTACTTTTGCTGTCCTCATTGCCTAGTCTCTGACTAACCCTTTGGGGATAATAGTCGTGATTATATATATGACAATTAGGAGCTCGCAAGTTAAGCAACCTTCACAATGCTGGGTCACTAGATGGGTGACCTAATTAAAATACGTAATTACGGTTGTTGGTAAATATGCAAGTTTCCTAAAAAAAGGTTAATAATAATAAGCACTCAACACGATGCGATGGAGTTTAATAGTAACTAACGTCATGTCACGCTATAATTATAACAACATTGACAAAAGAACTTCGGGTACTAAAAACTTTTTTGTTGGGTTATTAGTGTAGCAGCTTTGTGTAGGGTTTATGGCGTTTTTCCCCAGATTAATTTTTACCGGAAAATATTACAAATATAAATTACTATGAATCAGTTGCGTTTTTACCAGAATATTTACGTGTGCCATTCTTAAGGCTCTGCAAAACTAAACTCATACAAAAAAGACAGATAGAGGTAAATACAAAATTGTGTTCTAAAACATCTGATGGCCATATATAAATCTACACTATGGTGTGCGATTAAAAGGCCTATTACATCTTGACTGTGATTTTTGCGTTAAATCCCATTTTCGCATTTTGTAGAAATTTGCGTTTGTATTTATCGTTTTTATCGATATAGGATAATAAATTCATTACAAAATATTTATTCTTCATGAAGTAACAATTATTCTTAAATTTTGCTTAATAATATTATCGTAAATAGGAGAATCACAGTTAGGTAACTTAAAGCGGTTTTCGATGTTTTTTGGTTTAGATTCCGAAATAACATTCTATTTTTTTTATTTCATTTGTTTGGTACAGTAGTTAAATCTAGGAGCTCAAAAAACTGCCTTCGCGCGTTTTATGAAAAGCTTATTTTAGGTTTAATTAAAAAGTTAAGCAAAATTTACAAAAAGCGAGATCGCTACGACCTATGCCAATAGCTATTCTACACTATTCAATAAGTCAAAATTGTTAATGTATTTTTGTTTCTGAGATCAAGAACGCCAAAAATAGTCATTTTACATTAAAATCACAGCCGAGATGTAATACCACTAAAAATGGTAGCATAATAGGGTCTCATCCACGAATACTGGTGTGATAAGCTGGTGTGACTACGAGTCGGCAGTGGTAATATCTACGAAATATAAATTAGGAATACGGTAGTCGCGTAGCGGCTCATTAAAAGGATACTACCACCCCCTCTCCTTCTTTCGGTGTCGTAAAAGGCGACTAAAGGACTAAAGACTGCACATTCATCCAACAGAATAGAGCGGCGATGGGCTCCCCACCTGTCACGCTGAGCACATGTGCAGTCGCTACTTGGTGAAAAGTGGACTATGGCAGAGGACTGCTTTTGCTGTCCTCATTCATTGCCTAGTCTCTGACTAACCTTTCGGTAATAATAATCATGATGTGTATACGGTATAACAACCTGAAGGTCTACTAAGGATCTACTCTAAATATAGGTTAAAGATTTTTTAAAAACAAATGAGATGATTTGAAGATTTCCTTCTAAAAAATAAAATATACTTTCATAAAAGATAAAAAATACTTTCATAAACGTGCAACTTGCCGAATAGCCCAGCAATTCCATCAACAAAACATTTTGGCCACAAATTCAAAAGTTGAAGTTCAAATTGATTCGTACAAAACTGTTGAACACGGCGGAAACGCCCCCGACGGAAAGTGATGGAAAACGCTAAACGCTTTTGCGGAGCGACATGACTGCGGTATCGAATATCCGTCCATTTGACGATATTCAGATTGAACAAATTTATTATACTTACGTACAACTGCATTTAGCTAAACATTGTTTTGACCGAGCACTGCGGCCGTGGGATGAACTACAATGGAATAATATAATAAAATAATAATAATAAAAAAAATCTTTGTTGGTCTAAAGAAAATAACATTTAACATTTAAAACATATTAAACGTTCGTTTTATATAATGATTTCTAACTAGGTCTACCTGTTATTATAGGTAGGTACTTATGCTCCCTTACATAGGTACGCATGTTTTAAAGTTAATTATGCAGTGTGCGCAATGTCAACTATAATTTATGTATGAAAAGTACTTCTTCATAAGCAATGTTACAATTTTATATTAAAAATTTTGACATTAATTTATACTTATTACAAATCTACAAATTTTACATCATTACAATGTGAAAGTACTTTATTTTAACTTTACATTTACTTATATGTTCTCTTTGTTATAGTTAGTAGTTCTTCGGTTGAATCATAATCAAGTGTCAGCAACCACTTTTTTTAGTTGGTTTACATGAGTGTTTAGATCACAATGTACATTACATGATATCATACATCATACAAAATACATATAGCCCGTTTCCCGGAAGGGTACGTAGAGATCACACAGCTTTCCATTTTCTACGATCCTGTCACTTCTTTTTCTTTTAAAGTATTAAGAGTTTATGAGTTCACATTAAGTGACTAATTAAAACTTTAATTTGTACATTATGTATCTATCTTAAGTGAAAAGTTTGACACATAAAGTAAGTACCAAGTACCAAGAAAAGAAAACGTTTATCACATGATCAAGTTTTTATAAAAATAAGCTTTTAACAGTATTCTCCTAAATAGACATACAATGCATACATATCACTTACTTGAAAACCAATAACTAAGATTTAATTTTGCGTTCAGAATTATTTGCGTCAAGGCAATCAAAGAAAGCGTCAGTCATCAGCATCATCAAGTGTCAGCCGTCCCTACCACCATTGCACAAGACCGATGACTGCCTGGCCCATACTGCAAAGGAGAAAGCCGATCTCTTGGGCACTCTTTTCGCATCAAACTCGACCTTGAACGATGGGGAAAAATCTCCACCAACCATACCGCATTGCGCTTGTTCAATGCCAAATGCTCGGTTCCGACAAAGGTCAATTCGTAAGGCTCTTTTTTACCTTAATATCCATAAGTCGAGTGGGCCTGATGCAGTTCCTCCCATTGTGCTTCGGACGTGTTCTCCTGAGTTGGCGCCGGTTCTAACGCGCCTTTTCCGGCTCTCTTACACTACTGGCGTTGTCCCGAGAACTTGGAAGACAGCTCTTGTCCACCCGATTCCCAAAAAAGGCGTTCGCTCAGATCCGTCCAACTACAGGCCAATAGCCATCACCTCTTTGCTCTCCAAAGTAATGGAGTCCATTACAAACCGCCAGCTCTTAAGCTACCTAGAAGAGAACCAGCTACTAAGTGATCGCCAGTATGTTTTTCATCACGGTCGTTCGGCAGTCCAGAGTAAAAGGGAGGCACTGGCAGTTAGCTTGGACGTAGCGAAAGCCTTTGACAAGGTATGGCACAGCGCTCTTCTCTCTAAACTTCCATCATACCGGCTTCCTGAGAAATTGTGTTCGTGCGCTGCCAGCTTTCTTTCTGGGCGTAGCATCAAAGTCGTAGTCGATAGTTCGTGCTCTGACATGAAATCCGTGAATGCTGGAGTCCCGCAGGGGTGTGTGTTTATCCCCTACTCTGTTTGTTCTGCATATCAATGACATGTTGCATAACAACAGGTGTGTTAAATAGAGCGGGTTAGTATTTCACGCCGACGGGCGCACCGTTTACAACTGTATAAAGCACAGGTCAGGCCGCATATATGGAATACTGCTCCCATCTTTGGGCTGGAGCACCCCAATACCAACTCTTTCCATTTGACTACTTACTACTACAGTGCGTTTTTCACGAAATTTCTTGCCTTGAACTACAGTATTGTGGAACCAGCTCTCGGCGGCGGTATTTCCGGACCGTTACGACTTAGGGATCTTCAAGAAACGAGCCTATTCCTTCCTTAAAGGCCGGCAACGCGCCTGCGATTCCTCTGGTTTTGCGGGTGTCCATGGGCGGCGGTGATTACTTTCTCCCGCATGCTCGTTTGCGTCCTTCTGCTATAAAAAAAAATAAAAAATAGGTAACTTACAATTCTAAAAATATGCAAAACTAGGTAAGTGTTAGGGTAACTGCAGTCCACGTTAGGAGTCAGCGGCTAGCTGTCGACATGTGGTCGGAAAGCTGTCGACGATGTTTCAATTGCGTGCCGCAGGCAGGTCGACAGCTAGTTGACGACGGCAGAGGCGACTGCAGACGCCGTCACCTGTCGGCAACTAGCTGTCGACGTTTCAACTGCTTGCCGGAGGCAGGTCGACAGCTAGCCGCCGACTCCTAACGTCGACTGCAGTTCTATACGTCAACAGCAAACTGCTGCTCGTGTGTTAGAGCTCTATGCACTAAGGTTACCGATGATTCACTGACACTCGCGCCTTAGTTCCGTACCAAGCTCTAGCCCGAAATAAATACGTCTAAAAGGGTTATCCTTAATAGGTTAAAGTTGCGAGTCTTTGGTTTTTAGGTTTGTTGATTCTAATGAAATTTTTGGTTACTCAATTTGCTCAGATTGCATATGATCACGAGTTCGAATTCAGTTTTGTAATGGACTGTAAATACGAAGAGTAAAAGTAAAAAACAATACTCGAGAAATATGACGACAACAAAATTATACTTAATAAAAGTATTGATTGTCTCACCGCACTCACCTTTAGAACTGCAGGTTTCTGCTTTGAGGTCCAGGGCTGATCGCCGACGAGTCTTGCGCGTCACGTCAAGGATTTAGTGGCCACTTACCCGTTAGATCAGCTTCAATACTTCGAAATACGATAACCCCTTTTCTTACGTGTTCCTTGTAATGAGGCTGTGACACAATCTAACCGCGATAATTTATACGACGAATAACCAACTGGCGACGGATTTCATTGGTGAACTTCACTTTTATATGCAATGAATAAGACTATTTCGAAAATTAGCGACTTATTTAGCGAACTAAAAATCTCAAACGAACTCGAACAAATTCGAAGTGGCAATGTTGTCATAACAAAAGGTACAAAAATTCTCCCAGATACTCGTAGGCTAGGTGTGTCCTACTTATTATTAGGAAAATTGCCAAAAGTGAACAAATTCAATTGAGGCCCTAGGGCCTCGTTTTATTAAAATTTTTGATAACATGATATAGCTATTCAAAATGTTGAACGATGCATATTTTTTATGTAAGAAGGAGGCAAACGAGCAGGCGGGTAACCTGATGGAGAGCAATCACCGCCGCCCATGGACACCCGCAAAACCAGAGGAGTCGCAGATGCGTTGCCGCCTTTAAGAGAGGAATAGGGTTAAGTAAGGAATAGGAATTGTGATTGGGAAGGGGCCTCCGTTTCACGCCGGATATTCGTATAAAATATAAAGTTTATTATTATGCTTTATTGAGTTCATTAGTTTAACCGAGTGCGGAATATAATGTACTTACATTTTATTGTACCTTAAAACTGTTTTAACGGGACCTAACACGATTAATTTTGTAAGTAAGTACATCTAAGTTTAATATTGTTTGTTTGTGTTATGTGTGTATGTGCAAAAACTATACTTGCCAGCAGTTAACTGTAAGTTTAAACGGCTCAGGCGCAAAACGTCCACTTCGCAAAATGTCTACTGGTCGCAAAAGGTCCATTTCGCAGTTTGTCTCTTTCTCAAAATGTTCACTTCGCAGAATGTCTTTTTCTCAAAATGTCCATTTCTCAGAATGCCCTTTTCGCAAAATGTCTCATTCTTAAAATGTCCATTTCTCAGAATGCCCATTTCGCAAAACGTCAATTTCGCAGAATGTCTTTTTTTTCTAAATGCACCCTTTTATCTCCGCTTGCTAGCAAAGAAATAAACCAAAGATAAAAATAAAACTAATGCATGTTATTAACGTCTTTTTTATTGAATATGAAATACCACCACCAGACAGATGATTTAGATATAACAAGGAATCAACTTCGTATACCTACAAAAAAGTATGGAATTATTTATAACATTACAAAATCGTTTTCCTTAAAGCTTTATCGCGTATTTTTTGTCAACAATCAGAATTATGCACATTGTTAACAAATATAGTTTTTCTTTTGAACAGCTTATTTTTTAAAGAAAATATTTTTTGCAGCTTAATAATAGAAAATATGTGTTTATTCGGTATTAACACACATTTAATGACCAAAGTAATTGATTTAACCCGCCGTCGGTCGCGATAATTTTTGTATCATCGTCGGTCGCATGGGGTCTTTGAAAGCCCTATATAAGATAGCATTTTTTTCAAATCTTTACTATGTACGTAATTATATTTTGTTTATAGATTTTAAAGGTGTTAGGACATAGTATTAATAAAAGTCGTAGTTTTTTAATAATCAGTTTTATTTGGAAAACATTTTAGACTTCAAAAATATATTTGGTATTTGGCTTAGTTTTGGCAACTTTTACAAAAAATTACAAAAATTACAAAAACTTAATAATTTTCTTCTAAATTATCTTAATTATTAAAAATTATAAACGTATTTTGTCATCGCAATGGATAGAAAAGAGAAAATAACGAAAGAATAAAAAGAAATCACTCTTCATTTTGGTCATTAGAACGCCCGAGCGCAAAACAAACGTCTATTCCACTCAAGCGCTGCGCGCTAACTGACGCCCGCTGGCTGTGTTGCGTACTTCAGTATATTTTAGGAAGCTACTAAAAGGTTCAAATTGGTACCTTTACGAATAAAAAAGTTACAGCAATTTTTCTATACCTCAGGCTTTTAAAGACCCCATGCGACCGATCGCGGGTTAATAAGATTTTTTTTGTATACGATATGTGGTGGTATTTCATATTCAATAAAAAAGACTGTAACATGCATTAGTTTTATTTTTGTTTTTGGTTTATTTGTCTGCTAGCAAGCAGAGATAAAAGGGGGAAGATAGGAAGAAGGGGGAAGAATTTTTTTCAAAATTATCAATCAGAGATAATTTTGAAAAAAAGACATTCTGCGAAATTGACGTTTTGCGAAATGGGTATTCTGAGAAATGGACATTTTGAGAAAGAGACATTCTGCGAAGTGGATTTTGTGCAAAATGGGCATTCTGAGAAATGGACATTTTGAGAAAGAGACATTCTGCGAAGTGGACATTTTGAGAAAGAGACAATCTGCGAACTGAACCTTTTGCGACCAACCACCCTTACTCTTGAAACCGATAGCTATTGGATCGGATTGGTATTGTGAATTTTCGTACTCCTAAGTTACGACACCAGAGCTAATATGGATTCATATTGCGTGGATATTGAGTGAAAAAAATACATAACTCAATGGCATTTAGTTCACCAAGTATGAATCCAAATTAACGCTGGTGTCGTAACCTAAAAATACGAAAATTCACAATACCAATCCGATCCAATAGCGATCGGTTTCGAGAGTAAGGGGGCAGTAGACATTTTGCGAAGTGGACGTTTTGCGCCTGAGCCGTTTAAACGTTATTTTTCTCTGTAAGTGAATTATTGTAAATATTTTAAGGGTGGATTCGACCAAACTGGAATAAGTATTACTCCGAGATTAGTCCATACAAATTTGGCGTTTAATCTAGGTATAAGAAATTATTCCAGTTTGGTCGAATCCACCCTAAGAGAAATAATTTCTATAAACGTATATCTACTTCGGTTGTGACCACGGCCGCAGCATCGCGGCCGAAACGTCAAGCAGTAAGTAGATATATACTTACTTACAAAATTAATAGTGTTAGGTCCCGTTAAAACCGTTTTAATGCAATGCAACGCAATAGTTTAAAGTCTTATTTTATTGTACCCTTCATGCCAAAATACCGCTAAGTCATGTTATTAGTTTTTAAGCAAAGTAGGTACCTACCTACTTTACTTGCAAGCTTAAGCAATGTCTCGTTACGTAGACCAATAAAATGTCACAGAGATGCAGAAATGAGAAAAAAATTAAAATATTCACCTTATTAAACAAAATTACAAGTCAGAAGGTTTAATAGGAATTTTCTTTTCTAGATGTCAGATGTCGATGACTCTTGGTGTAACCGATGAGATCGCTGATGTGAGGATGAAGAGAGAAATGAATAAGACGTACTATGTTTGTTCACAACCGTATTTCGTTAGCAAGCGTGCGGTCGGCGCCGGAGGTATATGAGCACTACTGACGTGGTGACGGACGGACCGAGAGTCCTTTGTACGTAGCAAAATACCGTCAACAAGAATATTAAAAATTAGGTAGGTACCTACCGCACAGTTGCCGCCGATACAATAGCAGATTTATTTAATCATCAAACGTTTACACATTTAAGTATTTCTTATATAGGTGTATGTATGTACGTATATAATATCTATTTAATTATTTAATTACATAATTTTACATTTTAATCGCAGCAGTGTGGCCATCGTCAACATCCTCCCCCCTAGTGTTACGCAAGTGACACTCATCAACGAAGGTAAGTGGAGCCACACGTGTGACCGGTCGTTTGAACAACCCTGTTTTAGTTTTAATGTCAACTACTCTTACCCGGTTATCTGCCCCGGTATAAGTGCGTTCCACAATGCCTTTTGGCCACGTATTTCTAGGTGAAGCTGGATCGACAATAACAACAAAGTCGCCTACTTTTAGCTGCACCCCTTCACTGATCCATTTGCTCCTAGGAATCAGCGCCAGTAAGACTTCCTTCATCCACCTACTCCAAAATAAATCTATGAGCCGCTGCGCAATCCGCCATTGACGTCGGAGATACAAGTCACTGTCATTAAAAACGCCAGGCGATGGCAGTGGAAAGGAGGAAGTGCCACCAGCGCTGGAGCCACAAAGTAAAAAATGGTTTGGAGTCAGAGCTTCTTCAGTTGAAGGGTCTACCGACACATGAGTGAGAGGTCTACTATTTATCATATTTTCTACCTCGGCAAGGACAGTAGCAAGTACTTCTTCCCTAGGGGCCCTGTCTTTAAGAACGATCTTTAGAGCTGTCTTTACGCTGCGAATAAGGCGCTCCCACGCTCCCCCCATATGTGGACTCGCCGGAGGTATAAATCGCCAGTCCACTCCGTAGTTAACAGCCTGGGATACGACGGTCTCTTTGTCTAAATCTTTGATGGCCAGCTTTAGCTCGGTTGCTGCACCTCGCATGTTGGTACCGTTATCGGACATAAGTATTTGTGGCCATCCACGTCTCGCAGCCATTCTGCGGAGAGCCATAATTAAAGAGTCTGCTGTGAGGCTGGGCACGATTTCGATGTGGACTGCGCGTACCGTTAGGCAAGTGAAGAGCACGCCGTATCTTTTAGGCCGCTGCCTAGCCACTGAAACCTCCACAGGACCGAATACATCTAATCCGCACACTGTAAATGCCCTCTGGTGATGCATAAGACGCGCCTCAGGTAGATCACCCATGCGTGGCGGAATAGGATTGGCCTTTCTTATGCGACAGACAAGGCACCGGGACGACACTGTACGTACTGTAGGCCTAAGATTGACAATCCAGTATGTTTGTCTAAGTTCGTTAACGACCATCTCATTGTTCTAATGAGCAGCCTTAATGTGATACTGCTTAACAATTAATCGAGCAACATGGTTACGACCGTCTAATATTATTGGACATTTCACCTGGTCTGCCACGCCTGACGCCGCATTGATTCGGCCCCCCGCGCATAAAAGCCCATTACTATCAAAAAATGGTGTTAAAGTGCTAATACGACTATCGCGATTTATTTCTTTTTTAATTTTAATAAATTTATTTCTTTATAAAAGGTAGACAATTGAGAATAACGTAAAATTAGTACTTCCGCTCGTCTCATAAGTGAAAAATCAATTTGTTGTGACCTATTACCCTTACATTTTTCAATGAACAACAGAACAGCAGCAGTACTACGCAACAGACGCAACCAACTAGAAAAGCGAGCTGGTTCGGGAACAGGTAAGTAACAAACATTGTCATTACTGTTAAGTGTGTGTAATAATGTATCGTGTTCATTTTTTTCTGTTTCAGGTGCAGATTCGGGTTCCTGGGGCCACAGCTCATGAGAAGAACGAAGAAATGAGGGTCCAGTGAACCACTCACAGCTGGTGTGCAACGCACCACAGTCTGCGCGAAGCTTCGTCGCGAGATCTGCTATGTTCAAATATGTAGGCACGTAACGCCAGTCGCTAACATCACTCAACTGATCGATTTCCCCGAGCCTATTTGCGACGAATACTTTGTGATTTTTCGTGTCGTTTCTTATCCAATTTAAAACTGTAGTCGAGTCAGTCCAGTAAAAAATATGTGTGTACCTTAATCTGTGTTCTTTTTTAATTGTGTCCGCTAACCTACATCCCAGCAACGCTGCTTGTAACTCTAATTTAGGTATAGTAATCGCAGGCTTAATTGGCGCGACACGGCTTTTACTAGCTATGAATGAAATATGCACATCGTTATCAGTTTGTTTACGCCAGTAAGCTACGGCTGCGTAGGCGCAGGGCGATGCGTCACAGAAGATATGCAGTTCTAAGGCTGTCTCGCTCGCACCAGGCTCCGCCATTGCAGCCTTGCTCTGAACGTCCTGCCTATTATCACTATGCAAAGAATAATCATTTGACTTTGAACCTTCAATCGTTGGCGCAAAGTACCATCTAGGAATGCGAATATTTGCAATATTTTTTAATTGAATTAACCATTTACGGAATGATGTAAATAAATTTTCAGGTATTTCCTGATCCCAACCCAATTTAATTTTCCAAGCTTGTTGAATATATATTTTTGACTGGATAGTAAATGGTGCTAGAAAACCGTGCACATCGAAAATTTACATAATAATGCTTAACATTTCACGCTTTGTAGGCTTACGTGTGAAATTTAAAACTTCTGTGGGAATACGTTTTAAAGAAACGTCGAATGCAAAGGTATCGCTGCATGGGTACCACAACAAACCTAAAGTGCGTTCAGGTTGATTTTCTAAATTGATCTTTATGGCCTTATCACTTAAGACATTTTTCGGAATGTGTTTCAAAACGTTAGGTGAATTACTCATCCAGTTACGCATCTCAAAACCTCCCTGCTTATGAATGAACGATACGTCGCGTATTATTTGTATAGCAGTGACATCATCAGCAAAGCTATCTATATAGTCATCTACATATTGGCTTGTTTGTATTGCACCAACCGCATTAGGATAAGATGTTTTAAATCGCTCGGTATTTTTATTTTGGCAAATGTACTGAGCAATAAATGGCGAACAATTGGCGCCAAAAATCAAAGACGACATGACATATTTTTGTGGATTTTCCATTTTATCATCAGAATTTCGCCAAAGAAATCGGAAGGCATGGCAATCATCATCATTAATTGCTATTCTTAAAAACATGTCTTTTATATCTCCAACAATACCTACAGGTTGCTCTCTAAACCTAAACATTATACCTAACAATGATTGTAATTAATCTGGACCCTGCAATAAAAAATCATTAAGTGAGTACCCCCTAGACTTAGCGGCTGCGTCGTATACCAACCTCAGCTTTTGATTATTTGGGTTGTCAACCCCAAAATGTGGCAGGTACCAAACGTGGTGTCCAGAGGACGCAAGCTCATTTTCTGTAACTTTTCGTGCGTAATTATTTATAAATAAATGTTTAATTCTATCGTGATACCGAGCAGCGTAGCCTTCGTCCCTTTTTATTTTACGTTCAACTGATAATAAGCGTTTATACGCTGTAGGGTTCGAGTCTGGCATCTCAAAGTCATCGTACTTCCAAGGCAAACCCACGCACCAAGCATTATCTATTAGTTTAGAAGTTTTATCTAAAATTTGAAGCGCACGCAACTCATCGGAGTTACGGCGCGGCTTAGTACATAAACCTATAGATTCTAATGAGAAGTACTTGCAAACTGTGTTATGTAGCTGAATGTCGTTGTCTAAACTATGTTCAGAACAGTTAGAGATAGTACTGACGGTATGCGATTGTGAGTCAGTTTGTTTAATATTATTTTTACTGACTGTAGGTAATTTTAAACCAGTGTCAACGCATTCTCCACTATACCCATTCACACAAACATCGGTACAGTTAATAAATGACATAGAAGTAGCATTGTCCAACCTGCCATGTAAACACCATCCTAGAAGGGTTTTTGTGACGTACGGACCACACTGCTGTTCGCTATCCCTAATACATTCAATAGGAGCCATTAAATGATAATTATCTTGGCCAATTAAGAGCTTTGGTTTTACATTACAATTACACAGGCCCAAATATTCATATTTAGAGTATAACTTACTATCAGAAATACATTGAACAGGTAAGTCTAACTCAGACATTTTACGAGCACACAAATTAAAAACATCACCAGCATTGTTCAAAACATCAAAAGATAAAAGTTCAGTTTCACATACCAATTCGCTATCCCATGCGCTGCGTGCGCGCATAGTTACAGGCTTACCACGCAAACCGAGCTTATCTGCGACGTCCGATGCCACCAAGGTCACTGTAGCTCCGTCGTCCAGCAGTGCGTGCGTGTGCAAACTCTCACCGGTGGGTCCTCGCAGTGTTAGCGGTACTATTTTCAAAAGTACTTGGCGTTGAGACTCGACCGTATGGTTTACTGACTCATCGGCGGCGGCGGCGGCGGTACTTTCTTCGGCGTTATCAGGTTTCGGCGTAGGCTTCGGCCAGTGTAAGAGGCGATGATGCGGCTGCCCGCACCCCTCAATATCGCAATTCCTTGCGGTGCACTCCGACGGCTCATCATGCCGTTTTCTAAGGCATTTATAGCATAGTTTATTCACGCGCGCGAATCGCCAACGATCTTTGCGCAATGCGCGTTGGAATCGAATGCACTTATCCATTGCGTGCAATGGTTTTCTACAAAAGTTACACTTCCGTGGTGACGGCGCAATGGACGTGGTGTGATGCTCGTTGTCGTCATGAAACAATACTGTTTGGTGTTGTTTATTGTAGCTGTAGTGATAAACTTCGTGTTTTCTTTTGTAATCGAATTGATTTTGTATGTAGCTCACTCCAGACGATGCAATTTTAACAGCTTCTCCGTGCAAAAAATTTGACAACATTTCAAGTTTAGGTAAAATATTGTTTCCTTCGTAACTGTGTAGGTAATCAGCCCACTTGGTAATCAAAGCGGTAGGTAATTTAGACATAACAATAGCTACCTGTTCCGGGCTTCGTAAATAATCACTTTCGTTCATTGATCGCATAGCTGCCACACAGTTTTTTATTTTTATAGCGAAGTTCACTATGTCTCCGTGATAATTCTGTGGGAGTGGTGGTATCTTTTTAAGTTGCAATGATATTTTGCGCATTATGTTTTCAGGCCTACCAAATCTGAGCTCGAGAGTGTCCATGATTTCTGTTGGCGAAGTAGCTGTTATGAGCAGTGATGAAGTGGCTTCTTTTGCATCACTGCGGAGGCACTTCCGTAGACGCCACATGTTTTCAGTATCAGAGTAGTTACATAGTTTGGTTGACTCGATAAATGCTTCTTTAAAGTGTAGCCACTCCATCGGGTCTCCAAAAAATAATGGTAAATCTTTGGATATGGCTAACCTCGTAAGCAGCTGTTGATCAGGATTCTGCGGCCTGGATGACGCAAGGTTGATAGCTTGACGTAGGGCATCAGCTAGGTTTTCTACGTCGCTACTTTTATTTGGCGGGTAGATGCAAGCGGCTGGTTGCGGGTCACTATGCTTCACTTGGTTAGAGGTGTGTGATGTTTCTAACCAGCGTTCGACCTTGGACTTAGAGGATCGAGATGCAAGTGACGAGTGTCGTGATTCTGATAGGTCTTCTAAATCGGCCGCTAACTTCTTTTCCAGCAATTCTTTCTCAATGCGTGCTTTAGTCTGTACTGCTGCAGCTTCTGCTAGTGCTGCTTGCGCCTTGGCTTCTGCTTGAGCGGTTTCCACCTCCAGTTTAGCCTTGGCCTGCGCTGCTTCGTACTCCAGCTGTTTCCTTCGGGCACGTGAAGATGAGGAAGTTTTCAATGATGCATCTTTCACATTCGTGGTAAAGGTTTCCTGGTGAACATCTGTTTCGCTTTTCACCTCTCTTTGTGCAGACGTTTGAATTCGTCTCGTTGCGCTACGTGTCGAAACACCCGGCGTGCGTGACATTGCAAACGACATTCCTGCTTACAGGTTTTGTTCCTCCTAAGTGATCGGCTCGAAGTGACCAGAATGTAACCTATGGGATCGCTGATGTGAGGATGAAGAGAGAAATGAATAAGACTGATGTACACGCCGTTAATATTGACGCCGAGTCCCCTCCAGTCCAGAAGCTTAAACACGTCCTCCAGTGCAGCAGTAAAGAGTTTCGGAGAAATGACATCTCCTTGTCTCACTCCACGCTGCAGCTGGACTGGCTTCGAGCTCTGGTCCTAAAGACGAACTGTCATAGTGGCGTTTTCG
Organism: Scoparia ambigualis; assembly: GCA_963921215.1. Classification (NCBI taxonomy): domain Eukaryota; kingdom Metazoa; phylum Arthropoda; class Insecta; order Lepidoptera; family Crambidae; genus Scoparia; species Scoparia ambigualis. Next base: position 26,185,907 of record OY992507.1, on the reverse strand, counting down.
TACAAACACATTATTGGCATACTGCCAATAAATTGGAATTAAGTTTTTTATTACCATTCCGATTATTGCCATGGCAATAAGTTGAAAAATAATAGTTTAATTTGCAAAGATTTAACAGAAACACATTTAATTTGCACAGAACCCAACAAAAACAGGTACTAATCACAATAAATTACCATATAAACATTAAAAACCGAGTGCCAATAATTGGAGGGCTGCCAATGTTAGGGCAAGTTACCCTACCTACTCAATGCATTCAATTTTATCCGTGAAATCATTTTAAAATGTGCACGCCATATTTTGGCGAGTGCCCTTAAAAAAACTGGTTTGATTGACAGTCGAGAATTGAAAAAAAATAATTGCACGGTATTTTTCGATTGACGCACAGAATAATAACGGTACGTGTTCAATTTACATCCAATTTGTTGTTCCATTTTTTACATGACTGCCCACAAAAGGAGTGTTATGTTTCATGTATGTAACATACTCGAAAACCTTAACCCGAATTGGGTCAGCGTGGTGCTGGATTATGCCCTTACCTCTCCATGTGTTATTGTTCATGTGGGCACGATGAGACCAGAAGTAGGATGTTTACATTCAAAATTCAAAATTGTTTATTCATTATAAGCTACAATGATTGAGCACTTATGAATGTCTATCTATGGGGCGGGAGCCTTTTACTGAGAAGAACGGTCAAGAAACTCAGCAAGGGCATTTCTTTTCTCCCTTTCTTTTACAGCGTCAATACGAATTGGAAAATGCCCTATCATAGAAGGACATTTAGACACAAGATAAAAAATATTTAATACGATTACAAGACAAACACAATAACATACAAAAGAATATATAATAAAAAAACCGGTATTGCTCAAAGGTATTTCTTTAAGACTCGCAAAGTATCTGTGTGAATTTCATACAACACAGTGTAACTCTTGAGAATGTTCAATTACACCTCCAGTGTATTAACAGGATATCCTACTTACCAAAGTTACCTGGCAGAGGGAGGATAAAAGAAGCCTTGTGTTTCGACGTATTGAGGTCACTTGGAGAGCCCTCGGCTTCTGAGCGGGCCCGCCAGCACAAAGGCTTGCCACTCTTTGCACTTTAAGAGATTCTAACGACATTTCGGTGCTATCTGATCGCGGCTTCTCGTTTCAGAGGGTATTCACGATGTCATACGAAAATGTGTTTCGCAAATCAAACAATTTATGAGTGGCAAAATGTCCGTTTACATTATAAATAAGTGGTGATATTGCGTTGGAGAGTAGCTCGTTTGCGTTTCTTGGCCGTTCAGTTTGCAATCGTGCAAGGTAAGCCAATTTTGTAATGTCAGCTCACCGGATGGGAGAACTAACATTATTTGTTTATTTAATTGGTTTTACATTGTTGATTGAAGGGTTTTACTATAATTTCAAAGATGTGGCACATGTATGAATATATTTATCTAGCTCTCTATTCACCCATGTCTTGAAGAGGCCCAAGTTAAAATGCCTCGTCTGCCGCCAATGGCGGGTTTGAAGTTTTCGCCGCTCAAGGCCCCATGTGTCGCCCCTTTCTCAACACTGATCATATAGACTAGGTATGTAATGAATTTCCTTTAACGCCAACTTTTATCTAAATCGAAATCAGAAATTTAATTAACTATAAAAGCTACTAATTTGTAATATATTTCGAGGTGTAAGGGTTAATTGCACAATTAAATAACACAATTAAAACGGTTTTATTTTTTATTTATTAATAAGTGTCATGTAACTCATGTTATAAGTGTTTTAACATGAGTTACAAAACTCGTCTGCACTTAAGCGCAGCAAAATCATTAATTGAATCTTCGCAATCCAACTTTCTTAAAAAATCAGCTTCTATATAAAGCAAAGCAAGATCGTTTAACCTTTGCTCCGTCATTGTTGTGCGTAAATACTTAGTTTTTAACTCTGTGCATACAAGAAAACGACCGTTCTCCTGAACAGTTGCTTGCGGGAGTACAGTATGTGTGTGAGGCGAAGAGCAATACCCACGTTTGGGTAAATGGTTTGAAGACCTTCAGTTCGTAACCATTTCAACAAACTGACAGCACTGTCCCGCTTCTCATTTTTTATGCTGCAGTAAGAACGAAATTGTAGTTATTCTTCCGAAAAATTGTCTTCTAAGTCAAATAAACCATTTGCAATGCTTTGGCCTTTTCTTCGACTTCTGAGATGCTCAGTTTCGTCAGGTTTGTATAAAGGTTAATTTATTGTAAAGTTATTTATAAGCAACCTGTCGTTTTTTCAGTTCTTCTGACAATGTATCAATTACTATCAAAAAACTGGTGATTCTGAAATTTTTGCGACCTTTCTTTTGTTCCATCTCGTCACCTACGAGTATATTAATCTTGCCAGAAAGTAGCTCACGTTTTCGATTGCGTCGAATATCCCTTTCATATTCCTGTACGAAAGACAGTTTTTTGGTTTTGTTTTCGAAATCATCGAAGTTATCTCTTGTTTCGCCAATAAAATGTATCAATGTCTCATAAAGTTCTATGACAATGGTAATGTCATATAACTTGGTAATCACTTTTATTACAATTACGAAACAATTACTTTTTAATATATAAAAGAAGAGGCAAACGACCAAGCGCGTCACCTGATGGAGAGTAATCACCGCCGCCCATGGACACCCGCAAAACCAGAGGAATCGAGACGCGTTGCCGGCCTTTAAGGAAGGAATAGGCTCGTTTCTTAAAGATCCCTAAGTCGTTACAAACGGTCCGGAAATACCGGACAAGTCAAATACTTACCTATAATTTTATACGTAAAAAAGTAATTTACGAAGATTATTATTGCTATACGTTGTGGTGCAGTGCGGCCCGCCATAATATGTGCAGCCTTTAAAATATCTAGGTACTTTGCATTCTAATTATTCTTGCTATCATCAGTGATTTTTTGTCACGATTTGCCGCCCCTAATATCTGACCGCCCTAGGCCCGGGCCTACTAGGCCTTAGGGCAAATCCGCTACTACCTGCCGCATGGGTGATCCGAGACCGCCCTAAGCATTGTCACATACCACTAACCGCGTAGTTAAAAAAAAATTACATAATACTTATATTATTCATTGTATCTCAAATTCTCGATTTCCACGTTTCGAAAGTAGATCGTTATTTTATTTCGTGAGAACGTGCTTGCATTTATGAAGATAGGTGTTATAAAGATACTTATAGAAAAAAATCTTTTGTAAAGAATCCGTGCTTCGGAAAGGAAAAGACGAAAAGGCGTGGTCCCAGCTGTTGTCGTAAAATGGCAGCCGCGTTGGTCAGTGTGATGAATAATGTCCCCATGTACTGTTGTCCACGTGGGATTGCCTGAGTTAGCAGTGGGACGTTAATAAATGATAATTATGAAAAATAAAGCAATTTAATGAAAATATACCGTCTTTTCACGTCAACGTACGTTGCTGTGTGAACTGTTTAGACAGTATTAGATTTGCACCGTTGCCTTGCCCAGTCAACTGGCATAATTAACCTAATGCTTGACTTTTAGCGCGTTAGTGTTTCGCACTTTGCATTTTACAGGTTTCGTAAATTTGATTGTAGCAGTCTTTTTGGTAGCTCGGCGAAAGCACTGTAGTTTTCTTACCGGGAAAGTAAAACGTCATGTTTGCAGTTCTGCTTTATTATAAAAAACCTCGTGGTTTTTAAAATCTTTATTTAACTGTTGTTGGTTAGCCTTTAGTGTTCGTGAACGTGCATGCCGGTTGCGGAATAATGCAAAAAAGGGTAACGTACTATTTTAAAGTCTATAAAATTTTTCTGTATCCTTAAAATTTCTTAATACTTGACTTCAATAGGAAGTATTAGAGAGGTTTACTGCTACATAAAAGTCATAGGTAAGTCAACAAGTCTCTTGCTACGTATAGTATTAAGTCCATTTTTGCTACATCGTAGCGTGGTCGTAGCTACGTATAATTAGTGATTAAACGAACTTACTTGAAGTGATGTTCTATCACAATTATACGAGTTGCTTCGTCCGAAGAGATTAGGTAACACTTGTAGTAACACGTATCGTGTCGCCTTTCATCCACTAAGTTAAAAGCAAAAAAAAATCATTTTTTTGTAGGGTAGTTGTCGTTTTCCTCTGCGCCTCGATTGTACGACCGCTCATATAGTTGAAAGCCCTGAGCCTAATATTTCACGCAAAGGGGATATCTAGGGAGGGACCTAATCTCTTCGGACGAAGCAACTCGTATAATTGTGATAGAACATCACTTCAGGTAAGTTCGTTTAATCACTAATTATACATTCGTTGTTTCGTCCTTTGAGATAAGGTAACACTTGTAGATTTTGAAAGATAGTGAAATATTAAAACGTCTTTTTCCGTGTAAAACAATGACTAGGTATATTAATTAAATATAATCAAAAAACAAAACCTAATTAAACCTAGAGGTTTATAATATATTGTAATCAAATCCTATTTAAAAATTATGATTAACATCAATCTCTGACAATGGACATGGCAAAGTCTGGTTCAGGTTGGATGTTTCTATGGTAGTGTTTTGCAAAAACAGAAGAGTTAGCACTCCACCCAGCAGTTTTGCAAATAGTATCGATACTGACGCCTGCTCTATGTGCAGCTGAGGTAGTAGCATGCCTCATGGTGGAGTGAGCAGAAAATAAAGAAGTGTCAACTCCGCTAGCTAATAAAGTATCTTTTATCCATCTACTAACAGTATTAGAATATACTGCTTTATGAGGTTTTTTGAAACATAAAAGGATTATTTTCGTTGTTTCTTACAGTTTTCGTCCTCTCAATGTATGTTATTAATGCTTCCGCTGGACATACTTCTGAAAGTTCTCTGTAAAAGGAAATATTCAGATGAGGCTGTATTGAACCTGGACAAGATGTCTTAATAATGTCCTGTATCTTAATAAAAATGCTAAGCTGATTATTTATGTGCACCCTGAAATGTAACTTTTTAAGTTAGCTGTTCTAGATTTAAAGAGGTATTGGGATGCAATTTTGATAGGAAATTTAAGACTAGTGAGAGGTCTCAAGATATACCACATTTTTGGGCTGAAGGACGAAGTCTGTAGAATCCTTTGAATAGTTTTGTGATACGGTCTTCAGACCCTACTCTTGATCCTAAGATCAAAGATCTTATCTTATCTTATTGGGGCCTGCAGAGGTTTCCCTCTCGCAGCGGCACGTCGACCCATTGGGATCTTTTGTGCAACCCCGTCCTATCACTCTGTTTCCTCAGAGAAAATCACTGCCATAAGTTTGGCAATGTCTTTGAGGGCGAAGAGCCTAAAGTCTTCTGGTTTCGGGTAGGCGAATCCCAAGAGACTCATTCTTTTCCTAGCAAGGGAGTCACAGTCACACAGTAGGTGTTGCATGGACTCCGTTTTCTCCCCACATGCCCTGCCTGCACAAGCTGTCTGTTGCTAGTTGCATTCTATGGAGCATTTGTTTTGTGGCATAGTGCCCGGTCAGGGCTCCGATGATTGTTCGTGCCTGCCTTTTGCTACCTCCGCATATGATTTTGCTCCGACCTAGGGCGTCTCCACCTATGAAGGATTTTAAGTGTTTCATGCCGGGTAGCTTTTCCCATTCGGTTTATGCCTGTTTTGGATTTGGTCCTAAAAGGCCTTGTTGATGGTGCTCGGTGCCAGTGCAACAAACGGCTCAGGACCAATAAATGGGGTCTCTGAGCCCTCCCTGGCAAGTGCATCAGCCATTTCATTGCCATAGATTCCCATGTGGCCTAGTACCCAAATCAATCTCACCCTGTTGTGTCCACCTAGCTTGTTTAAAGCTTTTGTGGTTTCAAGTACAAGGTTGGAGTCGATACGGGGCGATATAAGTGACTTGAGTGCTGCTTGGCTGTCACTGAGGATGAATATGTTTCGCTTTCTAGGGGCGAGTTTTAAATTCTTTTTTGCGCATAGGAGAATTGCAAAAATTTCGGCCTGGTATACAGTTGCAAATTTTCCCATGCTTTGACTATGTTCGAAGTCATTGCTAAAGATACCTGCTCCAGTACCCGACTCCATTTTGGATCCATCGGTGTACCAGATTAGGCTGTTCTTCTCTGGAGACGGTGGTCCTTGTCTCCATTCATCCCTAGTTGGGACATATATACTGAATTTCTTTTCGAACATGTACTGGGAGGATATTTTGTCACACCCCATTTCCATGATCCTATCAAGGGAATCATTAGGTTCCCATTTTGTATGTCTGGTCAGTGGCTTAGATGCGTCCCACAGCCCGGCCACCTTAAGTCTATGTAGCGCTTTCTTTGCCTCTGTTGCTATGACACTGTGCAGGGGTGGAAGGTCCGTAAGGACCTCCAGAGCTGCCGTCGGTGTGGTTCTGAATGCCCCAGTAATCGCCATGCATGCTGTCCTCTGAAGTTTGCTTAAAGCATTCTTACAGATTTTCAGCCTGGTCCTGGGCCACCAGACGATGCTGCCAAATGTAAGGATCGGCCGCACCATCATCATGTAGATCCACCTTATGATTTTGGGGTTAAGCCCCCACGTTTTGCCATAGGTGGACCGACACATACCAAAGACCCTATAAGCCTTGGTAACGGTCGTGTCCATGTGCTGTTTCCAGGTAAGTTCCTTATCCAGTGTTATGCCTAGATATTTCACTTCTCTGGACCAGGGAAGCTGGGAGCCGTAAAGTTTTAGGCTTCCCAATTTCGTGAGGTTTTTCATCCTCGTGAAAGAGATAGCGGTTGTTTTCCCCGGGTTTACGGATAGATGATTGGTATTACACCAATCCTCCAGCAAACATAGAGCACGTTGCATTAGCTCCGATACCGTGGAGGGAAACTTTCCACTGACTGTCATGACCAGGTCATCCGCGTAACCAACCGTATATAGTGGTCCTTGGTTCAGTTTTGCTATGATTGAATCAACTACAAGGCTTCATAGCAGAGGAGAAAGGACCCCCCCTTGCGGGCACCCTCTAGTTGTTTGAGCGAGTAAACTGTCCCCAAGTAGTTCTGAGTAGATTATTCTACCCTTTAACATGCATTCAATCCATTTGCAGATCGGTTGTGGCACGCCATGATCTCTGGCTGCCACATTGATGGAGTCAAAGGTTGTGCGATCAAATGCACCTTCAATGTCTACGAATGAGCAGACGCAGATCTCTTTGTTCTCCAAGGCTGATTCCGCTCGGCTCACCACATGGTGGAGAGCGGTTTCTGTTGACTTCCCTGGCTGCTAAGCGCATTGAAGTCCGTGAAGTGGGAATTTTTTTAACGGTCCCGCTCTGATAAATTTGTCTACCATCTTTTCCAAGGTCTTAAGAAAAAAAGATTGGAGACTTATTGGCCTAAAAGCTTTGGGTTCTTCATAATCTGGTTTACCCGGTTTTGGTATGTATATTACCTTAACACGTCTCCATGTTCTGGGTATATAACCAAATGCAATGCAGGCTTTATACAATCTGCAGAGATGGGGGCCCAGAATCGAAGCGCCCTGTTGTAGTAGGATGGGGTAAATATTGTCAGGTCCTGGTGCTTTATATGGTTGAAAGCTCCCCAGTGCCCATTTAACCTTAGATTCATCCACCACGTTTTTAGCTATTATCCAATCATAATTGGAAGTCTTAACTTGGTGCTCCTTCCAGCTGATCGGATCATGTTTGTCTTGAATGATGCTTGATCCAGGGAAGTGGGTATCAAACATGACCTTCAGTGTATTCTTACCATTTCCTGTTCGAGTTCCATTTGCCCTCATTACTGTAGACAGTGGAATCGCCTTTGTTGTAGAGATTGCCTTGGTTAGTCTCATTGCTTCAGGAATAGATTGTATCTGTTCACAATGTTTCCTCCAAGCCGGTCTTTTTGCTTTACGAACCGCACTGCTGTAGCGAGTTAAAGCCTTATTGTAATCGCTAAAGTCGTTCTTCGCCTTCGCTTCATTGAACGCCTGTCGTGTCTCTCTTCTAATCTGAGCCACCTCTAGAGTCCACCACGGCTGTCTCCCCGCCACTGATTTTGTTTCTGGGCAGTTGTTCTGCCAGGTCGTTATCAGTGCTTCTGTGAGTCTGTCAGCTTCAAACTCTATGTCCACAACTGAGTTAAGTTTACAGCATGGACCATCTAGTTCCCGCCTGAGATCCCTTCTGAAGCCCTCCCAGTTGGTGTTTCTTGGGTTCTTCCTTCGTACAGTTCCTATGGTCTTACCTAGTCTGTACCTAAAGCATATGTAGTTGTGATCGGAGAGGGATACTTCGTCCGATACATGCCAGTTTGTGATGTTACTTACCGCTCTGTTACTAGCAATAGTTATATCAATCACCTGCGCCCTCCGGGCATTGAAAAAGGTAGCCTTATTTCCTTTGTTAAGTATTTGCATGGGTGAACTTACCAGATACTCCAGCAGTCTCTCCCCTCTCTCATTGGTGTCTGAGCTGCCCCAGATCACATGATGCGCGTTGGAATCGCAGCCGATGATGATATCTTGGTTTTCTTGGCCAGCGCAGGTTACCAGTTCCCTTATCTCCTTTGACACTGGATCCGCCTTCTCGAAAGGGAGGTAAGCTGACGATAAAATTACCGTCCGCCTAGCACCCCCTTCCCCCGTAAGGACCTTAACAGCGGTCAGATCCCTGCAACAGAACTTCATTAGAGGCATTGCGTGTAGGTCGCTTCTGACATAAACGCAAGTCCTCATGTCATTAGTAGAACAGTTGTAGTATATTATACCAGGGGTTCCACCTAAACCTTTAATCTGGCCCCTGTAAAGGTAAGGTTCCTGGATTAAGGCAATGTCGAATTGATTCCTTTTTAGCTGGCGTGACAGAAGGGCAGTTGCAGTGGCGTGCCTTGGGTTTCAGATTGGGGCAAGCCACGAAACCTGAAGTTTCTAATCTTGCTACCTAGGTACAATGTTGGTGCCCATTTGTGACACTAGCCACATTTTTACTCAAATCGTTATGACGATTTGAGTATTGAAATCGTCATAACGATGTGAACCATGGCATTCCAAACGTTCTTGTCGTTGGTAAAAAACAGGCTATTTCCTTCTATTACATCTTTAATGTGATTTTTGAGAGATATTTTTGAAAAAAAAAATTACTTCGGCCTCTTTAGGCGTTCTTTATCTCAGAAACAAAAATACATTAACAGTATTTACTTATTAAATAGTGTAGAATAGCTATTGGCATAGTACGTAGCGGCCTCACTTTTTGTAAATTTCGCTTAATTTTTATTTAAACTCAAAATTGCAGAGAAAGATTTTCATAAATTGCGCGAGGCCACTTTTTTGAGCTCCTGGATTAAACTACCTACTGTTCTAAACAAATGAAATAAAAAAATGAAACAAAACCAAAAAAACTTCGAAAATCGCGTTAAGTTAACTGTGAATTTCTCTTAACTACTATAATATTATTGAGTAAAATTTATACCAGAATAATTGTTACTTCATGAGGAATAAAAATGTTATAATGAATTTATTATCCTATTTCGATGAAAACTATAAATACCTACAACTAAGTGCAAAATTACAACAAAATGCGATGCGCCGGCCGTCCGAACTTAGCTTATTCTATTCTCGCAGAGTGGAGATTCGTAATATTAAGCATGCATTTATTATCTTATTTCGATAAAAACGATAAATACAACTGGAAAATTACTACAAAATGCGAAAATGGGCATTTTGCGCGGGAATCACAGTCGATATGTAGGCTTCTACACTTAATTTATTAATTAGGTATTACCTACTTAATTATTTGAATGGAAGCAACCAACAATCCAAAGAGTTTTTTACATAGACCTATTATAATTAATGCCCTAGCTGACTTTTAATGGTTTGCGAAATACATAAATCATGTGTGATGTTCTAAGAATTCATTTACCTCTGCCTTTCGTATGCCAATCATCAACACGTTTAAGTACACATTTGTTTGCAACACATCACATGACCAACACATCTAAGTTCGTCACAAAGACCAATAAAGCGAAGAACTACGAAAACACTTGTTACCTAAAAACAATCGCTCAAACAAAGTGAAGTGTGACAAAAACAAAGAATAAATTAAAAATGGCTGGCTGCTGCCTGTAGCTGCTGCACAGCACAATCGCGTATTAACGCTAGCCTCTGATTGGTTCGCCCGAGCTCGAGCTGTCGTCGGTCGCCTCTGATTGGTTCGCCCGCGTTTAAGTTGCACGTGATTCGGTAGAAATAAAGCCTGATTTGGAGAAGACCTTACTTGCGAACTTCATAACGCAAGCTGGCTTTGACGAAGAGTATGAATTTCTCATAGAATCTATACATACTTACGCAGTATTATGTTTATAGAGTAGCAATTTTGTTAAAGTTAGAAGAAAGCGGATATACTTTAAATCCGAAGCCCGGTTGCAAGCCAACTTGTGCGAGAGAGATGTAAAGCGTCGCACGATTTATAAGCAGCTTTATGCGATTTGTTTGGTGATTCTTAATATGAGAAACTTATAAAATTGATAATTTTAATGCTGATGAAAGAAAATTAACAATGGTAAAAAATATTAAGTGATTTTAATAATTGCGATTTACCAGTAGTGATATTGAGTTTTTGTTAGGGCAAGCCGAGCTTTTCGGCTTGTATGAAGGTACCGCCACTGGGCAGTGCAGCCTTACAATGATGAAGGTTGATCTGAACGCACCTTACCTCTGTTAAGGTTATCGCCCGTCTTCCGTGAGTTCGCCATCCGAAGCCGTGTGCACGGCCAACGGAGACGACCCCCCCAGAAGCAGCTCGTCCAGGGCGAGCTCCCCCATGACATCCTCGGATCTTGGCGAGGAGATCCCACCACACTCCATTGGTGTGGTCTCCTCTCCAACATCCTCGGCTACCGCGATAGGTGCGCCAAGTTCCAGCTGCCCCACCGCCACTGGAGCGCTTTGGGAGCACTCACCCAGAGTCACCTCCGCCACGCTCACACCACCGCTACCGCCTTTAGCACCGACAAGCTCGTCCGTAGGCCTCTCCTCCAGAAGCTTAAAGACGCTCTTGTCGATGCCCGTATTAAGGCAGTAGCCCTCCGCTTTGATGAATGCTGCAGAGGCACCATCCATCAACACGATCCTACGAACTGTTAGACCCTCAACCTTAGTGTCGACGATCTTCCGCTCGAGGTCCGCAAGCCAGGATGGTACCTCTGCAACATCCTCAAAACTCTACCTACCTCAAGGCGGCTGATGTTTCTGGATTTCCAGGCCAATTTAACTGGCTTCGGAAGGTACTTCGCATCAACCACCCTGACCACGACGCCCTCCACGACAAGGCCGTCCTGCGCTCGGAGCCAGTTCGCCGAGCTACTCCCCTCACACGTGAAGAGTATAGCCCCCGACGAAATGCCTCCGATAAGATAAGATAAGATCAAAGATAGAGCAAAACGATGGCTGATTAGTGAACCATATTGTAAGCTCGAATAGAAAAGCTTTGATAAGAAATAAATTACGTGCGGAGTTGGCGCCTCGTATCCACACTGTGATCTTTATAAAAGCTTACCTAGCAACGGATTGCAACATCATATTGTTTTATTGAATTATAGGACAGAGAAGCGATCATGATATTTAAGGATGAAGGTGGTACACTCTTCTTCAGTAATGCCGTTCGGATAACCTTCCTGCAATCAGTGTCCGCTTGGGTAGGCTGTTGGAAATCGACATTAATACGTTATCGCTGGGCACAAATTGTACCAACTTCCAACAGAGAAGATCTTGGAACAACAACAATGCCTTCTGCGTGATCCGTTATTATTTTTCTTAATACTTTTAGTACAACAGCGAATGGCGCGAATGTGTAAAATAAAAGATGATGCCAATTTAACCTAAATGCATTTGTAGCGCAAGCTCCAGGATCTCCGTTCCAAGAGACATACCTACTTCTTACATTTATAATTTGTTCTGGATGCAAGAAGATGATTATCAGGCTTACCTAGAACTCTTACTATTTTATTAAAAGCATTATCTATCAACCCCCCTTCAGTGTCAGGATGTAATTTTCGTGACTCTGCATTTGCTATTACATTATCTATTGAGCTGGTGTACGAGTACGAAGCGAAAACGAATATTTTTCGGATTTCGCACCAAAGCCACAACCTCTTAGTTATTTCAGTAAGGTGTGGGAACTGAACTCCGCCCATACGGTTTATATAAGAAATAGCAGTTATATTATCAATACGTAACAAAATTTGACAATTTTTAAAGTTTCTTGCAATTGTTTGTAAGCCCAAAAAGGAAGCTAAGAGTTCTAAATAGTTTATGTGCTCAACTGATTCTACAATACTCGACTGACCACTAGCAGTCCCCACAGCACCTGCCGGCCCCCCTTTTCTTGCTTGAATCAGAAAAAGAAATTCTAAGCAGTAATTATCTTGCCTGATAAGATTATCCACCCTTCCAATAGATTTTAACCACCAAGAAAAATCGTCTTTCAAATACGGTATTAACGACATGTAACTATCGTAGATAATCGTAATATAAATTGCAAGATATTTACACGTTTTCATTTGTTTGGTGTATAACCAACCATATTAAACGGCGGGGCAAGATGCAGTGAGAAGTTCTACTAGTCGTGCGAATTGCCTAATTTTACATAGTTCTTTAATTTTAAAATGTAACACTTTTTTGATTATGTTTATTTTGTCATTGGTTAAGCTTATGTGAAATTTTGTCGTATCTATTAAAAAAAAACCAAGATATTTGCAGACTGTATTAGGGACTGTACAGCTCTTTTTGCCATTAATAATGAAACCTAAAGATTCTAAAAATTTTCTTGTTACCAAGAGATTATCGAGACAGTTTTTATAATCTCTAGCAAGAGCGCATATATCCTTTTAATAGATCGTTGATAAATAGCCCAACGACCGAAGAAGACAAATAACTGTGTTCGCGCCACAGCGCAACGGATAACCGTCGCTACGCCGGTCAATTAAAGCGCATATTGGTGCAACGAATGTGCAACAAATGATCGGCCAACCACAGCGAGGTGACAATTATACTAAACGAAGTGTTCGCCCGCGCCGCCGGCGCTGGGCAACGGCAGTGTGCTCCGACCATTCAAAGAGAACCCACGCGCGCGCGCGCGCAAGAACTCAGCCCGTGAACAACCATGTGTTAAGTGTATGTGACTTGAGAGCGCTGTGTTTACCAGCTCAACTACCCCTAAAACGCCTACGACCAGTGCCCTAAAGTGAAGTGTGTGTGCTACCGCCCTCACCAGCGAAAGCCCGCTGCAACGCCCGCGCCGTTAGCGCCAATCGCCCGTACCCACCGGCGACACCCGATCGCCCCAGATCAACCAGCTGTTCCCGGTAAGTCATTCCTTCCTTCAGCCTTCCTGCTTTCAGCCTTTAACCTCATCGCATGTTGGTGCCTTAAGCGCCAACATTTATGATCCTACGAGCCGGATACATACAGTCCACTAGTTTCTAAACCCTACCTTACACACTTCATTTTTTTGCCTCGACTCGTGCCGCCACCCATACACGCCCACACAACACCCACACAATGCACGCCAGCCCAAACACCCCTTACTGCCCTTACTGCAGAACTAGGGGGCACAGATTAATAGCGTGCGCTACCTACAATGCCCAGCCGACGCAGGGCCGGTGGGATTTTGTGGTGTCGCGCGAGCGCTGTCCCCGCTGTCTCGGACCACATTACCCGGACGAATGTAAGTCGGTGAAGGCATGCAGAGTGTGTGGCATCGCCGACCACCATACGTCCCTTCACCGACCGGACGACGCCACGCAGCATTACCAGCCGGAATCGGCTTCCGCCCCAACTGCGGGACACTCCGGCAAAGCGACCCACCGACAGAACGCTGCATGCGTCCGCGCATGCACAGCGGTCGCATCAGGGGTCGCAGGAGTAGGTACATGTTACCGTAGATATTCAGCCCCACATTATTAATACAGTCCGCTATTATATATGTATAGGATAACTATTTCAGCCCATTAACTATTTCATTACATGTTGGTCATTCGACCCGTTAAAACAATATTTACTCGTATTTCGTAGTTATCACGTAACTTAATTTTAATTTCTGATTTTTAAATTTTATCGCGTAACATTCCTAATTTCATTACCTTACATGACCCTTTCTGCACGATAGACGTTGCAAAGTGCGTTGCGAAATATTATTAACCTACCTACAAAAATAAATTAAGAATAGTGTTCGATTCGTGTTATATTTTTACTTACTAATTGGGTTGCACATATAACTTTAGTTACGTATAACACACCCGCGTCTAGACGACGATATTGTTGTTTTTCCCGTTTTATTTTGTAATGAAATTTTTATGGTCGTGTCGTGTTAAATCGGCTCAGATCTCGTGCATGCTCACCACGCGTGCCAAATAGCGTGCTTTATTTTTTCGCTCGTGTTAATTTTATATTTTTTCTGCTTTTGATTTTTGCCTTGGCAATCGACTCAATCTCGTGCGTGCTCACCACAAGAGCATAGTACTTCTACACACGTGCACCCACACAACAGCCTGCAGCACATACACACATGCAGTCTGCTTTTTATTTGCTTCTATTGCGGTCGCCTTTTATTGCGCCTTTGCTCTTTGCGCCACAGTGCGCATTGCGCTTTTCTGTGCCTGTATGCTATCGTGCTCAGTGCACAGCCCTTTTTGTTGTTGTCTTTGTGCCTGTATGCTATCGTGCTCAGTGCACAGCCCTTTTTGTTGTTGTTTTTGTGCCTGTATGCTATCGTGCTCAGTGCACAGCCCTTTTTTGTTGTTGTTTTTGTGCCTATATGCCATTGTGCTCAGTTCACGATTCAAGTGACTACATGATGGTATGCCCAGTGTAAAGCCCTTTTTTGTTGTTGTTTTTGTGCCTATATGCCATTGTGCTCAGTTCACGATTCAAGTGACTACATGATGGTATGCCCAGTGTACAGCCCTTTTTTGTTGTTGTTTTTGTGCCTATTTGGTGCTGTGCTCAGTGCACGATCTTACTCATACAGTCACACACGTGCATTCCTCTCAGCTCATCATATACACACCCACTCGACATTAACTCAACACAGCACGAATCGGGGCTGTAGTCCCCCTTTAACTTCCATTCCTCCCCCCCCCCCCCCTCCTACCCTCTGGGGCCCGGGAAGATGTTCGCGCCACAGCGCAACGGATAACCGTCGCTACGCCGGTCAATTAAAGCGCATATTGGTGCAACGAATGTGCAACAAATGATCGGCCAACCACAGCGAGGTGACAATTATACTAGACGAAGTGTTCGCCCGCGCCGCCGGCGCTGGGCAACGGCAGTGTGCTCCGACCATTCAAAGAGAACCCACGCGCGCGCGCGCGCAAGAACTCAGCCCGTGAACAACCATGTGTTAAGTGTATGTGACTTGAGAGCGCTGTGTTTACCAGCTCAACTACCCCTAAAACGCCTACGACCAGTGCCCTAAAGTGAAGTGTGTGTGCTACCGCCATCACCAGCGAAAGCCCGCTGCAACGCCCGCGCCGTTAGCGCCAATCGCCCGTACCCACCGGCGACACCCGATCGCCCCAGATCAACCAGCTGTTCCCGGTAAGTCATTCCTTCCTTCAGCCTTCCTTCCTTCAGCCTTCCTGCCTTCAGCCTTTAACCTCGTCGCATGTTGGTGCCTTAAGCGCCAACAAACTGGTTTTAACAATTTCGTAAAAACAAACGGTGCTGTGTTAGGACCAAATTAAAGTAATGAATTTCTTCAAATCGGATTCGCAAATATTTTTTATGACTGGGTGAATACCTACTAAAAAATAAGCATCCTTTAAATTCAGGGTAGCCCTGAAGCTATCCTTTGAAATTAGTTTCATTGTAATTAAAGTGTTCAGTCGTAATATGCTTATTTAATAATTTTAGATTTAATATAAACCTATTTGTGCCGTTGGGTTTCTTGATCAGAAAATAACTAGACAGAAACTGACCTTCACAAGGTTGGCAAGGAGAAGTGGCGTCTGAATCGATTAATTCATAATATGGCCACTCTGTATTATAAGATAATGAAAGTAAGCGTGGTTCGTGTAAATGAGAAACACGTTTAAAAAAAGGGTATTTTATAACCTTTTACCCAGCAAAAAATAACCGGATTGTCGGTTATTATTCGCAAACTATCGTAAAAATAGAACAGCATACCTGCAGAATGTACCGGATCTAGCGACGAGGGCCGGGCTTCTGAAAGCACCGCGTCGATCGCGGCGGCTGCTGCTACCGCGGGCGTGGTGCCGGTGCTGCTGGAGGTGCCAGTTCCGACCGCCTCGCAAGTCCCGTTTGCCTGGCTACCGGAAGTGGAGGCCTCTGGTTTAAAGGCTGGTTTGGAGTTAGTTTGGTATACAGCTGATCCTTAAAATCTTTCTTTATTGTTAAACATATGAAACTCCTTCTCGTCATAGACTCATTATGCTGTGTATCGCATAGCTGATGACTAGTTTCAATCAAGAACTTTATGACAGCTTGGTCTCTATGTTCCAATGAAAGCAACTTGGTCAGAGAGCTTCCAATGTAGGAAATGGCAGCCGCCAGTTGAGCTTACTTATATTCTAACGCTTTGTCTTTCTTGATCAGCGATTTAGCTGCCAGATAAAGCTGCTCAGATAAAGCTGCCTTTTTCTCTGGCTCTAGCTTTTTCTCTTAAGGCTTTGTCCCAAGAGATTCAGTATCCCTTCGTCAAGTTCTGGACGAACAGTCACAACATTTGGAGGCGGTTCTACTTGCATCGAGTGAATGGAAGTGGCTTCGGCTTCTTGCGTAGCTGAAGTAGACGGGCCTGGTCCAGGCTCCTCTAAGAGAATCGGCCCCCAGTCCGCCTCAGGCTGCATTTCGTTTTCGCCTTATTGAACAAGGTGGAATGTTCACTTTGGTACGTCGCTAGAACGTTATTTTGTTCACCTAAGGTGAAAATATATTTAATCTACAATCGTTTTTAAACATAAAGTATAAAAAGTGAAGAAAACATTCCTTCTGAATCATCACTAATTAAAATTATTTTAATTCTTATCTTGTCAAAATACGGTAATAGTCCTTTTAAACTATACACACTATTGTCAGATAAGTAAACATTCCTTCTGAATGTGCACATCACTAATTAAAGTAACGGTTTTAAATAACGTGAAGGCAACATCCCTTCTAGATGTACACAACACAAATTAAAATTATTTTAATTCTTATCTTGTCAAAATACGGTAATAGTCCTTATAAACTATACACACTATTTTCAGATAAGTAAACATTCCTTCTGAATGCGCACATCACTAATTAAAGTAACGGTTTTAAATAACGTGAAGGCAACATCCCTTTTAGATGTACACAACACAAATTAAAATTATTTTAATTCTTATCTCGGCAAAATACGGTAATAGTCCTTTTAAACTATACACACTATTTTCAGATAAGTAGAGTTGCACACCTTTCTTTTAGATGTACGATTGTTAATTTAAAAATACGGTACTAGTCCTTTCAGCTACACATACTATTTTTTCTTAAATAAGTATAACGGTAGCACTCCTATGATAATGCACAAAATTAATTATCATATTTGAATCGTTTTGATTAAGTAACACACTGAATTACCTTCAGATCGTAACGATACAGGCTGCGGCGGCGGCGAGTCCCACGCCGACAAACTGCTGCTTTCTATGCGCAACGATTTTCTTTCTTTCTCATTTTCTTTCTATACAATAATCACTATCGTCGTCACTATAAACTCGTTTAGGCATCGTAACACTACATGAGTATGTTAAAGGGGAAAAATCGTGGTGATTGGCGAAGCACAAAAACGCGAATGAGCGGTCGTACAATCGAGGCGCAGAGGAAAACGATAACTACCCTACAAAAAATTGTTTGTTTTTTGCTTTTAACTTAGTGGATGAAAGGCGACACGATACGTGTTACTACAAGTGTTACCTAATCTCAAAGGACGAAACAACGAATGTATAATATTAAGCAACTTGGTTCTGGCATGTAACTAACTTTTCTATAAAAAAGGACGGTGTATGTTATTTTATTTGTGCATATTGTACATCCAATTAGGTTAAAGTTACTTTACCGTAGCTGTATAATACGTAATTTTCATCTGCAGAGCTTACTGTAAATCTTACAATATATTTAAATATAACCTACCTTAATCACTTCCTTTTATATTAAACTAGATAGGCTCTCGTTAATATTTCACCGTAGAAAACAGCCTTTAACCGGCAATAGGGCCCCATCTATCTTTATAGTAAAATTCATCAAAATCGGCTAAGCTGTTTAAGCGTAAAAATGTAACAAAAAACCTTACTTTTGAATTTATAATAATAAGTTAGGATCTCATCAAAACCATAATATGGTTTTGATGAGATCCTAACATTATGTACAAAAATGCAAAAGTCTAACAACGCAAATCGAATGTAAACCAAGTCGATTAATTCAGTACCTATCTAAGAACAGCTATCCAACCACTTTGTCATAAATTGATACCTTGTTAGATAATAATATCTAACAACATTTTGTAGTAACCATATTTGACGAACTCCGTGGTTGAGGGGTTAGCACACCGGGTCTGGCGTCGCGCCATTTCTGAGGTACCGGTTTCAATTCCTGGTCGGGTCAATTTAGAGAAAAACTGTTTTTCTTAATGGATTTCGGGTCTGGGTGTTTTTCTATGTTTATGTAAATATATCCTTTATCTTACCATATTAACGTGTTTCAAAAGAATATGAGTATTCTTTTGCTCACACCAATATTATCTAGATCAAGATAAGTTTTGATCTAGATAATATTGGTGTGAGCGAACAGTCAGCATTAAAAGTAGCTTAGCATATGAAATTTTCAAATGATTGTTACGGTTGAAATGACCAGAATTGTTTGACATAGCTCTTGAGTCAAAAGTACATGACCGTCACTATAGGTAATTAATTACAGAGAAGTTATATTTATGAACACAAAAAATGTCATATAATTCTGAAATGTTAATAATTATGAGTATGTAAAGACACTACACGTGACTATTACTTTTGCCACCTGGTTTTTGTTCAGTTACTTTTGATGCTGATTGTACAACTAGATATTGGATAAATATACATAAACATAGAAAAACACCCAGAGCCGAAAGCAATTTATAAAAACAGTTTTCTCTAAATTGACCCGACCAGGAATTGAACCCGGGACCTCAGAGATGACGCGACGCCAGACCCGGCGCGCGAACTACTCGACCACGGAGGTCGTCCAATTAATATGACCACGTCATCCTATTCAAATAACTTGATGCATTGGGGATTCACGGTGATTTACTGAGGTGGGTTGCCTCATATCTTTTCAATCGTTCCCAGGCGGTTGTGTTGGGTGGCTAGGTCGGACTTCATCACTGTGCCATCGGGTGTTCCACAAGGCTCGCATTTGGCCCGTTGTTTTACAACGCATACATATGTGACATTAACTCGTGATTTAGTAGTGCTAAACATGCACTTGCTTACGACTTGCAGCTTTACAAACATTCAGTTGCAGACAATATTCACTTAGCTATCGAAGCTCTTAATAAAGATCTACGTGCTGTAAAGGAGTGGGCAAAGGCGTTCGGATTACTTGTGAATCCAACTAAATCACAAACAATGATCGCTGGTAGCGGCAGACTATGCGATAAATCTAAATGCCCTCCCCAAAATTACTTATGATGGAGTGCATCTGGCATATGCGGAGAAGACGAAAAATTTCGGCCTTATTATTGACCGTACTTTGTCTTGGATATCACAGGTTAACGAAGTGAGTCAGCGAATGCACTACTCTTATCATTCTTTCAAGCGACTTCAGTTCTTCTTACCGTACAATACCAAAATTATGCTTGCTCAGTCGCTTCTTCTCCCTCTTCTCGACTATGCCGATGTATGTTACTTGGATGCTACTGAAGAGCTGTTGAACAAACTAGAGCGCCTGCAAAATCTGGCTATTCGGTTCATATTCAGCCTTCGCAAATATGACCACATTTCAGAGTTTCGGGCTAAATTAAAATGGCTCCCAATCCGACGTCGCCGAGATATGCCCATCCTTTGTCTCCTTTACAAAATCCTTCACTACCCTCAACTCCCTCATTACCTTCGTTCCCGTTTAACTCTCTTACCAGTCACTTCCCGCCTTAAGCGTACATGTGACATAAGAACCCTTGTATTTCCAAATACTTCCATAGCTCATTTACCGTCCATGCAACCAGATTATGGAATAAGCTGCCTGCTTACAGGCGTGAGAGACCATCGGTTGCATCATTCAAACTTAGGCCAAAAGAGCACTACCTATCCAACAACGACAATTAAAAATATTTTAACCAATATTCGTTCATATTATAAATTATTATATGTAAAGTATGTCTATGTATGTATATACAATATAATTAGTGTAAGTATGTATATATATGTATGAGATATATAAGTAAGTATTTCGTCATCATTAGTCCCGCAGACTTTCTCTCCGAACCACAGCTGGGGTTGGCTGGAAGAGATCTCTTCTAGAAATAAGCTCACCTTTGTATACGTCTTGTCTAATGTGTTTTCAATGTGTGTTTTCTATATGCAATAAAGGATTAATAAACTTTTATACACCGATAACATCATTTCTTACTGTATGTTGATAAAGCAAGAACTTAATGTATTATTACGCAAATAACAACATTACAGTTAGTATTCCCAAAATAAATGTCAATGCATATAGCTTTACGCGTAAACTGAAGTCATTATCTTTAACTATACGTTAAACGGAACCGTTGTAGAAAGAGTAGAGACGTTACGAGATTTCGGTGTCTGGCCTGATTCTAAAATGACGTTCTCGATACACTTAGATAATATTGTTAATAGATCTTATCGGAACTTGGACTTCGTCATGCGAACTTGTAAACCTTTCTCTATTTGGATCTCATTTCTTTTTGTAGGTAGTCCTCCTTTTTTCGTTTCAGGTATTATATTTTGTGCCTCAGCTGCGGGCTTTCTTAAGCCCCACTCTCTGTCTTTGTAAGCTTTTCTCAGAGGCTTTTATATATTGATTTTTGACAAGTCTGGATGGTAAATTTATCTAAGTCTATAATATTTAGAAATTGAAGACTCCTGCGCTTACCCTTTATAATACAGTGGGATATATATTCTCACCATATTTTGAACTTTAAACAATTGAGAAAAGGTCGAAAATCAATGAATAATTTGAACATGGTGTGCCCGTTAAAGGGTTAATACAACCAAAGTTGACATATTAGATATAAACCGCCTAGACTTGTCACTCTCGAAAGTGCCACATACGCTTGACCGCATGTGAATACTGAAGAACCAATATCCATCAATGTACTTTAGGATTTAGCCCTTGACTCTTATAGTAAAATAATAGGCTATCTTACATACTGAAAACTAAAAATGGCCTGAATGACTTCGAGAAAAGAATGGTACAGCCGTGCCCTTCTTTTGCTCGACTTGGCGGGGGCACTTCTGTGCCCCCAGGATCTAGTTAGCTGCTACATAAAAGTCATACTTACATTAAGTCAACAAGTCTCTTGCTACGTTCAAGTATTAAGTCCATTCTTGCTACATCGTAGCGTGGTCGTAGCTACGATATAATATTAAGCAACTTGGTGGTGGCATGTAACTAACTTTTCTATAAAGAATGACGGGGGTATGTTATTTCATGTATGCATATTGTAGATCCATTTAGGTCAAAGTTACGACTCGACTTGGCGGGGGCACTTCCGTGCCCCCAGATTCTAGTTTTCTCCACGACGAAGTTACAGGGGTTCAAAAATGTTCCGAACGGCTTCAAGAAAAGGATGGTACCTTTTTTTGCTTTTTTACTCGACTTGCCGGGATCACTGTCGTGCTCCCAGACAAAAATAATCAGAATTACAGAGACTTTCCTTGCTGTACAGGCTGATAGAACTCTAGTTCTAGTTAGTTCTAGAAGTACCTTAGAATCTTGATGATCAGTGAGTAAGTCAGTGACAATATTAAGTAACTTTGACTTGCAACAATTCTTGATTAAACTACTGGTTCAAATTTAATGAAATATATCTAGCTTCATAGTGACCTCATGGCCATAAAAAATTCGTCTTCTAGTTCTTTCCACAACGAAGTAACAGTGGTTCGAAAATGGCCCGAATGGCTTCGAGAAAAGGGTAGTAAGGTACGGCCGTGCCTTTTTTTGGCTCGACTTGGCGGGGGCAACTCCGTACCCCCAGATTACGCTCATTTCCAAAAGTTAAAATGCTTAGTGCCTACTATCTTTGTACTCAAAAATGATAACTAAACTCACCGCCGCCGCCGCCTTAGCAATGTAGCTAACGCAAGTTTTTCAATACGGCCCGCTTAGACAACGGGCGTTACGCTCATGGACACATGGCTGCGCACTCGTTCGGCGCGGCCTCCTTCGAGTCCTATTCCATGAATGGAACTCATTTCACACGTCGGCGTATACAAAACCGCCGGGGAATATAAAGGCGTACCCAGGCGCCTATCAAACTAAAATAGCGGATAATAAGAGACCGCGTTTAGAAATTCTTATAGTCCGAAGTCCAGTCGTTGCCGTTTGTGGAATGAAAACTACTCTAAAGATAAGAGTTCGTACTATGGCGGACTCCGTCGCTTTATCAGTCTAAAGGCCAAAATCCCTTGCACACCGCGTCGTTTATTTGGTACGGGCACGTACCCGGGCGGGCGGTGCGTTTCATACGAAAATCGCTGCCAAGGGGCCGTCCATTAATCACGTGTTGTTTTTTTAGCATTTTTAACCCCCCCTCCCCCTTGGTAATACATGGTGAGGTTTAAGACTAACCCTCCCCCCCACCCAAAATCACGTTTATTTTTTAGTACCTGCAAAAAATCTTAACATCTTTAGAATATTACCTTTGAATAAGTACTTACAGTCATGAAGTATACTCAAATTTTATTCTAGAAAATTAGGAACCATGATAAAAATGTCTATACAGAAAGGTTGCAGGTAGTTTTTTTTCAACGGCGTGTCAAGGTCACACTACACACCGCTTTAGGTTTAGAAAT
This sequence comes from Scoparia ambigualis, assembly GCA_963921215.1. Classification (NCBI taxonomy): domain Eukaryota; kingdom Metazoa; phylum Arthropoda; class Insecta; order Lepidoptera; family Crambidae; genus Scoparia; species Scoparia ambigualis. The sequence goes on along the minus strand of OY992507.1, from coordinate 26,162,931 downwards.
CGTGCTTTTGACGAAAAAATAAATACACGTAATATCTTACTACACTCTCCCTCCCTCCACAAGGAGGAAGATTTTGTGATTTTTGCCGAACCCCCTCCCCCCCACTTTCGAGCCTCACGTGATTAATGGACGCCCCAAACTGCGGTAAAGCGACGGTGACCCCGATAGTACATACATACATAGATTCACGAATTTTATCCCCAAAGGGTTAGCCAGAGACTAGGCATAAGCAATGAGGACCGCAGAAGCAGTCCACTTCCATAGTCCACGTTGCCTAATTTACAACTGCCCGTATGCTCAGCGCGATAGGTGGTGAGCCCATCTATACTCTATGGCTCTATGCTGTTGGATGTATGTGCAGTCTTTATTCCATTAGTCGCCTTTTACGACACTCAATGGAATTAACCGACCGACGAGGAGACCTGCCGGCGCCGCAGCCGCCGCCCGCCGCTGCTTCAACCTGAGCGGCGACCGCATCAAGAGAGGAAGAAAAGTAGCCAGGGAATGATCCATGGAGCTACTCCTGTGGCGCCGCAACTTCACCATCGTGCTCGTGACGAGGACGGCTCTACCACGGTAGAAAGGCAGAAGAAGAAGCCCGCCTGTTGCAACCTGTGCGGTGTTGCACCGACCGGACCGAACCACCTGCTGCGTCCAGCTATACCGATGACGCTGCTGTACGTGCCTTGACTCCATTACTCTAACGGATCAAGACCAAATTCACTGTAAGGGTCGAGCGGTTGGAGTCCCGCTACAACGTAAATTTTAATTCATTTGTGGTGAGAGTACCGACCGTCCATCTATCGGCCTTTATAAAAGAGGAGTTGTGGCCGAAGGGTGTCCTGTTCCGGCGGTTCCGTGGTCGGCTACCGGACACTGCGCTGCGTCACACGTCGCCGTGTTTACGTGTAAAATAGTGATAAGGTTTTATATTGTAATTATGTTAGTTTGTAAGGTATTTATCTATGGGCTTGCGTTGTCTGAATACAAATAAATAAATATTTAAATAAATAAAATTAAGGGGTTGGTAGTATTAGTTAGCCGCTAAACCACACGGCTAAAAGTGACTCGTACTCGCAGATAAATCTGTGAAAATATTCTGATGTTGCTTGTAGAATGAATACAACAAAAAATATAATATTAATGAAAAGTTGTTAGGAATGATAAATCTGTGGAAAAACGCGCTACGTTTATTAGTAAGAGCCGGTTCCTAACTAGCGTGTTTTTGGCGCGTATTTAAGCACGTTTTGAAGCGTTTGTAGGCGCGTATGTATGCTCTTTTTTGTTATTAATCCTTTATTGCACATATAAAACACATTGAAAAAGACGTTACAAAAGACATATACAAAGGTGAGCTTATCTCTAGAAGAGATCTCTTCCAGCCAACCCTAGCTGTGGTGTGGAAAGAGAGTCTACGGGACTAATGATACTTACAAATACATATACCTACTTATAACATTCCTAAACATACACATACATACCTACTTAAACAAACTACCTATATTGTATATATATATACATAGACATACATATTAATATATAATATAATCAAAATGAATAACTAGTTATGTTACAACATTGCTAACTACTGTTGTTGTTGGATAGGTAGTGCTCTTTTAATTTATGTTTGAAAGATGACACCGATGGACTCTCACGAATGTCGGCTGGCAGCTTATTCCACAAAATGGCTGCGTGAACGGTGTAAGAGCGATGGAAATATTTGGAGTTGGATTGAGGAAATAGAAGGGTTCTTGTGTCACAAGAACGTTTGGGGCGGAAAGTAGCAGGTATGAGCGTAAAACGGGAGCAAAGGTAATGAGGGAGCTGAGGGTAGTGGAGGATTTTGTAAAGGAGGCAAAGGATGTGCATATCTCGGCGACGTCGAATAGGGAGCCATCTTAATTTTGAACGGAATTCCGAAATATGGTCATATTTGCGGAGGCTGAATATGAACCGAATAGCCAGATTTTGTAGACGCTCCAGTTTGTTCAGCAGCTCTTCAGTAGCATCCAAGTAACACACATCGGCATAGTCGAGAAGAGGGAGCAGAAGCGACTGAGCAAGCATAATTTTGGTATTATAGGGCAAGAAGAACTGAAGTCGCTTGAGAGAATGATAAGAGTAGTGCATGCGCCGGCTCACTTCATTCACCTGTGATCTCCAAGACAAAGTACGGTCAATAATGAGGCCTTGATTTTTGGTCTTGTCTGCATATGCAAGATGCACTCCATCATATGTAACCTTTGGGAGGCTATTCATGTCTAGTTTATCGTAAAGTCTGCTGCTACCTACTATTATTGTTTGTGACTTAGTAGGGTTCACAAGCAATCCAAACGCGTTTGCCCATGCCTTTACCGCGAGGAGATCTTTATTAAGGGCTTCAATAGCCGAGTTAATATTGGCTGCATCAGAATGCTTGTACAGCTGCAAGTCATCAGCATACAAGTGGTATGGACAAGAAAGTACTTTACCGAGCTCGTTAATAAATAGTGAAAAGAGGAGAGGTGAAAGTACCCCACCCTGTGGCACACCTGCAGTAAGGGGAGCTCAATCCGAGAACAAGTCTTCACTCTTAATTCTCTGGTGCCGACTGCAAAGATAATCCGAAAACCATGAGATCACGGCAGGGGCAAGGTTAAGCGAGTGGAGGATGGCAAGGAGGATATCATAGTTAACGGAGTTGAAAGCGCTGCTGAAGTCCAGTAGAACAAGAACCGTAAACATCCGGCTATCCATCGCGTGGCGGATATCGTCTGTCACATTTAAGAGGGCAGTTACTGTGCTATGGCCAGGACGAAAACCAGATTGATACGGACTTATTAAATTGTTATGGGAAACAAAAGAGAACAATTGCTTGTGAACAGCGCTTTCCAGGACCTTGGACAGGAATGGTAGGATAGAGATAGGACGGTATTGAGAGAAAGCGGCAGGGGAAGAGGACTTTGGGATGGGAATGACATGGGCTAATTTCCAGTCAGAAGGGAAGACGTTGGTTTTTTGCCACACGCGCAACTCGTATGAGTGCGAGAGATGCGTTTGAACGGATTCCCTACATGAAATCGAAATTATATATTATTTTTATTTTGTTTAGTTATCATCGCATCATACTTCGTTTGGTTATTGTTACCATTTGGATGTTATTTCTAAGTACCTAATAAAAGTTTTCACCGAGTTTACTTTATATAAGCTGTGGTCTCTACGTGCCCTTCCGATTATCTTCCGATTCCTATATACCCTACATAGTAACTATAACTTAAATAGCTCGTAAATTATGATTATTTAAATTCAACAGCTCCTCTTTCAGCTTTAACAAGTAGCTCTCTTTCAGCGACGGTTTTATTTTCATGTCCGGGCGATACACCCTTTATGCGATCGTGAATAATTCATACCCGAGATCCACACTCAAATGACAATCTGTCGGCGGCACAGGGACGTATTAAGGCGCATGTTCAGGCCGCAGCATTTAGCTCTAGGACCCTGCATCGGAGTACCAAGCTGCCTGTCCGAGTCTGTCCAAAATCTGGTTAGATGGCGACCACATTATTCTATTTTATGCCGCCAAGCAGCAATAATCGCTGTTTACTAAGGGTTCCTCTAATTCCGTCTGAAGATTTCTTGCGGTGCTCTCCGTTGTGTTGCGCCGTTTTTCTTTTAATAATAATATGTACTGTTACCGTTTGCATCGGCTCAGGTGAAGTAATTAAGTAAAAATCTTTAACTACTTACAACTGTTTATCTGACAGGCTACATCACAAGATAGAGCTAATCAATCAATAAAAATGAGGTGGACGTCATTATTGTTGCTGTAGCTGGAGAATAGGAAGTCTGCCTTCTGGCTATAGGTACCTTATAGAAATAAAACAGTCAAATGCCATAATGTTAGCTAAATTAGTTTTTTAGCTAAAAGCGGTTAGTAAAAAAAACATTTGCTTAAGCTGTTTACTTGTTTGTATAATTTCACCATTACAGAAAAATAAATAAATAGTCTGAATCATAAATATTCAGTCCAGCATTGGTCACATAGCCATTAGTACTGGCCAGGCAGGTCACACAGCCATTACAGACATGGCTATTACAGGGCTGACCCCTAAATGCGCCCCTGCGTTCAGCGTACCTCATAAAATGTCGCGCAGCTTTGCCGAAACGAACAGCGTAACTACATAGTGCCCGCAAATAGGGTTTGGATCGGAAACATTTAATGGCCACTGTCGATTGTATCGCCACATCAGTTTGACGGCCACGCTCTTTCATTGTGAATGAATACGTAGGTACCGAATATTGTTGGTGCACATATTTTGCTATATTGTTGTAGATTGTAGGAACACTAAGAAAAGTCATTACACTCATAACAAATGTATTTATTTGTTTATTTATTTAATTATCAACCAAAATATAATTATAATATTGGTTAGTAGTATATCAAGATACTTACTTTTTTAATATAATAAGTAACTGAATTAGAAAAATAATAATAATATGATGGTAACATAAAGAAAGAAAGGCAAATACATGGAGTGTCTGTTCAAAAGAGGACAATTACCTTTAACACAAGATTTCAGGAATTAAAAAAACTGATACTTATATACATACTTACATGAGTGAATTTGTATCCTAGGTAATAAATAGTTTAAAATACATCTTAAAAAACAGCATATATAAATATGTATAAGTGCATTTTAAATGTGCTTTAAAGAAAACAATTTCAAATATGTCCCATTTTGATCACAAATTTTGAAAAATGTCCCGTTTTGGATAAAATTATTTGTAAGTAAATGTTTCTGGTCACTAGACGTATAGATAGAAGTGTTCGGATTAGGTTCGGATACACTGACATAAACATTTTTACGTTTTTTAAGCCATACTTAGTTCTATAAAAACTTATCTGGTTTAGTAAGAAAAATGCCCCGTTTTTGTTTTTTTGTAGTTTTGATTGAAACTGGTCAATTCAAAGCCGCTTTTGTATGGAAAATTCCTTCTTTTAACCCTTTGAGGATCGTAAAACTAGACACAATTAAAAATCAATTGTTTCCCGACCGCCGGGGGTCTTATGATCCTTGACCTATTAATGGGTTATCATGAAGTCCACACTAAGATATTAGGGTAAAAAACTGATTTCCGTCGCTAACTCAAAAATTGTCAAAAGTGTAATTGTCCACTTTTGAACAGACACTCCTCGAGCGAACGCGCTCAGTGATTTATTAATTGCCCTGCTGGTCGATTAATTAGTACTTATTTAAGCTCCTTCTTTATTTTTCATGTATCTGGATCTAACATGTCTAGGTGGCCGAGTGGCTAATTACTTGGCCCGATAACTGGAGGTCCAGGCTTCTATTCTCAGGTCGGGTAAACTCGGTTTGCCCACCAGCCTGCGAAACCGTATGCAGGCTATACTTTGTATATTTAATTTTATTAAAATACTCGGAATTTACATTTTATTCCATTTTTCTATTGGTTTAGCGCAAACTTTGAACAACACTGCAAAAATCCGTTTCAAAAGTCTGTTAACTACTTTACAATTCGTTTGTACGCCTGTATCGATATAAATTGTGTTCAATTAATTAATTGCAGTGCACCAGTAAATTAAGTTAACTGACTAAATGATCGCGCGCCATGTTGGTTTTGTTTTGATTGTTTGCAGCTAATAGAGAAAACTCCAGCAAAAACGGCACGATTCGTAGCTTGAAACCTAATTAGTAGGGATGCTGAATAATTGCACTGTTTCCGCCATTATGAATTTTGTTTTTATGTGTTTACTGTAAAAATGCAACCTTTAACACCAGTTTACAAAACGAGATCAAAATACTTTATTAAACGATACGATAAAAACTAAAAGAACAACAATAAAATAATCTTAGATTAATGATTGGTCTCGCTGCGCTCGACTAGATACCTCCGTCGTACTTGTCAAATGCGGCAACAAATACTACGCCGAAATCGGCGTACCCGAGCCAGTCACACCGACAGCTGTGGGTGACGTGTACGTCCTGAATGTTTTATTCAATTTTGGGCTTAATTCAAACTAAAATGCCAGTTTGCGTAGTAAAACTGTGTAAAAATAATACTTCTAAAAATAAGAAGGACACTGGGATCACATACCATCAGTAAGTATCGTATAATTTCGAAATTTCATCATGAAATAATATGAACAATAAACGCCATTCAGTGTTACCGCTTATACAAGAATAAAGTCCCCGTGGTTGAGATTTTTATTATATGAATTTATTGTTATTGTTTTTATTTTAAAGGTAACCTATTTCATTTGTCTTACAAAGTTACTATATACTTAACCTAGTTCTATGTTATTTTATGTTTACTTATATTTGTGATCTATAATAAGGTGTAAAAATGTTAGCTGACACTATATCAAGGGGATTCTACCGATGAAACTGAACAACTTTCCATAAGGAACATAGGTCGAAAATTTATTATTTTTCCCTGTACAAAATGCGCAATCAGCTGATTGACTCAAGTATGGAAAAGCTATTTTTTTTTTCATTTTGACCTATGTTTCTGAAATGTAAACTTTTCGTGTCTGTACATTGAAAATATTTACGCAAAACATAATCTAGGGGATGAAGGATACGTGAACATTAAAATCATTTTTGGAATTTTGTCTGTCTGTTTGTTTGACGCGCATCACACAAAAACCGCTGAACGGATTTCAATGAAACTGAGAACAGGTGTATAGCTTATGATTCGGGTAATATTATAGGTTAAAGGGTTGCTTCACACATATCAGTGAAGTCACAGTTCCGACACAGTACCGGCACAGTGTTTTTCATACATTCTCTATGAACGCATCCCCACTTGTCAGTGATAATGCTCTCAGTGTCAGTGCCGCCACCGGCAAGCCACGGACGTATTCGTTTTGAAAAAATTCATAGACAATGTTTGAAATAATATTTTCACTCCTCTTGCTCAAAAAGACCGTCATTGTAGGGTTGTTAAGCGAGGCTAAAATAGATTTTCTTACCCTAGGGGAAAAAGTTTTTTTTTTAAATTTTTGTCTGTTACATGACAATGAGCCTACAAAAACGAAAAAGTATTTATAAAGAATAATCATGAATAAAGACTCGACTTATTACTGTTTACTTAGATCAACAACTTTTTTGAGATAGTTTTTTTAAAGTTTATGGTAAAATTAGTAATCATTTGAATCTATGGACAACACAGACCACGCCCACACAGTCCACGCTTCAGCAAAAAACAACTGCACAGTCTGCACATGTGCTTAGGTGATGAGCCTTTAGCCCGTTAGTCGCTTTTACGACACGAAAGGGAAGAAAGGGGTTGGTAGTATTATTTTGATGAGCCCATCGCCGCTCTATGCTGTTGTATGTATGTGCAGTCTTTAGTCCATTAGTCGCCTTTTACGAGACCCAATGGAGGGGAGGGGTTGGTAGTATTATTTTGATGAGCCCATCGCCGCTCTATGCTATTGGATGTGTGTGCTGTCTTTAGTCCATTAGTCGCCTTTTACGACACTGAAGAGAAGAGAGGGGTTGGTAGTATTATTTTAATGAGCCCATCGTCGCTCTATGCTGTTGGATGTATGTGCAGTATTTAGTCCGTTAGTCCCCTTTTACGACATCGAAGAAAAGTAAGGGGTTGGTAGTATTATTTGGATGAGTCCATAGTTGCTCTATGCTGTTGGATGTATGTGCAGTCTTTAGTCTGTTAGTCGCCTCTTACGACACCGAAGGGAAGAGAGGGGTTGGTAGTATTATTTTGCTGAGCCCATCGCAGCTCTATGCTGTTGGATGTATGTGCAGTCTTTAGTCCGTTAGTCGCCTTTTACGATACCCAAAGGAAGAAAGGGGTTGGTAGTAATAAAAAAAAACTACTAAAAAAATGAGGTCTAATCATTGCTATACATACCTACCATTTTTCTACAGAAGAAACCTACGTCTAACCTACATAATAATATGTACAGTTAAATTAATACATATTCGCTTTTAATTGTTAATTTTTAAATATTTTCTGAGCTACATTTATAACCAGCAATTTAACTAATACATCACAGCAAAAATATTTATCCCATTAATTTGGGTAACAGTTGAGCAGCTGGCAACAAATTTTTCACGCACACTAGCATCCTTGCATATTGTCATAAACACACTACAATAATGAGTTGCCGCATTTACGGAGCTGTGGTTTATAGGTAGCGCGGTATCTAGACGAGCGCAGCGAGACCCATCATTCATCTATTAAATAATACTATTTCTATTTTGTGACATCAATTCTGTCAAGTTATTTAAATCAAAAACGACAACAAAACACAATTAAATAAAAACATTAAAGTAAAGAAAAAGGTTTTATTCAACCTAATATGTAGCGTGATTACTATACCATGAACATTCCGCCCACAAGCAGTTAAAGGAAACTTGAAAATTTTCTCTAAAACTCAGGTACTGATTGAATTCTGGATGATCTAGATAAATTGATGAATAAAAAATTATAATAATAATATAATTTAAAAAATCTGATAAATTGTAGTAAAACTTTTTACATACACTCACTTATGACTATTATCCACAAAGATTAAGTTGGAGACTAGGCAATTTTACAATGCCATACAAATTGAACGTCCTTAACAATAATGAATAGTGAAAACAATACTTATTTTATCTACACACATCAAAAGTGTCTAGGGATCAAGCATTTTTATGCGGATTTCTTGAGATTGAGATGTGGCTTTGTAATAAATTTATGATTTTATAAATTTATATGGATCCTTTTTGGTGCATTTCATAATTTGAAACAGGAACTTTCAATCAATTTCTAGTAAAAGATGAAAATCAGCTGTCAATATTTTCCCTATAAAAACATACAACGCATTGAAGACATTATTAGTGCTTGTTCCCTACTACTGATTAAAACCAACGTTATTATGGAGCGGCGACGTCATTTAAGCAGGGAAGAAATGCTCAGAGCCGTGGGAATGATAGAAGCTGGTTCCCGGCAACGTACTGTGGCTCTGAATACAAGTCAGAGTGTTATCAGTCGACTTTGGACACGTTACCGAAGCACTGGTACCGTGGCTGAGCGCCATGGAGGACGGTATCGCTGCACCACACGGAGACAAGACCGATACATTCAAATCACAACTCGAAGAGCTCCAACAATAACCGCCATGATGTTAGCCGTGAGGCTTCATCACTCTTCAGGGAACTTAATTAGCGACCAAACAGTCAGAAACCGCTTGCATGAAGTGAACCTTCATTCCCGAAGACCGCTAAGGGTACCACCTATAGCAATGCACAATCGTAGGATTCGATATCAATGGGCTCTTGAACACAGAAATTGGGCAGAAGAACAATGGCGTTTCGTGTGCTTTTCTGATGAGTCTCGTTTTGGTATGAGACCGGATACAAGACGTATACGACACTGGAGAACCCCTGGACGCCAACAGCGATTAAAATCCTGCCAGGAAGTCCATCCTTATAGTGGTGGAACCATCATGGTATGGGCGGGTATTTGGATCGGCGGAAGAACTGAGTTGATTTGGATCAGAGGCAACCTCAACGCTCAAATTTATGCTGAGACGATTGTATCAGACGTCATCGTTCCTCTACAAGTGCAAATCGGTCCCTTATTTCAGTTAATGCATGATAATGCACGACCGCACACCGCAAGAGTTGTAAGACAGACTCTCGCCGCAGCTAACATCAATGTCATGCCCTGGCCTGCTCAGTCGCCAGACTTGAACCCGATTGAGCATGCATGGGATATGCTACAGAGAAGAGCTCTACCGAATATGGAGGGAATCCAGTCGCAAGAAGACCTTTTTTGTTGTTGCAACGAACATGGGCGGCCATTCCACAGCGTGATTTGGATGAACTCATTTTGAGTATGCCAAACCGATGTTCTTGTGTTGTTAGTGTTCGCGGTAGAAACACGGATTATTAATTGTTTAAGTTACTCAATAAAATTTTAAAGAAAACTGTTATTTCAGTCTTTTTTTCGAACTTTAATATTAGTGGTTCAAATGTCAAAAATCCCTTTATTAGGAAAATGGCAAATTTCTTTATTAATGCAAAGGTGACTTGGTTTATCGTTACTGTAGACAAACGAAAACACTTTATTTGATGAATCCTTAAAGAAAATTTTAATTAATATCAATCAGGAGAAAAGTTATTTCAAAGATATATGTTGATCCCTAGACACTTTTGATGTGTGTATTTCGTATTTATACCTAACATTGCTTTCGAGAGTACCTACTTATTTTTCAAGATGAAATACAGTATGGAGTTAATGACCCTACCACCCACATTCGTATTAAAGGTCAAGAAGTGGGATGATTGAAAACCTTCATACCAGTGAAATATTAATAATCTCCCTGTCCCGTGAGTCAAATGTAATTGATTTTCTATTGTAACTATTCTAATTTATGAACTGTGAATTTTAACATTGAAAATGTTTTTCTATCGCTCCGGTAGGCCCCATTTTCGCTGAAAGTGTGTTTGCCCCGTGGTATATAGTGGTTTAAGGCCATGAAGACGCATGAAAGCTCAAAAGACGCAAAATTTAATTGGCTTTCAGATGGTGAAAATAATTTTTGTAAAAGTCGAAAACTTTTTTCGAAAATTAAAAAAAGAAACTCGTTTTTTTAACACTTTCCCTCGGAATATCTTTGATATCTCGTGAACGAGGTCAAAAATCGAAAAGCTGAGAGAGATACTTAGAGATATTAAGACGGGTAACATTTTATGTCTAATACTTTTTTTTGTGGGAGTGATAGGGGGGGGCGGTATGCTCCCCCTTAGCGGCGCGTGGAGCGTCGCCGTGCGGTATTACTCGGGCGTCATAGCCCTGTGGAACTTCGCAGCTTTGAGATACGAAGATCTATTAGGACTTAATAGACGCGGAAAATTAAGGGCTTTAGGATAGTATAAACAAATTTAAAAAAAGTCGATTATTTCTTTTGAAAATTTTGGAAAAGTCGATAGATTTTTTTGAAAAAAAAAGTAATAATCTATAATAGCTAGGTTTATTTTCAATGCCCTTTCAAGTCGTGTAGAGCACGAGATCTGTGAATTTCTTAAAACAATTGAGTATTTTTAGTCAGTGTATAGATAATCAGTGTTAACTACTACAAGTACGAGTATTATCTTTAGAAATGTTACATTAATGTTTTATGTTATTGAGCGCTCGATCGTCCCACCGGATGGAATGTCGGTATGAAGCGAGCGTTGGGTACCCTAAAGCTTTAACTATGTTGTATGTTATGCCTTTATGCCCTGTTATGTCACAGGATCAAGTACTCAATGGTCGTACACTTGACCGTCATCTTACCATATTTAGGTGGAGATTAGCTGGTGGAGAGAAGGTTTACGGAATTGTTCAGATACCTATCATCATCAGATAATCGTCCCATAGCTGGGCACAGGCCTTCCAACATGGACAACACAACACTACTCAGAGAATTGGGCCATAACCACCACGACCCAATAAGGGTCAGTGGGTTTTAATGACAGCAATCTTACGACAATAGCCGAGACCGGAGAGCACGTGTCTTCCAAAGAACAGAGGAGCTCGAGATGTGTTTTAACATTGTAAATGTTTTTTCGATCGCTCCGGTAGGGCCCCATTTTCGCTGAAAGTGTGTTTGCCCCGTGGTATATAGTGGTTTAAGGCCATGAGGACGTATGAGGGCTCAAAAGACGCAGAATTTAAATGGCTTTCAAATGGTGAAAAAAATTTTGTAAAAGTCGAATACTTTTTTCTAAAATTAAAAAAAAATAAATCCTTGATTTTTTAACACCTTCCCTCAGAATGATTTGTGGGAGTGATGGGGAGGGGGAGGGGGGCGGTATGCTTCCCCTTAGCGGCGCGTGGAGCGTCGCCGTGCGGTATTACTCGGGCGTCATAGCCCTGTGGATCTTCGCAGCTTTGAGATACGAAGATCTATTAGAACTTAATAGACGCGGAAAATTAAGGGCTTTAGGATAGTATAAACAAATTTTGGAAAAGTCGATTATTTCTATTGAAAATAATAAAAAAATAAAAAAAAACTGTTTTATACGAAGATCTATTAGGACTTAATAGACGCGGAAAATTAAGGGCTTTAGGATAGTATAAGCAAATTTTGGAAAAGTTGATAATTTTAAATGAAAAAAAAAATCATTAATAATCTATAATAGCTAGGTTTATTTTCAAAGCCCTTTCGAGTCGTGTAGTGCTCTACATACAAAAAATCTGTTTTATACGAAGATCTATTAGGACTTAAAAGACGCGGAAAATTAAGGGCTTTGTGATAGTATAAGCAAATTTTGGAAAAGTTGATAATTTTTAATGAAAAAAAAATCATTAATAATCTATAATAACTAGGTTCATTTTCAAAGCCCTTTCGAGTCGTGTAGGGCACGAGATCTGTGATTTTTTAAACTTTTGTTTGATTACCAAAAAGTTACACTGACAAGATCGGAAACGGAACGCTTAGCCACTGCGCCTCTGTTGCCCCACCCGGAAAGCTAATACGCTTGTTTTAGGTAATTAGTCAAGTCAAGTCAAGTCAAGTCAAAATATATTTATTCAATAAACTCAATTAATAAGTACTTTGAATCGTCCAAATCTTTTTTAACCTACCACCCATTCAGGACATAATTTTTTAACTGTGGCAAAGAATTGGCGCAAGAAACCACAGCGCACAAAAGCAACGACATTTACAAACAAAAAAAAGAGTATGTCGTTACCAGGTCAATACAAAATATGAATTTAAAAATAAAAAAAAATGATGCAATACAAAATTACAATACATACAATGTAGTATCAATTAAATACAGACAATTAGAAATAGCTGTTGGAGTGCTTGGAGCATTTCAGATCCAAGCTGTTTTGTCTTCTGTGTAATCTGACACTTTATAATAAGCTTTTTTATAAAGCTTTTCTTTGATTTTGATTTTAAATTTATTAAGATCTAATTTCAGAATATCATTTGGTACTTTGTTGTAAAATCTTACACACAGACCCCTAAAAGAATAATTTATCTTATGGAGCCTAGTATAAGGTACTGCTAATTTGTTCTTACTTCTAGTGTTTACATTGTGAATATCACTGTTTTTTGAAAACATTCCAGTATTTTTATGAACATAAATCAAATTTTCATAAATGTATTGTGATGCAACTGTTTATTTTGTATTTATATTCTTAAACCTCTCTCTGAGAGAGTCGCCAGCCTTTAGGTTATATATTGCTCGAATAGCCCTCTTCTGAAGCACAAAGATAGTTTGAATGTCGGCAGCATTTCCCCACAGTAAAATGCCGTACGACATTACACTATGAAAGTAACTGAAATAAACTAATCTGGATGTATCAACGTCAGTTAACTGACGGATCTTCATTACTGCATAAGCCGCAGAGCTAAGTCTATTCGACAATTTAGCTATATGTGGGCCCCACTGAAGCTTGGCATCTAACGTGATGCCTAGAAACACAGTGGTGTCCACAGGATTCACATTCTTATCTTTAATTTGTACACTAGTTGTTACTTGCTTAACATTAGGCAATACAAATCTTACACATTTGGTTTTTTCCTCGTTTAATAGCAAGTTATTTACACTAAACCAGTGAACAATCTTTGAGATCGCATTATTCACATCGTCATAATTTGGGTGTCGTCGTTTCACTTTGAATAAAAGTGAAGTATCATCAGCAAACAATACTATCTCATGACTGTCTTTTACAAAATAAGGTAAGTCATTAATATAAACCAAAAACAAGAATGGATCTAGTATTGAACCCTGCGGAACTCCCATTATAACCACTGATCCCGGAGATCTTTTACCGTTAATGTCGACCTTCTGAATCCTGTTACTCAAGTATGAGATTAGAAGGCTCAAAGAAGCATCCCTAATTCCATAGTGGTTAAGCTTTCTGACCAAAGTTTCATGTAAAACACAATCGAAAGTCTTGGATAAATCACAAAATACCCCTAGGGCATCCTGTGATTCCTCCCAGGTATCAAATATTTGGATTAAAAGCTCAACACCGGCGTCAGTTGTTGAGCGACCCCTAGTAAAACCATACTGTTTACAATGTAAAAGTTTATTTCTATGAAAATGAATTTGAATTTGGTCTAGCATCTACTTTTCAAAAATTTTACTAAATGTGGGTAGCACAGAAATAGGTCTAAAATTAGAGGGGTCAGAAGTGCTACCTGATTTAAACAATGGAATTAATTTGCTATGTTTCATTAGGTCAGGAAAAACATCACAGTCAATGCATTCGTTAAATATGCAAGCTAAAACTGGAGCTATTGTCATAATTACTGATTTAGCGACATCCACGGAATTACCCCACAGATCAGCAGTTTTCTTTTTATTGAGAGTGTTAAATGTTTTTAATATATCTATAACACAAATTTTTTGAAAACTGAAATTACTTTCACAATCTTTAACATTCTCCTTCAAAACAGATTCAGCTACAGTGGGGGAGGAAATCAAGGCTTTTGTAGTTGAAACTGGAATGTCAGTAAAAAACCTCTCAAATGCTGCAGCAACATCAGCATCAGAAGTCAGTCAGAAGGTTTTATTCTCACAATTTAAATTGTACTCATTATTACGACTTCTGACCTTTCCTGTTTCACTATTTATAATATTCCATGTCATTTTTATTTTGTCATTACTATTCTTAATCTTAGAACTCAGATAGTTTGCCTTGGCTAATCGGCATACTCTTTTAAATAACTTTGAATAATTTTTAACATATAATTTGAAGTCGTCGCTGGTGTTATAGTTGCGTTCACCATAAAGTTCTTAAAGGCGTTTCCTACTTTTAATTAGGTACATAAAGGTCAAATTTCCTTTTTTTTTTGTTTTAAATTGTAAACTTCGAAGCATTCAACCCTAGCATCTATCCGTTGGGCAGCAGCGACGTTTCAAAATCGGAATATCATAATTAATCTACTATCATCTAATAATTAATGCAAAAAGTTCATAGTATGTGTCCTTCAGTTGATTGATGGCATATTTAAGGTCAGTTACGAGGCTCGGTGGAAGCACTCCTCAATTATGCAGCGAGAAATGTCTCCAGGCAGCTCTCCAAGGGCACAGGGCCGTTAAAATAGAACAATCGATCAAGGTTTGATTGCATACGGAGAACTTATGCATCTGTTATGAAGGTGACTATCGACTATGTAACAGAGTGAGGTGCTGCGGCGGAGTAGTAAATTTTAAATCGCTTTCTATTGTTAGAACTAGGCTGCATCGAACGGTTTACATTTTATAATTGACAACTGTACAGCTAAATCATTGTAGCTTTAGGCTTCGGTCATAAATTCTATGAAGAATGTTGGTAAATAAACTATTGATTGTAAACTATACTACTACATCACTATAGTCTTTTCTTTTTTATTTGTTGTTTTTTGTGTGTAATTAAGTTATGTTGTGTTTGTTCTCCTTTTATTGTAATAAATTATACTTACTCATCTAAAGAGAAAAAAAACCATTGACATTTCTTTGTGAAATATCTTGTGGCACTCGAAGTTTTACTATTATTTTAAAAGAAAGACACCACTGTTAGTTGTATTCTCGAGGATCTCTCTCAAGAACACCATACTTAGATATTTATGGAATGGATATATTACTTAAGTGGCCTATTAAATCTCGAATGTGATTTATGCGTAAAATGCCCTTTTTCGCATTTTGTAGTAATTTTGCATTTGTATTTATTGTTTTGATCGAAATAGGATAATAAATTCATGCATAATATTACAAATCTCCACTCTGCGAGAATAAGCTGAGTTCGGACGGCCGGCGCATCGCATTTTGTAGCAATATTGCAGTTGTATATTTTGTTTTTATCGTAATAAATTCGTTATAAAACCTTTATTCCTCATTAAGTAACAATTATTCTTGTATAAATTTTGCTTAATAATATTATCGTAGATAGGAGAAATTCACAGTTAACTTAAAACAATTTTTGAAGTTTTTGGTTCAGAATAAGATTTTTTTTCTATAGAATATCAATGATATATAAAAATTCCGAGTCCACTACGCACTATACGACTATAGAAGAGATAACATTCTAATTTTTTTATTTCATTTGTTTAGAACAGTAGTTAAATCGATGTGCTCAAAAAAGTGCTTTCGAATTTTATGAAAATCTCTCTCTGCAATTTTGGGTTTTATTAAAAAGTTAAACAAAATTTACAAAAAGCGAGCCGCTACGCACTATACCAATAGCTATTCTACACTATTCAATAAGTCACAACTGTTAATGTATTTTGGTTTCTGAGATCTAGTACGCCAAAATTGGCCATTTTACGCAAAAATCACAGTCGAGATGTAATAGACCTCTTAATTCGATCATAGGAGCTCGATGGCGCAGCGGCTATCGCGTTCAGCTTGCGATCTTGCCCGCTAAGCAACTTTCGCAATGCCGGGTCGCATGATGGGTGACCAATTAAAAACATCTCGAGCTGCCTCCGTGCTTCGAAAGGTACGTAAAGCCGTTGGTCCCGGTTGTTGTCGTAAGATGCAGTCGTTAAGACCCACCAACTTGCATTGGGCCGGCGTGGTGGGTTATGGCCCAATATCGCCACGTGCTATTGTTCACGTGGGAGGCCTGTGCCCAGCAGTGGGACGTTTATAGGCTGATGATGATGGATGATGATGATGATATTACTTAAAGAGAAAAGTCAATAATTGTTTACAAACATTCCTTATCGAATTCGGCCGTAGTACAAGTGAAGAGTTTGTAGGCTATGAATGTAACATATTTTGAATGGAGAGAAACTACGGTTTCATATTAAATGGAACCACAGATATACCTACCGAGCCAAGTGCAATATCAACTAAGCTATTACTTTGGCTCAGTCTCTGCCCTTTGCATGTGATGGTATACCGTGGCCATACGGGTATGTCTGAAGAAGCAGGCTCAAATCCCGCTCGCGTTATTTTTTCAAAAAAAAATCCCAAACTTGATTACCATTGAAATGGACAATGCACAAGTAAGTAAATCATAAATGTAGAAATAGGGAAGTTGTTTTACAAAACACCGTCACAACAAAGCTTTGGAAAGATAATTTCGTACGGTTGATTTGTCTTAATGTCTTTTTAACTGCCAAAGTTTTGAAAATTATTATTCATTGCAGTAGTTTCCACGCGTAGTCACTAACTAAACTTTACAAACAAACATGTAGCCGAATGTTAACCGCTGTGGACAGTTATAGCTGTTCCGAAGTTTTAAAATACCTATTTATGTATCTTTATTGTATAAAAATAGATAACGTAGAATAAATATCTGCCCTTAAAGACTTTTAAACGTGACGCGAGTTTTAATAACTCTTTAAAAGCAAAATGCTTTGAAAAACAATATTAGATTTGGACTAAAACAGAGTTCTTAAATAACTACATTCTCTTAGCACAAGTAATAAGTATGTTCCCAATAAGTAATCAACGCCAAATATTATTGCCTGTTTGTGTCTTTTAGCAATATATTATTTAAATATTTACTTATTTAATACAGCTCCTAGCCTGATTTTATTTATGTCATACTTTATTCTCACTTAGTTTTGCACGATTCACATAAATTAAATACATTTTTTAAACAATTATTAGAATACATATACTAAAACCTTTATGCAATTTGGGCAACAATAAAAAGAGTCTCTGATTAGATTCAGTTTAATATTAAGTGAAATTGTGTTTCGTGGAATAAATGGTTTGACTTTGACTTTGATAAGTTCAACGACAAATATTTCGCAAACTATACTATTTTAATTTTTATACCCGTTAAAAGCTCAACTATCCAGACATAATAGAAAGTAAATTGTTAGCAACCTACAGGATCTACCTATAGATCTTTGTGACCACAGAATAGATAAAGAAGCTTCGTGACAGACAAAGGGGTTAACGTCAATCATCATCAGTCTATAAGCCTGCCACTACTGAGCAAAGGTTTTCTCACATGGACAACTGGACTATGTATAAGCCATTAACCATCACGCTGGACCTGTGCGGGTTGGTAGGTAATAAATGACAATGCCAGCATCAAACTACAACGACAACTGGCTTACCTGCACACCGCCATGCGAATCAATTCGTCGCGAAACAAGATTTCAATTTGGCACAACCCCAAGAGTGGGCTCTGCCGAATTCCATTATGACGCAAGAGATTTGTTCAGTTAAATGCAATAAGGTATTACAGCTAAAGACGATACTGAGAAGCAATTTTTTGCGCACTGTGTTGCGGCCTATGTCGTAGAAGCACAGAACAGAAGAACAAACAGAATGTAACACTTTTTAGAAGAACTGATTTTTTTTTGTTTACTTGTGAAAACTTACTATCGATTGTCACCGCGCGTCCGGGGAGAAGCGGTGGTTATCTCCCCTCAACTACTGCAGGAGGATGTCCCACTAAAAACCTAAGTACAACCCCTTACTTGCTGCTGGGGTGATCTGGGACCGCTTTTTAGGCAATCACTAGGTTTCACCCCAACAGCTCCACAGAAAAACGCCCGAGGTTGTTTGGACGTGTTTCGGACGTCCTAAGACCAGCGACTACTAGGGACTCCCCATCCCCCACCGTCACCTCTTTGCGAGGAAAAGAGGCGAGCGTACTGCAGCCGTGTTAAAAGCAGGGTTTTTAGCTTGGTAATAGGGCAGCCTTGATGAATAAAACTGTGACTATGTACATTTGATACATAATTTAATGGTTGTGGGACACATGCATCCACCGACAGCGAGCGAGCGAGTACAACGCGGGGCGCGGCTGTAGTGAGATCGCGAGATGTGTGACGTCACAGACCACAGCAGCGTGACGGCAACAGGCAACAAGCAAACAATTGCTTTGCGGTCGGTGTAGTCTCTAGCTATAATACCACAATGTTTAAATGCGTGCCTGTTAAAATTAGTGAGGCTCCGCCAACCTTGACGAAGCAAGCCGCAGCCATATTATCATATCACCGCCTAAGTTATGGTATGTTTCTGCGATGCCGCTTTGTCACGCACACAGTTGTAACAGCTGTAAAACTAGAATGACTGCTGTGTTGAAACTTTGATGGTTGCCAAATGTTATGTCATCTATAGGATTCTCATCGAGAAGTCTCGAAGCGGGATTTCCCGGGAAATTTGGCCTCAGTCGAGACGGGGAAAAAAAGGGTTAAGTACCCGGGAAATCGAGAAATTAAAAAAAAAACTAAAATAAATCGCAATTTCACGTTAATTCCTGTGTAACTTATTACAAAAATTATCCAATTTGTCAAAGCTGCTATTAACAGAATATTGTTGCTCTTATTTGTAATATTTCGGATGTAACGGAGGCGGAGATGATTATCAAAAGACTGCAATTTAAATGTCGTTAGTTATTATTACAAAAATTTTTGTATAAGTAAGGTATATTTTATAAACATTATTATTTATTTTAGTGAAACATTTTGACTTTTACATTAGGTACCTATATATCAAAGTGATGATATTTGTCAGTAACAGCTAATTAAAAAAAAATCTGTGATTGATATTTTGCTAATATTAAAGATTTTACTTATATTTTATTCTACTTTTAAAACTCTGTGATTATAAATCAAAGTGATCGTATTTGTCATTAACAGCTAATTATAAAAAAATGAAAATGAAAAAAAATGTCTGTGATTGATACTTTGTTAATTTTAAAGATTTTATTTTTATTTTATTCTAGTTTTAAAATTCTGTGGTTATAAAGGAAATTAAAAAGGCATATTTTTTAGTAAAGTAATTGACGAAGACTGATTAAAATGAACATGTGTATTGTTGATTACGAAAATGTGTGCTTATTTTATTTTAAAACCTTTTTCATACATTTTTATTGTGGTTAATCAAATTCCCGATTTCTTGGGAGTTCCCGAGAAATGGTGCTCGAGAAGTCTCGGTATCCGGGAACAAAAAATGATAGGGAGGGATCTTTTGAGGCTTTGGTTTTGTATCTCCTATTTCGGGATTGTAATTTTTGATGACGCATCTTTTTCGTCACGACAAAGTATCGGTACGACAGATTGCAACTTCCTTCATATTGTTCCACTGCGGCTTCCTCAGGTTGCCAACTTGTGAGTAAAGCAACTTTTTTAAATAAGTCGAGTGTCTGCAATTAAAAATGTATTGAATAATGATTTGTAGGACTTAAGCAACGCAACGCGCTTCAGCTCGTTTGCCTTCTTATTCCAATTTAAACAAAAACCGAATCTTGTATTGAAAGTAAACAAGACTAGTTAAAAATGTAAAAACCTTAGCCTTTTAATTTTTAAATAAGTATTAACATATCGAGTGTTCAAACTTTTAAAATTCATAAAAATAGTTTTCTTTTCAATGTCTGTGATCGCGTAGACTTTAGAAATTATTAAAACTATTATAAAGGCGAAATTAAAAACACAATTTCTCGGTAATAACCTAATTTGTAATTCCACAGTGGAATTGATTAAACACCGTGGCGTGCGTTGCACCCATAACGCAAATTATGAAGTACAAATGTTGCGAAATTAATATTCACGGGCGGCGTCACCGTTCCAGATAAGGAAAGGTTTATGCAAATTGCAGCTATGTTTTAATTTTAGGCATCTTCAACAGTTGAATATATAAGAGGGGAACATTTTGTAGGACATCTTGCGAAAATAGAAAATGGTTTATTTAGGAAAAACTTACAGAAACACAAAGTACAAAAATGTATGAAAAATATTTTTTTTGCTGATAATGCCTCGGCACTCTCACTCTTTGTCACAGCTGTAGCAGCTTAGTTATGAGAGAGCTTAGTGTAAGTTTATAAATGTGCAAACTTTGCTGTCGCGTTTGAGTTAAGTTTTGACAGATAGATCTTAATGCTAAGTAAATAAGATCGAGGATCGAACCTCTTAACACAAACGCGATAGTAACGTTTGCACATTTACAAACTTACACTCAACTCTCAGATGCAGTCGTTTTTTAGATGACGCTTGTTAAACAGTTTTAGTTTAACCTTTTTGTCATTTTTTTACTTGTACATATTATATTAACTAGGTTTTGTCCGCGGATTCGCTTGCGTAAATTTTTCGCCGGAAATTGTAGATTATAACCGTCTGTAGAGCCTCATCTATCTTTATTCTTAAATTCATCAAAATTGCCAGCTGTTAGAACATGAAAGGGTAAGAAACAAAGAAACTCATTTTCGCCTTTGTAATATTAGTCATAGTGGGCAAGTTGCAGTGGGCCAATCTATCTTACATCTAAGAGTACCTAAGCAATTATTGAATTATCTCGTAACAAAGTTGTGTGGTATAACACATTTGCGTGTTTCAAAGCAAAGGCAACCAACTACTGTTAACTCTTAAAGCAGTATTACTTTAATCTTACTAATGCAAATTCGTAAAGATGTAGGAAAGATTAAACTAAAGCAGCCGGTGAGACCAACCAACCCGCATTCCGCCAGCGTGGTGGGTTATCTCCCTTGGGTGTCGTAAAAGGCGACTAACGGACGAAAGACTGCACATACATCCAAAAGCATAAAGCGGCGATGGGCTCACTATCTGTCATGTTGAGCAAAAGTGCAGTCGCGTTTGGTGAAAAGTGGACTATGGCAGAGGACTACTTTTGCTGTCCTCATTGCCTAGTCTCTGACTAACCCTTCGGGGATAATAGTCGAGATTTATACATTCTGTCAAAAAATTTTGGGAACGGATGAATTGTCTAAGATTCCAATTTTCAATTTTTTGTTTTTTTTTTGTTGTTAGATTGGCACAACTGATATTCATTTTGGCGCGGAGTTTGAGTTGCATCTGTTATTTAGATTAAATACAGTGCTGTTTTTAGGTAGTTTATATATTTGACTATATACATGTCTAGACGGAGCATCGCGGTACAAACGCTTCTCAAAATCCGCCCGGTTTTTGTAATGAATTTGAAGTCTGCGTGACAGCCGCGTATGACTGACACTAGCGCGAATGGTTGCCAGCGAATGCCTAAATTCCGATAAAGTAGGGAAAAAATATTTAAGCACAATACAATTTTAAAATGATTCATAACATAACATAACTTTTTAAATTAGGTATGTCTATTGTATATGTAGGTATAACGCTTAAAAGAAGCTGGTGTGTTTAGAAGAAATGGATGATTGAAGGCGAGGGCGAGTACAATAAAATAATGCGCTAATGGAAGTATGCGTGCGTGTGATATGTTTGTAATAGGGACGAAATAGAAGCAAGAGGCAGGATGATTTACATTTAATACTTAATCAAAATTGATTATTTAATTAAAAATTTAAATATTTTAATTAATTAAAAAATTATAATCAAAACAATTAATGGCGTTATCTTTGTATTTGTTTCTTAAAAACTTTCGTTTGGATGTTACATCATTTTTCATGTTCTCTAATTTCTTATTATGTTGAAACCTTATAGTTAAATATTTCGACAAAGACTTCTTTCTACCGGATCAGTTAGAAATCTGAAAATTAAAATGTTTGCTATGTGGTCGAACAGTTGTTAAGGTTACATAATGTGATGACTGCTCATCAATATCCGTGTCCAATAGTTTACATGAGACGGGAAATATTGACCTTTTAGGGGCACAAACATACACCCGCACTTTCTCAAACATCGTCATCATCATCATCAGCCTATAAATGTCCCACTCCTGGGCGCAGGCTTCCCACGTGGAGATAGCACGTGGGAATATTGGGCCATAACCCACCACGCTGGCCCAATGCGTGTTGGTGGGTTTTAACAACTGTCATCTTACGACAACAAACGGGACCAACGGCTTAAGAGGCCTATTACATCTCGACTGTGATTTTTGCGTAAAATGGCTAATTTTGGCGTCATGGATCTCAGAAACAAAAATACATTAACAATTATAATTTATTGAATAGTGTAGAATAGCTATTGGAATAGTGCGTAGCGGCCTCGCTTTTTGTAAATTTTGCTTAACTTTTTAATTAAACCCAAAATTGCAGAGAAAGATTTTCGTAAAGTGCGCGAAGGCACTTTTTTGAGCTCATCGATTAAACTACTGTTCTAAACAAGTGAAATAAAAAAAAATATAATGTTATCTCTTAGATAGTCGAATAGTGCGTAGCGGCCTCGGAATTTTTAGATATCATTGATTTTATATAGGAAAAAAATCTTATTCTAAACCAAAAAACTTCGAAAATCGCTATAAGTTAACTGTGAATATCTCCTATCTACAGTAATATTGTTGAGCAAAATTTATACCAGAGTAATTTTTACTTCATGAGGAATAAAAATTTTATAATGAATTTGAAAAATGATGAATACAACTGCAAAATTACTACAAAATGCGATGCGCCGGCCGTCCGTATTCAATTTATGCTCACAGAATGGAGATATGTAATATTATGCACAAATTTATTATCCTATTTTGATAAAAACGATAAATACAACTGCAAAATTACTACAAAATGCGAAAATGGGCATTTTACGCAAAAATCACATTCGAGATGTAATAGGCCTCTTAACGTGCCTTCCGAAGCACGGAGGAGCTCGAGATGTTTTTAATTTGGTCACCCATCCAGCGACCCGGCATTGCAAAAGTGGCTTAGCGAGCAAGATCGCAAGCCGAACGCGCTAGCCGCTGCGCCATCGAGCTCCTCTCCTCTCCTCCTCGAAAGAAATTATGTTATAAAAATGTTATTACTTTCCATGGTTAAATTAATGTACTCTATAGCGATCGCGATCGCCCGAATGCACCCAGTTTTTTTAGCTGTGGTAGCTGTCAACGTCAAACGTCATTTTTTTTTGCAATTTAGTGATACCTGGTAATGTGACAACAGTGAGGCTTTTTTGTGACGGTTGCGGAGGCCAAAACAAAAACAGTCACTTGATACATATTTTAATGTACTGGTTGGTAAATTATCAGAGCAGTCTTCAAAACATCCATCTTTTCTTTCCTGTCAGAGGGCACAGTTTTTTCCCAGCAGACCGCGTGTTTGGAAGGTTGGAAAAGGATATTAGACAAAACCGGTCATTATAAACAAAGAGTAATATTACAATATCTTTTCAAGACATGGAGAGCTTAAGATTCTGGGAAAAGACTGGGTCCTTTATGATATAAAGAGTTTAGAGGCTTATTATAAAAAGCTTACAGCAATACAGTCTTTAAAAAGAATACAACTAAAAAAAATAACAAGCTCGGGGAGGCTTAATTGCAAAGTTAAATCAATGGAAAATTATAGGTTCGAAGCATCAGAGGAATTTATGAGCTTATGCAAGAGAGGCAAGAGACATCCCTTGTCTATTGACCAACTCCAAGATTGTCATCATCAACTGCTCAATGAGAATAAAAATAAAGACGTCACCAACCTGCTAGTAAAGCAGTTCTGTGACAACTGGTTAGAATTATCAGAGTTGGAGTGGTACCGAAGCATATTATTTAATGATATTGATGACAGTGAAATAAATGAGGATAATCAACACCAACCAGAAAATGATAAGTCTTGTCAATGCTTGGAAATGGATATTGGTCAAGTCAGAATTTGATTTTTTAGCTTTTTTTTTAGTTTTTGATCAAACAAAACAGTCACTTAATAAAAACTCTAATTCGGACTTATGATTGGCTTACTTATGTATGATAAGCAGGATAGATAGTTGTTATTTTTAATAATAATAAAAATTTAAATATATCCAAAGTGTTTTATTCAAAAAGCTATATTTGCAGCACTGTCTGATCAAAAGGTTATATTTTCCAAGTTACATTTGCAAATTTATTTTTTTATATTTTTTTTTATTACCTTTTAAAATTAAAAATCTACGCTAGTTATAACCTAAGCTAGTTTATGCTACTTTTGGAAAACAAAACTAACAAAAATCTCCTACAAAAATTTTTTAAACCGAGTGTAATTATAACCTTTTGAACAGAAGCTCCTTAAATAACGAAAATATAAACCATTCTAGAAAAAAACAACGTTATAAACTCAACAATTAAGTGTATTCTTATTTGCTAAGGCATAATTATCATGTAAATAATAAACAGTAACAAAATAAAAAATATAAAAGCTATGTCTACAGATGTTACTTCACCGATGTAGTAGATGTTATTGTAATGAGCAATTTTTAGTTTTATATTAATAAAAAACAACATAAGAGAAATAAGTCAGTTAAGTAGGTTAGACAATAATTTTGAAAATATCATCATAATCGCTGTCCGTAAAAAAACATTTTCCTGAAAAAATTAAAGCATTAAGAGGGTTTACGTATTTCGGTTTCCCATACAAACTTTCAAGTAGAAATTTTTAAAAACCAATAAGCTAATTTTAATAAAACTTTGCATGCTAGAGTAAAATACAGGGATCTAAATAGTTTGTTAAAAACATTTTTAAAAACCTTTTGATTGATTTTAAACTTTCTATAGTGGACTTTAAGCCGCAATAACTCAGCTACATAAAGGTTTTTTAAAAATGTTTTTAACAAATTTAGATCTCTGTAATTTACTCTAGCATACAAAGTTTCATTAAAATTGGCTTATTGGTTTTTAAAAATTTCGACTTGGAAGTTTGTATGGGAAACTGAAATGCGTAAACCATCTTAAGGCTCTTTTAACAGCCAAGTGGCGCCATCATCTTAGTGAAATTTATTGCTCGCTAAGTACATAATGTATCAAAACTCCGCACGTACAGATTGAAGCTAAAGTGTTGTAGTTTATTGAGAAACTATAAACCTCTGTAAAATATAGTTCTTTCAAAGTGGCCACTTTAGGCACTTTTGCCGAGTTGCCAACTACTAGAACAACGAACTATATTTTACTAAGGTTATAGTTTCTAAATAAACTACAGATCCATAGCTTCAATCTGTACGTGCGGATACATTATGTACTTAGCGAGCAATAAATTTCGTTAATAAGAGGGTGCCACTTGGCTGTTGTAAGAGTCTTAAATCACATCTGTAGATAAACGTCATTTCTGTAGACAGATGTAATTTGCAGATATTTTTGTAGAAATACGTCACTTCTGTGTATACAAATTTGTATTTTGTACTGAACTCAGCAAAAACCGCGTGTATTGAACTAAAAACATCTTTAAACCTACAACAAAGGTTTTCTAAAACTAAATTTTAATCTTTATCAAAGAGCAATTTGAAATATTTCGCAAAAGCCTCACATCTACAGATGTGAAGTATTCGTCACATCTGTGGACAACCGTGTCGACAGAAGTGAGTTATTACCTTCATACCGAATGGTATATTTGTAGTTATAAACCACGGCTAACATCACGTTCTATCATTTTACCGCTAATTAACCCCTTGAGGATCGTTAAACCAGACACAATTAAAAATCAATTGTTTCGCAATTGCCGGCGGTCTTATGATCCTTGACCTATTATCAAGACCAAATAAAAATTATGATATTGAATTAAGAACTTACTGTTTTGTGGCGACTTAAGAAGTGACGCACCAACTTTTACACTTCGTAGAATCACTCAAATCTTATTATTAAACTGAGAGATAACTTCTCATGGCCGGCAAAAACTGTCAGACGATGACAAATACTTACGTGTTTCAGTGTTGCTAGCAAAACTAAATACTGTTGTTATACAAAATATTTTGTAAAATATCAGATTTTTCATGTTTGTCTACAGGAGTGATTAGTTATTGGCGAACACTGTAGAATCTTTTGTAACTTGAAATGTATATGTCGTAATTTTTTGAAATCACAAGAAAATTTACTTTATTATATTTGCAATACGATAGGTTTACATAAGTTACTTCAAAACATGTTGAAGTATTTTAAAAAGGTCTCTGGATCCGGCAACCTATGTCGCGAACAGTCTACAGGACGTGATTTGGTCAACAGGAAATGTGCAAATTCTTAATTATAGAGATTGCGTATAAATTGAAATATGTGATGATAGATTATCGTGATTCCAGGAAAAATAAATTATGCTTATCTAAAAGCAATCTAACGCTTTTAAATAAAAATGTATTTTGTATGGCAGTTAAGATATACAATAAGTTGCCTGCTGATATTAGAAATCGTTCATCTGACAAAAACTCTTTTAAAAATTCCCTGTGTCGTTGGCTGTTGGAACGCGGATATTATTCGATTAATGATTAGCTAAATAACAATTTGTAATGTGCACAGACATTTATTATATGTCTGTGGTAATGTGATATATTTTAATTAATCTTTAATTTTTAAGGTTATTATCAAATTATTAAAAGTATGTATAGGTAATTTAAATTTTTATTTATTGATAAATTTTATTAGTTGACATTAGACATTTTGTATTAAGTATTTGTATTATTATGATTTGATAATTATTTTCTTTTATTATTAACTTAATCCTAAATTGACATGTAATTTTTTCTTTATACAAGCACCATATTGAAATGTATAACAATTAATTGAATTAGCAGATCTGACTATATGCATGATTAATTGATGAATGAAAAGCTCAATGGCGAACGAAATAGAAATTGTAAGGTCAAATTGATACACATATATTTTTAAATTTTTTATTTGTATTATAATTATAATTTAAATATTTGCACACCTACGTTAATAAGGTAAAAATATTGAAGATCTATTAACGAATGTAACATCTTGATTGTACACAATATTTGAACAAATAAATTATTTGATTGATTTGATTTGATTTAGAAAACATTCAATAAAGCAAAGTAAACACTATCATTAAAACGTAACTATTTTAAAAAGGTAGATATAAAGCACATACCACTTATTGGTCTGTGATATAAAGCGAACAGGATTTTGGCCACTTCGTAGAATGGCCGTTATAAGTGGTATAAAGCGTTCAAAAGCGGTCGAGATGTGATGGAAGATTTTCTTCGCCCTGGTAGGCCATCAACGTCTTCAACTGAAGTTAACATCGCAAAAGTGAAGGAAATGGTGACTGAAAATCCTCATTCAAGTTTCAGAGAGATAGCCGCTGAACTTTATGTGTCTCACGAGTCGAATGGTACGGACCATTTTAAATAATCACTTGGGTATAAAACATGTTGCCGCTCGGCTAGTCCCGAAAGACCTGAATTTTCTCCAAAAACTCAATCGCATAAGAGTCGCGGAGGACATACTAGAACAAGTCAATTCCGATATTCATGCAAGCATTGTTACTGGTGACGAGACGTGGGTTTACAAGTTTGAAATGCAAACTAGTCAACAAGCTTCGGAGTGGCGCCTTCCGACTGAACCGAAACCGAAAAAACCACGCCAAAGTCGATCAAAAGTCAAAGTCATGTTGTCTGTTTTCTTTGAATGTCGTAGTGTTGTGCATTTGGAATTCTTGCCGGAAGGTCAAACAGTAAAAAAAGAATATTATTTGAGCGTTATGCGGCGTTTAAGAGAGCAAATTCGATTCAATTTTCAAAAATTCAAGATTCAAAAAAGATCAAATTTGTAGAAAGAAAATTCTTGAATTTTGCACCACGATAATGCGCCCTTGCACAAGGCCATCATTGTGAACGAATTTTTGACCAAAAACTCAAAAAATACCATCGAGCAACCACCTTATTCACCAGATATTTATTTAATCTTCTTTACTAATTAAACAGTAAAAGGCGGACTTAACGCCACAAGGCATTCTCTACCAGTCAACCGGTAAGGATGTGGGAGACTTGAAGTTGGGCGATATTAAATACAGTTATTTAAAACTCTTATCTTTTCTGACAAGATAGGTCAGGGCCTGGGTCCGCAGCATAAATCTAAACTCAGCCACGAGCTTATAAACTTTTGCAATCCAGGCCAAACATTCGCTAATTTAGTAAGTACATTAAGCAAGCAGGAGTTGAATCATTCAACAAATGCTCTAATACTGTGTGGTGATAGTCTCACAATAAAAAAGCGTGACCTTTTAAAAAGCATAGAGAATTTAATTGATATACAATCTAAAACTCATTGTAAAATAATAGTTTGTGCCTTTCCCTATGCCTGTAACTTATCGTGGATACAAAACAAACAGATCTTTGATTTGAACTTACTTTTGTATAACTCCACTTATCGTCACAGTGACAGTATTGTATTTTTTGATACAAATAAATTTATATCTAGTTTTAAGTTGACTACTGATTCTATGTATTTAATATACAAAGACAGGCTACAGATAGCATCATTGCTAGCATATAATTTAAAAGACACAGTTATAAGTAGTATAACAATGTCGACACAAAATTATCGCACTGTTAGTATTTCTACTAATGTAAATTTAGTTGATAAGTCTTGCACAACCTCTAGTTTAAACTAAGAGGTAAGACAAAAGCCAGCCCTATCCAAATTAAAATAGTTCATCAAAACATGCAGGGCCTGGCCGGCAAAGAGTTAGAAATTGAACTTTTTTTATTACATGAAGATATAAACATTTTATGTATAACTGAGCACTGGCTTAAAGATTATCAGTTAATTTTTAATATTAAAAACTTTCAGCTTTCCAGTGCTTTTACTAGAGCAAATGCAATTCGCGGCGGATCCTTAATATTTGTTAATTACAGTAAACATAAGATTACGGAACGAAAAGATGTAGTTTCCCTTTCTATTGAACGCGTTATTGAGCTGTCATGTGTCGAGTTAGAGAAATTTATAATTGTTTG
Organism: Scoparia ambigualis; assembly: GCA_963921215.1. Classification (NCBI taxonomy): domain Eukaryota; kingdom Metazoa; phylum Arthropoda; class Insecta; order Lepidoptera; family Crambidae; genus Scoparia; species Scoparia ambigualis. The sequence goes on along the minus strand of OY992507.1, from coordinate 26,133,434 downwards.
TGTATATCGACCTCCTTCTGGTAATTTTAGTGTCTTTGAAGCCACTATGGAAGATGTAATTAAGAAGATTTGTAAATCTAAAAAGAAATAGTAATTTGTGGGGATTTCAATGTAAATTTATTAGACAGTCATTCAACTAGTGTAAGATTAATCTCGTTGTTTAAATCATTTGATTTGGATTACCAATTTAGAGAACCGACTAGAATTACAGCAACCACTGCAACCTGCTTAGACAATTTTTTTTGTAACTTTGCTCCTGAGTCTAAGTTCATACTAACTAATTTATCTTCAGATCACTGTGGGCAAAAAATTGCTTTTACTGAATATGGACACCCTAACTCAGAAGAAATATCTTGTAGGCCAGTGACAGAGAAACGGGTTAAAATTTTCAAGCATAACATAACTGCTAAACTTGCATGTTTACCATTTATACAGGAAAATCCAGATGCTCTTTACAAGCATTTTTTTGATCTTATAAACGGTGAATTTAATAAAACTTTCTCTATTAAAAATTTTAAAACTAATATTTCAATGAAATTTAGGGATTGGGCTACAGCTGGTTTGCATAAAAGTAGGGCTAAGTTGTATGACTTATATGAGCAGAAAAAAAAAATAATAGTCCAAGTTTTCTAGAGTATATCAAAAAGTATTCGAAAACTTTTAGGAAGGCTTGTGCATGTGCCAAGTCTTTATTTATTAGTGAAAAAATTAAAAAGTCTGATAACAAAATAAAGGCAACATGGAACTGCATAAACCGCGAAACTGGTAAAATAAAGCCGCGTGATACTAAGTTTTCTTTAAGAATAGGCAATAGCTTTTTAAGTGAAGACAATAAAGTTGCTGATGCTTTTGAACAGTTTTTTATAAATATACCAATTGCCACAACTATGTTACTCAACTCTTCACCAAGTAATGCAGAAATTCTGCTAAAAAAGTATGTACCCATGTGTAATGAAGTGTTCAAATTTAAACACGTAAACTGTAAAGACGTACTTAAATCCTATATATCTTTAAAAATAAAAAACACTTGTGATTTGTGGGATATTTTAACAAAAATTATTAATAATATTATCGAGTCCATTGCGCCTTTTCTTGTAGTCATATTCAATAGCTGTGTTGACGAAGGAGTTTTCCCAGATCTCATGAAGCATAGCAAAGTTCTGCCACTTTTCAAATCGGGTTGTAAAGATGACCCGAGCAATTTCAGGCCTATTTCGATTTTACCTACTCTTAGTAAAGTTTTTGAAAAACTTATTTTAGATCAACTCGGCTCCCACTTCGCTATAAACCACCTTTTTCACAGTGAACAGTATGGTTTTACCAAGGGAAGGTCTACTACTGATGCTGGTGTAGCTCTGCTAAAACACATATTTGAGGCTTGGGAGGGATCGCAAAATGCTTTTGGAGTGTTTTGTGATCTCTCCAAGGCTTTTGATTGCGTTGAATACAACACCCTTTTAATAAAGCTAAAACACTATGGAGTGCACTCTGATGCCTTGAAATTGATTCAATCATATCTTAGCGGCAGAATCCAAAAAGTTAGCGTGAACGGATCCATATCATCCGGATCTTCTGTGCTAATGAGGGTCCCACAAGGGTAAATACTAGGTCCATTTTTATTCTTAATTTATATTAATGATTTACCATTTTATGCGGAAAACTTTTGCAATATTGTTTTGTTTGCTGACGATACATCTTTGATATTTTAGACTGATCGAAATAAAAATAGTTTTGATGACATCAACAGTGCCCTAACAGATGTGTTGAATTGGTTTACTACTAATAATCTTCAATTAAACGTGAAGAAAACGAAATGTATAAATTTTACTCTACCTAACGTAAAGAATATTATAGGAAATAAAATTAAACTGAATGGTGAACTGTTGGACCTTGTTGATTCAACAGTTTTCTTAGGTATTACCTTAGATTCAAAAATACAGTGGTACCCTCATATTAGCACCCTTGCGGGGAGACTTAGTTCAGCTGCTTACGCTGTTAGGAAAATTAGGCATTTTACAGACGTGGAAACTGCTCGATTAGTCTATTTTAGTTACTTTCACAGTGTTATGTCCTATGGTATACTACTTTGGGGTAAAGCAGCAGATATAGAAACCATTTTCATTTTACAGAAAAGAGCAATAAGGTCTATATATAACCTAGGATCACGTGACTCCCTTAAGGAGCTGTTTAAAGAAATAAATATTCTTACAGTTGCATCACAATTTATTTATAACTGTATTGTTTACGTGCGTCAAAACATTACTCATTTCAAAAAAAATTGCGATATACACAAACTAAATACTAGAAATAAGTATAAACTTGTAATTCTTAAATTTCGACTTCAGAAAGTTTATGGATCATTTATGGGACAAAGTGTCATAATTTACAATAAAATCCCGAACGATGTTATAATTTTGCCCTTTGACAAATTTAACACACATGTTAAGGACAGACTTTTAGAAAAGGGCTATTACACTGTAAGCGATTACATCAATGACAAAAATGCATGGAATTAACATTCCTCTAGTTTCGCATAGGTACATTGTTCTAATGCGTTCATAGTGCCCGAGTAAAACTTGTAGATTCACTTTTGTTTTTATCTTTTATTTTATATAATTGTTTTATGACTATTGACTGTATAATTTGGTAACGACATATTGTTTCGTAAATGTCGTTACCTCTATATTATTATAAAGCTGTGGAGTTTGTTGTGCCCGTTCTTCTCCACAGCTAAAAGACTTCCTGAATGGGTGGGGTGGGTGGGTGGGTTCCTGAGCTTATCCATCCATCCATATAAAAAAAAAATTTAGACGATTCAAAACGCTTAATTTAAGCTTACTGAATAAAGTTATTTTGATTTTTGATTTTGATTTTGATTTAGTTGGATTAATAACAACAATTACAAACAGCATAACAAATGAATATACAGGGCTTACATAAATACTAATTAAAATACTTACATAAATACTGCAAAATACTAATATACATACAATACATACATAAACACATACATAAATAAATACATAAATAACAAAAAAAAAATCAAATAATGTGACTTATAAACAGGGTTTAAGTAGTGCTCACGCACCAGTCCTTTGAACACTACTTTGCTCTGAGCACGACGGATATGCATTGGCAGAGCATTCCAGAGACGAATAGCGGAAAGAGTGAAAGAGCTGGAAACGAAGCCATTACGATGAGCGGGAGTTTGGAGAGTAAGGTTGCTACTGGAGCGAAGGTCACGCTGATGAGAGGCTCCCAGAAACTGAAACCTAGATTTCAGGTAACTGGGGGTACGTGGATCATTTAAAATATTAAATAGCAAACAGACAACTCTAAGGTTCCTGCGCTCACGGATAGGCAGCCATTTAAGTTGACTTCGATAGTGAGTAATGTGGTCAAACTTACGTAACCCGAAGACAAATCGGATACAGCTGTTTAGCAAGCGATCCAACTTATTAAGAAAATTTTGGTGTCAGAGAAACAGACGTCGGCGTAGTCAAGGATGGGGAGGACAAGAGCCTTGTACCAGCGCGATTTTGGTGCTGGATGGGAGAAAAAATTTCAACCTGTACAAAGACCGTAACGAATTGACCACTTTGCGGGAAATCTCGTTAACATGATCTTCCCAAGTGAGAGAGCATCAAAAAGGAGGCCAAGGTTCTTGACTCGCGCCTGATTCGGTATGCAATTCCCATTGAACACTAAACCAGACACAGAGCTCAAATCAATAAGGGACAGCTGCCGGGAACTACCAATGATAATTGCCTGACACTTAGCGGCATTGACGGAAATGCCATAACAATTGGACCAGTCGGCAATAATAACAAGATCTTCGTTGAGGCCAGCAACGGCCCGATTTAAATTACTTCTATCGACCTGAATGTATAATTGGAGATCGTCAGCATACAGATGGTAAGAGGAATGAAGTCGAGCAGTGAGAGAGTCAATGAAAAGTGAAAAAAGAAGGGGAGAGAGTATGCCGCCTTGTGGGACACCAGCAGTCAGCTCGCACCAGTCAGAACAAGACTGATCGACCCGAACGGCTTGCTGACGACCACAAAGAAGAAGATATGGATCCAGCCGAATTCTTTCTTTTTCCTAAACTCAAATTACTACTTTGAGGCACCCGTTTTCATTCGGTAGAAGACATAAAGGAGAATTCGCGGCGAGAACTGAACTCAATTCCGGAAAAGCGTTCAAAAAATGTTTTAATGATTGGATTATTCGTTGTTCCTTCGTTTCTGAAGCTTTGAAGGCGATAAAATTAATTTCGGTGAATAACTAACATTTTGTGTATTATTGATCTTTTCCCGGTACTTTCTTGACAGAGTAGTTTATGCAAAATTAAACACCTACTTTATTGGAATCAATTTGAGTTTTTATCACAATTTAATTAAGTCTGACGTAAGCGAACTCTTTGCAGCCGCAGGGGACAGTCCGACGAGACCTGTCTCATTACGCGAGTAGAATCGTATAAAATGATTTATTACCGTCATACAGTTGTACGTTATTATAAATGATTTTATTGAGCTCATTAAAAGAATACTATCACCCCTTCTCTTCCCTTGAGTGTCGTAAAAGGCGACTAACAGACTAAAGACTGCACATATATCCAACAGCATAGAGCGGCGATGGGCTCACCACCTGTCACGCTGAGCACATGTGCAGTTGCTATTTGGTGAAAAGTGGACTATGGTAGAGAACTGCTTTTGCTATCCTACTTGCCTAGTCTCTAAATAACCCTTCGGGGATAATATTCGTGATTTATAAATGCAAAAACACCTACTTTATTGGAATCAATTTGAGTTCTCTTCACAATTTAATTAAGTCTGACATTTGCGAACTCTTTGCAGTCGCAGCGAGACAGTCCGACGAGACCTGTCTCATTAAACGCGAGTATAGTCGTATAAAATGATTTATTACCTACATACAGTTGTACGTTATTATAAATGATTGTTCTATGTGAAAAAGGAAGCAAACGAGCAGACAGGCTACGTGACGGGCAGTAACATCGCCGAACATGTCTATGTCTATTCTATGGACTAAAGACTGCACATACATCTAACAGCATACCTATAGCCGCGATTGGCCCACCACTTGTCACGCTGAGCACATATGCAGTCGCTATTTGGTGAAAAGTAGACTATGGTAGAGGGCTGCTTTTGCTGTCCTCATCGCCTGATCTCTGACTAACACTTTGAGTATAACCAGTCGTGATTATATGTATGTAATTATGTATGTAGTCTTTACTGAAAATATGTCCCAATGTGACATACGTAGCTTTGCAAGGGTCTCAACTGAAAATTCGTCCCGGCATACACACATAAGCTTTGATAGGTTCTGAAAACAAGTAAGTTTTGTAAACAACTGTCTAGTCGCCAAACCAGAGGAGTCGCAGATGGCCGCTGGCCTTGGCCTTTCGCAAGGCCAGCGGCCAGCCAGTTGGACCCAGGGACTGAATAACCTAAAAAATATGGTATCTTTATATTACGGTATGACGTTACACCGAAAAATAAGGGTTACCGGAATATTCCGATATCCAAATTTATTACGGTAGGTACCGTAATTTTAAGTTCATAAATATTAGAGGTATATTTCGGTATAAAAGAGTCGGCAAACAACCATTTCAAGCATAAACGACTACTAATATCATGGTTTTCTCTTCAATTTGCATTAGTTTGCTTCGTTCTCGATATCGGTACCGATATCGCATAAAGGTTAAATCACGGTATAGTCTTACCTCTATTTTACTATGGTACACTTATTTTATACCGGTACCGTAACCTTATACCGTAACCGCTTTCAGTCCCTGGTTGGGCCTTTGAGGAAGGAGTAGGAATTGTGGAGGGTGGGGGGGAGGAGGATGTGGCCCTCCGGTACTTTCACCCACCGGACGAAATGCAACAAACAGCAACCAGTGCCATTGTTTCACGCGTGTTTCACGCTGATATTTTATTGAGAGGGTGGTCTTACGCCGGTCGATCGGGCCTAATTCGTGCAACGCAGCGTGGTCTCCGTCAGAATGGCTGGTTGCCTATGGCATTTGGCTGTGAAAGTTGAATGAACAATTGCTACATATTTGCTTATACGAGTATTTGCTTCATATATTAAATAATTGCTAGTCCTATGATATTTTTTAAGAAATCTGCAATTTTTTTTGACCAGCCATCGTGACGTCAGATTGACTGGTTAACTCCTAGTTCTACGCCAGTTTGCAGGGTTTCTTAGAGTGTTTATCGGCAATAATTGCTACATAGTAACTTCATTTATACATTTCATGGCGCTACCACTCAGACTGGCTTTGATATTTATATGATGCGATGACTTGACGTGACCTATTCGATGGGATAGGCCAAGTTATTATCATCATCAGTCTATAAACGTCCCACAGCTGGGCTTAGGATCCACATCCAATAATAGCTTAGGGATTGGGACACAACCAGCTATGCTAACCCGTTACGGCTTAGTGGGTTTGACAGCTATTATCTTCTGAGAGTAACCGTATCGGTTGGCGGTGAAAGAATACTACCACCCCCTCTCTTCCCTTGGGTGTCGTTAAAGGGCGACTAACGGACTAAAAACTGCATATACATCCCTAAAGCATAGAGCGGCGATGGGCTCACTACCTGTCACGTTAGGCACATGTGCAGTCGCTATTTGGTGAAAAGTGGACTCACTGCTTTTGCTGTCCTCATTGCCATAGTGTCTGACTTACCCTTTCGGGGATAATAGTCATAATTATATGAATGTACTTTGAGAGACGAATTCAAAGCACAAAGCAGTTTTTAATTTGGGCACTGACTGTCAGTGGCTGAAGTATGACGGTTTTTCTAAGTTGGCGTGGGCGAAGCCGCGTGTGGGCCGCTAGTACATCATAATTATTTCTACAACACCGCGCTCGTTTTCCATATAACTTTTAAGCGCTCACCTATTTATTGTACATTAGGTAACTAACCAATAAGTTTTACTTATACGTTTTTAAGTAATGCTTTAACGCATTATCCATCAAGCGATCACATCAGCCGATACAAAGTTCACTCGCAAAGTCTCCGGCGGAGGTCGATTTAAGTTATTTACCAATCTCTTTTGTCTATTGAAGGCTAAGCCGGTTGTTCGATACGACTAGACACAAAAGTTACACTTAAATTGTTTAAGTCTTGCTATTTTAACCGTTTTGGAGCCGAGCTACTGAATATTCGTAAAATAAAAGTTGCTAGTGATTACATTAACTAAAAAATGTAATGTTATTATGAAGTCCAAAATCCAGCAGTGGGACGTCTACAGCCTTATGATGACAATGATGACAATGAAACACGTACACTGCTTGGCATAAAACGTTACTCGCGATAAAGGTATAACTTTTTCAGTAACGCCCGAAATTATTAAATAATCTATAAAAACAAAATGATCAATGCTATTAGTGTGAGAAATTGGTCGTTATTGGTATGGAGCTCAATTCAAAAGTCGTTAGTCAATGTAAGTAAGTTTTTTTACTTAACACAAGCGGCCGCTCGCGGTTTCACCCGCGTGGTTCCCGTTCCCGTGGGAATATCGGGATAAAAAGTATCCTATGTGTTAATCCAAGTTATAAACTATCTGTATGCCGAATTTCATCCAAATCCATTCAGCAGTTTTTAAGTGAAAGAGTAACAAACATCCATCCATACGTTCCCATAGGAATATCAGGATAAAAAGTATCCTATGTGTTAATCCAGGTTATAAACTATCTGTATGTCGAACTTCATCCAAATCCATTCAGCAGTTTTTACGTGAAAGAGTAACAAATATCCATCCATACTTACAAACTTTCGCGTTTATAATATTAGTAGGATTTCAAAAAATACAATAAAAATACTTAATCTAATAGCATTACCTTAAACCACTGAGGTTTGTCTGTAATGCAAAGTACTTTATTGTGTAAGGAAAAAGGTAGAAAATACAGTAGCACCGCCATAGTTGATATGACGTACTCTACCCTGCACCGCCATAGTTGATATGACGTACTCTCTACCCGGATAGAGGCGGGCGTCCTATATTGATACACCAATCTGAATCTGGCTTCATGAATATGAACGCGGGTGCGGGCTACGGATTTCAGATGTGCAGCCGTACTGACGCGCTGAGCTCTGACGCCAGACAACCATATTGCATTTTGGATCTTACCTACTATCATATAATATTCTTATTATTTTACTATTTTTGTTCCTATTATTACAACTTGAGCTATGTATTCCCTGCTCATTATTAGGATATTACAAACCCATTTTTACTTTTCCTTTTTGTGACGTGTCGCGTAACGGCAATAATACCCGCTCTCTTACCTTGGGTGTCGTAAAATGCGACTAACGGACTAAAGACTGCACATGCATCCAACAGCATAAAGCGGCGACAGGCTCACTACCTGTCACGCTGAGAAGTTGTTATTTGGTGAAACGTGGACTATGGCAGAGGACTATGCTTTTGCGGTCCTCATTGCCTAGTCTCTGAATAACCCTCCGGGGATAATAGTCGTGATTATATATTATGTATGTATATATTTCTTCCTTTTGGTATCGTAAAAGGCGAATAACTAAATACTGAATATAGGTACATCTATGTATGTATCTTTTCCTTTTGGTATCGTAAAAGTCTACTTACTAAATACTGCACATACCTACATCTATTATTTTACTATTTTGTGTCATTTTATAATTTATATCATCTTCAGCTTATAAACAGGGACTCCTAGTCACAGGTCTTACCCACCACTCTGGTTTGTATATTCTAACGTCTGTCTATGCCAACAACAACCGGAACCAACGACTTCACGTGCATTAAGAAGCACGAAGGAGGTCGAGATCGAAATGTTTTAATTTGATCACTATTCAGCGACCCGGCATTGCGAAAGTTACAGGCCTGGCAAGATTTAGCTGCTGCGCCCGCCATCCAGCATCTCAATAACTTGAATGTGCTTGGCCTTCTCATCTTGGTTATGTGACGATAATGCCGAAGATGGAAGCGCATTTCATACATATACCTACGTACATACAATAATTACGACTTTTATCCCAAAAGGGTTAGTCACAGAATAGGCAATGAGGACCACAAAAGCAGTACTCTGCTATAGTCCACTTTTCACTAAAAAGCGTCTGCACGTGTACTCAGCGTGACAGGTGGTGAGCCCATCGCCGCTATATGTTGTTGGATGTATGTGCAGTTTTTAGTCCGTAAGTCGCCTTTACGACACCCAAAGGAAGATAGGGGGTGGTAGTATTCTTTCACCGTTACGCGACACGGTTATTTAATACGGAATCCTTAACTTCTTAAGGGTTGGCTATAGTTAACGAACCCTGGTGGGTTTTTGGACGTTCAAAGTCAGGTATATGTTAGTGTTTATATTATTGTCGTCCGCTAACGAGTATATTTTGAATGTAGTTTTGCAAAAGAAGTCTGACGTCCAGAAAAAATAGTGAATTAAAAAATGGAACGTATCAAAACATCCTATACAAAGCTAAACTTGACTATTTCAAAATTACATTTGAGACGGTCGCGTAACAAATGCTCAGCGTTTTTGGTTCATCAGCTTTGCATTCATGAATATCTGAATTTCAAATGTTCCCAAGACCGGATCGAAGTGCACTTAGAGCTGTCATCAGCGTAGCAATTATTGGTTCTATTGCAATACTATTTACGTAAAGATAACAAGTACTGGAGGTAGTATGATGTCAAAACTGCACGAGGCTTCTGACTACAGATGATAGTATTATGGAAATTGGAGTCTCATACATACAGATAAGTGAAGGTTATACGTAAATAATTTATAGACTTAAATTAAAGAGGATACAAACGGTTTTAATTTAATAAAGGCCGCAATTTACAATATAAGACCTGAAAAAGTAAGGGTGAAGCGTACTAACATTTTTCGATGGCTACGCAAAAGCGAATCGCGAAAGAGTTCCCGCGTAACGTTACAGGATACAAACCGCGGTAAACATTGCATGTGGCAACACCGGGACGGGGGTAGGTGAGGCTGGCAGCTGGCAACACCCAGTACGTTACTCTCCTATCCTAGTACGGAGTGTTTATTCTGCCGCGTGTATCGATCGGGGGAGCGCAGCCGTGCCGGGCCTCAGTCCCCAACGAACCCCCGGCGAGGCCACACGCCTCCTGCCACCGTGACAGCCGCCGACGGCAACAATCGCGCACCAAACAATACACCGAGACACAAACCTTTCAAACAAAATATCAAAAGACTATCGCAACAAATTCTAATTAGTTTCGTGGTGTATTGAAGCCGAGAGCCGCATGTGATGTGAAGTGTCGATGCTGGCTTGCAGTATTTGTGGCGGCTGTTCAGCAGGTAAGGTTATAGCAGTGTCTTAAGGCGGGTTTCCCGAAGGTCGCCGCTCAAGGTCTTTTCAGGCCACATATGTGTGCTAAGGGTCAGATCGAAGATAAGGTATAGGAATCGTGTATTACAAACGTTGTTACGAAAATAACGTTTTCTTGCGTCGTGCCGCGGAGGCGATTACTCTTAATGCTTAAGGATATTGACAGCTTGATAGCTTCATCAAGTATTCCAAGTTTTGTTGACTGTCTACTGAATATTATTACTTTTATATAAACACATTACCTGATAAATGCACACCTTTTTATCTGTTTACAAGGATAAGTGTGCGTGTGTGTAACATTTCTAATAAGATAATAATAATCTCTAACATTCAATTAATTGTACGAAAATTAATTAATCACGATTAGTGTTAATTACATTAAAAACAAGTAATATTTCAAAATAAAATACAAAACTGCAACGTTCGGCTGTAATTTTATTTACTGAGTTGTTGACAGGCAAACCTTTTTTTTATTATTTAACAGCGCGAAAGCTTCACTTTGCCTCTATATCCCCTGATAATAAATAACGACAAAGGTGGAAGAGTTCTTCATCTGAAACCTTCAACCACTGAGGCACTGGCTATTTTATCTCTGAAGGAACCCAATAATGCAACAACAATTTTGGCAACGTCAGTGGCCGAGTGGTTAGCACGCCGGGTCTGGCGTCGCGCCATCTCTGAGGGCCCGGGTTCAATTGCCGGGCGGGTCAATTTAGAGAAAAACTGTTTATATAAATTGATTTCGGGTCTGGGTATTTTTCTATTTTTATGTATATTTATCCGTTATCTTACCATATTAACGAGTTTCAAAAGAATACTCATCTTGGTCTAGATAATTGGTGTTAGTGTAAACAAATAAATTTTTTAATGCTACTAACGTTATTGTATTTTATATTTATAAGATAGTGATAGTTAGGCATACTTAAAACAAGCATTATCGCACCAACCAAACCGTGTACAATTATTGCATTCCACTCTCGAAATCGAACCTTGGTCGTCCTAAATCACGCGGCGCTGAAAACGGCAGTCCAACCGCTAGAGAATAGATGCGGGTAAACAACAAACAACAATAAGAACACCCAAAAAAAAATGCACATTGGCCGCTTCCGAGTGTAGCGCTCGGGCCGATATTTTTAGGTTCTGGGTTCAATTCCAGGGTAAAGTAAAGTGTATTTTTCGCAGTGTATCCCTGTCGACCTCCTTGGTCGAGTGGTTTGTACACCGGTTTTCATGGTGTCGCCATCTCTGAGGTCCCGGGTTCGATCCCCGGTCGTGTCAATTTAGAAATTATTGTTTTTCTAATTTGTCTCGGGTCTGGGTGTTTTCTATGTATAATAAGTATGTATTTAAGTATTTTAAGTATGTTTATCCGTTGTCTAGTAACCATTTAACGAGTTTCTTCGAAGATTCTCTTGGGCTAGATAATTGGTGTGATTGTAGGAAAGATTTAAATTTTAATTTAGTCCCCTCTGGCGTTTGTCCCTTGGGGGACAACTGGGTTTTTTTTATAAAAATCTCGCAGTTGTCCCACGTGTCACCGGTGGAGGGGACAATTGGGACTTACATTTTTAAATATCCCAGTCCTCCCAACTTAAAAAAATATACGGCAACATCTCAAGTGGGGGAGACTGGGACATCACCCGTGTCGTTGGTAGAGGGGACAACTGGGAGGTTATTATAATAAAATCCCAATTGTCCCCCAAGGGGGAAAGGCTAATAGAGTTGACTACTGGGATACACTGATTTTTGGGGGCACAAACTGGGTTTGTGATAACTAACCTGCGTTTGCAGCACAACGATTGAAACAAACATCGATTGTAGTGATCAATTGATTTCAATCATGGTGGCCTTTGCCTAGCATTGGGAAAGTTTAATAACCTAACAATTAATATATTTATAATTTTAGCGTTTTATTAACGCTTAAATATACTTAAATAAAATTTTAAACACTGAAAGAAGACACGACAACCTCAGCCCGCCTGAGGTTGTCGTCTTGTCGAACCACGCACCTTCCGCATTCCGGGCGGCTGCCTTAACCACTTTGCTACCGAGGCCTGGTTTTCACCCGTCGAAACTTGTCAGTGCTTCATGCTTATGTTTTTAAAATAAGTTTTACTTAACTTAGCACTGTAAGGCAAATGTAACAATAAATAGGTTAATAGCTTTACACGCACATTCAATTATAATCAGCTTATAGTTCAAGCAAACGAAAGGGTAATACTTTAAAAACGTTCATTCAACGTTATAAGAGTAATTGCGAAGCCAAGGATGTGAGGTGCTCGATGGCGCAGCGGCTAGCGCGTTCGGTTTGCGATCTTGCCCGCTAAGCAACTTTCGCAATGACGGGTCGCCGGATGGGTGTTCGCCTGAGGTGAATTAAAAACATCTCGAGCTTCCTCCGTGCTTCGGAAGGCACGACCTCTCAGCCTTCAAGTGTCCATATATGGACGCACCTAAAAACTGGCTATTCCGTCAAACCCAAAGCTTCCATATATGGACGCGCTCTCCATTTGACTTTGTACCGTGTTTTGATACGCTTAGAGACTACTTTAGTATGAACAAGGTCGATTATTTCGGTTCTGTGGTTTACATTTTATGCATCGTGAACGCAATTTTTTTTTTTTTTCATTTCTGCAAATGCTGTCATTATTTTTTGACATTTCGATTCCAAGACTGAGGGGTTGAGCCGTTGGTCTCGGTTCTTGTAGTCGTTAAGACTCACCAACCCGCATTGGGCCAGCGTGGTGGGTTATATCCCCACGTGCTATTGTACACGTGGGAGGCCTGTGCCCAGCAGTGGGACGTTTATAGGCTGATGATGATGATGATTATGATGAAAGGATGTGTGTTAGCATCATAGCAAAAGTCAAGCTGTGGTCTCTGCCTAAACCAAATGTAATGTAAACTATAAACTTTTCTACACTCACGCCAATTATCTTAGCCCAAGAGAAGCTACGTTATGAAATTTGTTAAATGGTTACTAGACAACGGATTAACATACCTACTTAAAATACTTAAATACATACTTATTAAATATAGAAAACACCCAGACCCGAGACAAATCAGAAAAACAATAATTTCTTAATTGACCTTACCGGGGAACCCGGAACCTTAGAGATGGCGACACCATGAAAACCGGTGTTCAAACCACTCGACCATGGAGGAGGACCATGTATATAACTGTTGCAATAAAAGTATTATTCATCTATCTATCTAACTAACCTCCCGCAAGCGGGCGTGATGTGTGTAAATATGTATAGTTCAAACTCAAACTCAAAATATATTTATTAAATAATCTCAATTAGTAAAACTCAATTACAAAAACAGCTTGTTCGATACCTAGAAGATCACTCCCTAATTCACGATCGTCAATATGGGTTCCGGCCAAAACGGTCAACGGGTGATCTTCTAGCGTACGTCACACATCTCTGGGGTGAGGCTATTGACAAGCGTGGCGAGTCACTACGACATAGCCAAGGTTTTTGATCGGGTCTGGCACAAAGCTCTTCTCTCCAAGCTCCCGGCATACGGTTTGCCCGCTCAGTTCTGTACCTGGATTGCTAGCTTCCTGCATGAGCGTAGAATCCGTGTCCTTTCGGATGGATGCGCTTCGCGGTTCAAGTCAGTGAACGCTGGTGTTCCCCAAGGCTCCGTTCTATCCCCCACGCTGTTCCTTCTGCATATCAATGACATGCTTCCTCTTGGAAACATTCATTGCTATGCAGATGATAGCACAGTGCATGGGGGATATAACGGGCACCCAACGGCTGGGCGGGTAGACACCGAAATGAAGCGAGCAAATCTTGTCATTGAGCTCGATCGGATGTTGGACCTCATTTCTAAATGGGGCTCCGATAATCTGGTGGAGTTCAATGCCAAGAAAACACAGGTGTGCGCGTTCACATTGAAAAAGTCGCCATTCCTTCCCCTTCCCTCTCTTCAGGGTACATCTCTAGGCCTGCAGAGCAGTATTAACATGCTCGGTATGGATATCCGCTGCGATCTGAACCAAAAGGACTACATCGAAACCGTGATTAAAAATGCCTCACGTAAACTCGGTGTCCTGAACAAGGTGCGGCGATTCTTCACGCCTGATCAGTTGTGTCTATTATACAAGACACAGGTGCGGTCTTGCGTGGAGTATTGCTCTCACCTATGGGACGGCTTCGCAAAGTACCTTCTCGATGCCTTGGACAGATTGCAGCGCCGCGCTGTGCGCATTATCGGCAATGCAGAGGTCACTAAAACTCTCGAGCCTTTGCAATTGCGTAGAGATATTGCGTCACTCAGCGTCTTTTACCATTTATACCATGGCGAGTGCTCTGAAGAACTCTTTGACCTCATCCCTCCTTCTCCCTTCCTCCATAGGAGTACGCGTGCTGCTCTCCGGAGTCACCAATTTACAGTCTCTAACATTTCATCACGCACAAAGAAATTTGGTGACTCGTTTCTTTGCCGCACTTCCAAAAGATGGAATAGTCTGCCAGCACACGTATTCCCTCCTACCTATGACATAGGGTCCTTCAAACGAAGCGTGAAGAAGCACTTTGTGGGCCGGCAGAGTGAGGATGACTGATGCTACGTCTCTTACGCTGCACCAGTTGTCCTCGCGCCTGGACCTCATTTCCACGTAACATCAGGTGGACAGGGTCATTTGCCGGGCTTAGTATATAAAAAAAAAACTTAAGTAAGTACATTGAATCGTCCAAATTTTTAACCTACCACCCATTCAGGACGTCATTTTTAACTGTGGCAAAGAACGGGCGCAAGAAATCACAGCGCACAGACGCAACGACATTTACAAAAAAAAAGATATTACAGGTCATAAAATACAAAATAAGAATTTGAATGCAAAATACGGTACTCTATACGGTACTCTATATTATAAATTAACTAGCAGCCCGCCTGCGCCTTCGTCCACGCTAACTTAGAAAGCCCTAATTCAGCCATTTAAAAAAAATATATCTACAAAATATAAACAAGAACCATCCCCAGTTAACGCTCTATCTTTTAGTGAAAACCGCATAAAAATTCATTGCGTGGTTTAGGAGAATAGTGCGGTGCCACAGACAGAGGAAAACAGACTTTACCTTAATATGATAATATGTAATGATGATGAATATAGAAAATTAGAAATAGCTGTTGGAGTACTTGGAGCATTTCAATTCAGAGCCAAGCTGTTTTGTCTTCAGTGTAATCTGATACTTTATAATAAGCTTTTTTATAAAGCTTCTCTTTGATTTTGATTTTAAATTCAGGCATGGTATGTACTAAATGCTGATATTATAGTCCTGTACCATAGACAACAGCACATCTCTAGATTAGGTCAAAACTCACAATCCTTACCCAATACGAGTTATGTTAATTTAACAAATATTATCTTACGGCAACAACCGGCATTACGTGCCTTCCGAAGCACAGAGAGTGTTTAAGTAATGTTTTTATTTTAGTCACCTATCCAACCGTAGTAGTAACCGTCCCTTCCTTCCTCTCCCTTCCTTCCCTTGGGTGTCGTAAAAGGCGACTAACGGACTAAAGACTGCATAAACTTCCAACACCATGCGATGTACTCACCACCTGTGACGCTGAGCACATGTGTAGTCGCTATTTGGTGAAAAATAGACTGTGGTAGAGGACTCCTTTTGCCGTCCTCATTGCCTAGTCTCTGACTAACCCTTCGGGGATAATAGTCGTGATTATATGTATGTATGTATGTATCTAGTGACAAGGCATTGAGAAAATTACGTTACTATTAAGAACGCGAACCGAACGCCATAAGCCGCTGCGCCACCAAGCTACTCGTAGAATTGGGGCAATGTAAATTCTTAAATAATTTAAGGCAAATTGGGACTGCTAGCAACTTCGATGCCAAATTCGATGAAGAATTTTTATTAACAAATTTATGACATTTCTTTGTGCAAATATCTAAATATGTCACTAGGATATAAATTTATTGTTTTTTGAAAGAAGGACATCATTGTAAGCGGTTTTCTCGTGAATTCCTCTCAAGTAATAGTAAAAAAAGTAATACTAGATTTTTGCACAAAGAAATTTCAATAACTTCTATATCGAATTTAGCCATAGTATAAATAAATATACATTATCTAATTTACTTTACACGCACATCAAGAGAGCGCAAAACGATAACAGCATTATGTTTATTGCAAGACAACGTTTCGCTACGAACTCGTAGCTGATTCGTAGCGTGTAGCAATTAGTGTCATGCTGTCCGTGTTATTTATCCCCCGGAATGCGGATTACAGACTTTTACTGCTCATTTTCTGTTTGATCTTCACTTCACTTAATTTAATTAATTGATTTTGTCATAGCTCTATTAGGAAATGAGCAAACAGCACTCAAACCGATGTGAATGTTAACCGCGTCGTAGTTTTGTGAAGTTTAGGCACTTGACCATTTTGAGTTGCGAACACTTCTGTAGTACTTTAGTATGTGTACGTTACAAAGCTACATAGTTGTGTATATATTTAATGAGGTAAAGTAAAGTATAGTCTGTCTATAGACTGTCCCACTGCTGGGCAAATAAATAATACGAATTGGTCACCAACCCGAGGATGCATACATTCCTCTACGGGCTGAGCGCTTAGACACTCGGCGAAAAAGGTACTTTATATTACGAAACGATGCCATCAATTGTATTTATAATAATCGCTTTTTTAATGATTTTATGATGAACAAGACCAGACAGACTTAAACAGCATACAAACATGTATCGTCATGCCGGAAATCGTGACCAGGACTAATGTTTCTGAGACCGTTAGTCTAAACACTGAACTGACTTTATTTAGAAAGGTTAAATGAGATTTAAAGGCATTTATTAAAGAAATCGTCATTTTTCTAAATAAAATTACAAAACAATATCGTTTTAAAACGTGTTTGCGTTACGCAAGCAGCCTGTTGACCGATTCCTCGATCGTAATTTACGAGATGTCAACTTTATTACCATAATATTTTTGCTAGCACGGAGCAGCATGGATAATATTTCAAATTAACGACAGCCAAACAAGTTTGAACTCTACCAGTAGCTCGTTAAGGTGGAGAAAGGGAAACGGAGTGTCATTGTTATTGCGGTGCGGGTGGTTTGTATTCTTTTTCACCTCATTGAAATTCCGGTTTTTTAGATGGCCGTAGTAAATCTTTCGTTAAAAAATATAAAAGTTTTATTAAAGCAACGGAGAGGCGGAAAAATAAAACCAATTATGGACTGTATGAAATATGTTTTCATTCTATTAATACTTAGTACATTTTTGTGGTCACGCAGGCGTTTGAAATAGGTTATATGTAATTCGTGTGTCCTATTCCTATTTTTTATTGATTCATAACTGGCTTCGCGGGTAACTCGATTGGCCAATTTTAAGTAATGTTTATAATGGTTAAATACACACATGCTTATAATCACGACTAATATCCCCGAAGGGTTAGTCAGAGAGACTAGTCAATGAGGACAACAAAAGCAGTCCTCTACCATAGTCCACCATACCATACTATACCATTTTCACCAAATAGCGACTGCACATGGGCTCAGCGTGACATGTGGTGAGCCCATCGCCGCTCTATATTGTTGGATGTATGTGAAGTCAATATAGTCCGTTAGTCGCCTTTTACGACACCCAAGGGAAGAGTGGGGGGGGGGGGGGGTAGTACTATTCTTTCACCGCTACGTGACACGGTTAAATTTAATAGTTGTAATATTAACTTAGGATTATACAGTAGATTTAATTCTCAACTCAACTCAAAATATATCTATTCAATAAACTCATTAATTAGTACTTTGAATCGTCCAAATCTTTTTTAACCTGCCACCCATTCAGGATGTTGTACTATTTTAACTGTGGCAAAGAACGGGCGCAAGAAATCACTGAATTTAAAATGGAGTAAAACATCACGGGTGAAACTCCTCATTGTGGATTCTTACGCTAATCATGGTAAAATTAATGATAAGACGCTCTCAGAAAGATTTTGCTGACTCTTCTTAATAGAACAGTTACCAACGACTATTTTTTTATTTTTTATTTTATTTAATAGGAACAGCAAACAACTACGTTATACCATACAAAACAAGTCTTAACAATAATGCAGCCCAAGAGACTTTTTTTTCTTTTTGCATCCACTAAGTTGCTGATCACTAACTTTGTTATTTTTAACTTGACGAGCGAAAAATTTACTACTTTTGAGAATGAGTAACAACAATCAAATAAAAAGGCACAAAACGTTAAAACATTTAAAATGAAAATGTAAACAGTATACATATACATACACTACCTACTCAAGAAGATAAAATTTCTAAAATGGATCTTTTAAATTTAGCAGAACTGCAGGCAAATATGTCTGTGTTAATAAACAATTTATTGTAGGTTTCAACCATACAACGCATTGGAGAGCGCAGTCCACTATTTGTATGGAATGTACTATTTGAATGCTTCTGTAGGCCTAGCATGCGCAACACGAGACATGTCGCGGACGAGAGACGACAAATCATTTTAAGTTGTCATGTTATGGTTTGTATACAAAAAATACTATTAAGTCTATTTTTGACATATTATGTAGAGTTCTAAGCGCATCCATGTGTCTTTAGTGTCGATAGACATTAGAGATAAATTAATAAAACACGAGAAAACGGGTCGAGAAGAGTCCTCGTGTTACGCATGCTAGGCCTTCTGATGATGAGGTGAGTAATAAAAACTTTTTTTTTAGTTCACTATCGAATTCTGAAAACTTTAACCAACATTCCTTGCCGCGTAGCAGCTCTTTAAAAGAATACTACCACCCACTCTTTTCTCTGGGGTGGCGTAAAAGGCGACTAACGGATTTAAGACTGCACAGACATCCAACAGCATAGAGCGGCGATGGGCTCACCACCTGTCACGCTGAGCATATATGCAATCGCTATTTGGTAAAAAGTAGACTATGGTAGAGGACTGCTTTTGCGGTCCTCATTGCTTAGTCTCTGACTTACCCTTCGGGGATATAGTCGTAATTAAATATGTGTATGTACACTGGCCTGCAAAAATAAGTACTTATCACACTTTTAAATTTTCATTTTTTTCTAAACTATAGAAGTTAGAGATTTAAAAAAAAACGTTTTACAGAAATTTTATCAGCTTTCTTTGAAACTATATTAAATTTTAAGTCTTGTGTGTCTTGTTTATCTTGTGTACTTTAAAAGTTATTACAATTTTAAAAGTGTGATACTTATTTTTGCAGGTCAATGTATGTAATTTTGAAAACTTTAACCAACATTCAGCTATAGAATACACTGCATGCTTTCAGCATACTCCAAGCGTAGCAAAGAACTCATTTGTCAACTAATGAGTTTCATTTGTCAAAGGCATGATTAGGGTTTTGTAGGTCAGTAGTGCCAAATAATAATACTAGCTCATTAAACTATACAACGTAACGTGACAAAAAGAACAATAATGCTTTATCCTGTTGT
The DNA here is from genome assembly GCA_963921215.1 of Scoparia ambigualis. Taxonomy (NCBI): domain Eukaryota; kingdom Metazoa; phylum Arthropoda; class Insecta; order Lepidoptera; family Crambidae; genus Scoparia; species Scoparia ambigualis. The sequence goes on along the minus strand of OY992507.1, from coordinate 26,113,610 downwards.
ATACATGATTGCTGGCTCTTCACGATACGTTAATATTTGATGTTGTTTACAACTCTTGTGTAGATTGTAACCGCAATTGCTATTCCGACACTAGATTTCGTGTGTGACCTTTAATACCTATATGAGGCGCTATATTACCTGCTAACTAGAGTAGGGTTGTATCTTCAACAAAGTTTTAGGTTTGAACTGAACACAAATTTTACTCATCATACAAACATACATACTTACATACATATAATCATGACTATTATCCCCGAAGGGTTAGTCGGAGACTAGGCAATGAGGACAGCAAGAGGAGTCCCCTACCATAGTCCACTTTTCACCAAATAGCGACTGCACATGTGCTCAGCGTGACAGTATGTGCAGACTTTAATCCGTTAATCGCCTTTTACGACACCCAAGGGAAGAGAGGGGGTGGTAGTATTCTTTCACCGCTACGCGACACAGTTGTACATTTTTTTTTGTAATTTCATTTTTATTTTATTTTATTATCTTAGTAAAACCAAGGTTTACACATTTTCAGTAAGGTTACAGAAAAAAATACATAGAAATCACTTATAGGTTCTGGCCGATAGAAATTGCTTAAAAATTAGAAGCAATAAGCAACGCATTATCAACCTCGCTTAAATTATTAATGGTTTAGTAACAACGCAACAGTGTAACTACGAATAAAAATTGGGCTCAAAGAACCGCTCACTCAACAACAGTTGGGGGTTAAAGTTACTCGCGTCCATAGGTTTACCCTTGAAACCCAACACGTGACCCCTAAACCACAACACGTGCTATATGGTAGAGCCACGCTGCGTTGCAGCACAAATTGGGCCGGCTCGCCCTGGGTAATACCACCCTCTCACGAATATCCGGCGTGATATAATGGCACTTGGTGCTGTTGTGTTTCGTCCGGCCAGTAAAAGTTCCGGAGGCCCCTTTCCCCCCCCCCCCCCCCCTCGCCCCTCCTCACAATTCCTACTCCTTTCTCTAATCCTATTCCTTTCTTAAAGTTCGGCAACGCATCTGCGACTCCTCTGGTTTTGCGGGTGTCCATGGGCGGCGGTGATTGTTTTCCATCAGGTGACCCGCCTGCACGTTTGTCTCCTTCTTATATATAAAAAAAACATCCGCCTCGCTGATGGTACGCTGGTACAGAAAAGGTCCAGTTCAATCTGCTTGCCCAGTTAAACATATTACACGCACGCCATAAGTAACTAAGTAACAGGCAGAAGCCTGTAGTTGGCGTTCGGTTTTGGTAGACAGAGAGTACTTAGGGTTACTTCTAAAATTTCTTTGAGGTACCTTTAAACAGAGCTTTTCTAAAAGTTGCGGTATACAATAACCTCTAGTATTGAGTCAGCGTGGTAGGTGGGTGGTGGCATAGCCCAGTCTCCTAACGTGTGAGTTCATGTGAGGACAAAGCTTAGCGATGGGACATAAGGTAATCATAATTATTGTTTGTTAAATATTTATCACACTCTAATAATAAATGGTGCAAGCACCTCTGTCAAAAACAATTAAGTACTAAGTTATAATTAACTTTAATGGTTTCTCGCAGTGCAATCACACCTCAGACGTTTTAAGGCCCATCGGTGGTATATAAGATGACTGCTAGAAACCGCAAGAAACTTCAAGGCATGGTCAGGTCAAGTATTTTAAACATGACAAAAATGACATAAAAGGAATTTGTGGTTTTTTGCATTTTTAATTAAATAATTCATTTTGTGAATTTTAATTGGATAGTCTTTGAGTATCTTATTTATTTTGGAGCAATAACGTAAGAAAAGTAAAATGAAAGCAATTAAAAATAACGATTATTAACAACGCGCGGGCAACGGCCGGCCGGCCGTTGACCCGTCAACGTAGGTACTGACGCAGGCGGGTCAACAGACGGCCGGCCATTGACCCGTCAACGTAGGTACTGACGCGGACGGGTCAACCCCTTGCCCGCGCGTTGTAAATAATAGTTATTTTTATTTTTTTTCTATATTGCTATTGAATATGATATGATATTGAAAAAAAACAAGAATTCCTTTTCGTCATTTTTGTCATGTTTGAAACACTTGACCTGAACCAGCCCTTGAAGTTTCTTGCGGTTTCTAGCAGTCATCTTATATTTTGTGCTAGATTTTGTTAGTTGGTGATAGGGCTTAGTCCTTTTGACGATTTAAATCTTAGTGTATCTTAATTTTGACGCCTTAACGACGTTGTAAAAAGCTATTTTGTGATTCGTCAGTTATAGGCTTACCATAGGCCATGTCCAGTCTATGACCAGTTCTTCTATAATTAAAGATTGTGGATCTCACATTATAGTACTTAATCAATTTCCTTTCGTACCGCTCAGAATGTAAAAATAGATAGACCATGTTCATGTCAAACTACTTAATTGTCTATGTTAATATTATCATGCTTAATCTGATGCTAAGTCATTCGTGACTCGTGACACACGAACCTAGCTACCATGTTATTTCAGTGTCACGAAAGAGTCGTGCCATTTGCTATAACTACGCGGTGCTATTTTAACCGTCTTTGAGCCGAAACTCACAATTATGTATCCGTTAAGAAATACTTCTTATGTAGTTTTTTATTATATCATGTACATGTTGACGACCTCCTCGTTCGAGTGATTAGCACGCGTCAGTTTTAACGTCGTCCGTGACATCTCTGGGTTTAATTCCCGGTCAGGTCAATTTGGAGTGTTTTTCTAAATTGTATTCGGATCTGAGAGTTTTCTATGTTTATATATGTTTATGAGTTATACATGGGTCACAACGAAAGTTTTGAGATAAAAAAAAGTATAAAAGTTTTTAAAATTTTTTCAAAGTACTCTCCATTAGCTTCTATGCATCGATTCATCCGCCTAAACCATGATTTATAGCTTTCCCGGTACTCTTCTTTAGGGAGGTCTTCTACTGCCTGCAAGTAGGCATTCTGTGCATCCTCAGGACTGTTATATCGCGTGTCACCAAGTCCGAGTTTGATTTTCGGAAAGAGGAAGAAATCGCAAGGAAATCGGGGCTATACGGAGGATGACACAAGTCTTCAATCTCTGTACTCTTCAAAAAATCCTTGGTGACAATGACCTTGTGCGGCGACGCATTATAATGATGCAAAAAGAGCCCCCTCAAACCAGTTTTAGGTCGTTTTTATTTTAAATTATTAAATGCAGTAGGTAAACACACTTCAATATACCACTTAGCATTCACAGTTTTTTGGTCGTCTAAGGAAATTGTGACCACATGACCATTTGCAGAAAAAAATGTGGCCACCATTTTTTTCCCAACACTTCGCCCGCGTTTCACCTTCGTTGGAGGTTCATCATCGGGAAACACTCAAATTGTCGATTGCCGTTTAGTCGGTAGATCATATTGGTAAATCCAACTCTCGTGTCCAGTAATAATGTTAAAAATTTACCGTCCTTCTCCGTGATCAAATTTTTGTTGCATATATTTGCACCATCACGCGAGCTTCTCTTTGTTCTGAAGTCAGCGAGTGAGGCACCCATCGTGAACATAATTTCCTGACTCCAAGCCGGTTGTGTAAAATTTCATTAATAGCTGGCGATGAAATCTTCACGACCTCTTCTCTATATGTTTATGTGTGACTTTTGGTTCTTCCTTAATAATTTTTTTCACAACTAGGACGTTTTCTTCTGTAGCTGAAATCGCGGGCCAGCCACTTCTTTGATCATCATTTAAGGAGAAAATCCCTCGTTTAAATTAAGCAAACCATCTGAAAACTGTTGCACGCGATGGTGCTTAGTCCCCAAACGCCGAAACTAATCGCTCTCTGCACTCACATTCATTTAATCCAAATTTATAATCGTACAAAATCATCGCACGAAAATGTTCTCGCTTAAAATCCATAGTCAAGTCAAGTCAATTCAAGTCAAATTATTTATTCAATGTAAACCTTTACAGGCAAGGCACTTATTGACGTCAATAATAATAATAAAAAAAAAGGTTAACTAACTTATAGTTAAGACTTAACAACTAATCTAACGAGCTATAGTCTGTGCCAGACAAATGCGCATAGTTGATGATGAAAGCCGCGGAATTGAAACAAAAATCAAACGTCATTTTTATTTCTCTTTAAAAAAAGGTTCAATCTAGTTGCGTTTTTTTTATAAATTTTGAGTATCTCAAAACTTTCGTAGTGACCTTATTACGTATAATAAACCATCTAAACAAGTTTCAAAAGAAGCCTAACTTAGGCTAGACAAATTGGTGTGAGCATTGAACGTTATAATAGAGTTAGGTAAGTATATGTAAACGATTTTTAAAAGTAATTTTGGAAGACACTTCTTTGCACGCACTTTAGTCATAAGCACTTTTCTTCGTATTTTGGTTCATCTCACCAGATGGTGAATGGTAAAGTCGAGAAGAACATAAACCCACAATACCACTGAGGAATTGGCTACAAAGTCTTAAACTGTAGTAGTAGGTAATTAATCTAGCTAGGCAAGCAACCTCTGTGGTCCTCTTAACCGCCTCTGTGGTCTAGTGGCTAAGCCTCAGAGGTCCCGGGTTCGATTCTCAGCGGGGAGTACATCTTTGTGTGCTCGGTTTGGTTGGTGGTAGGCCTGTTAAGTCCGCCTGGTCGAGCTACCGCCATCTTATTTAAGTCAGTCGCCATAACAACGATGTTTATAGCATTGTTGTGTTCCGAAAGTTTGGGATAAGATAGCCAGTTCCTCAGTGGTTGAGGATTCCGGGTGAAGCGCGCTTCCACCTTCGGCCTTATCGTCACTTACTATCAGGTGAGATGAAGGCCAAGCCCTTACCCGTAGTAGAATAAAAAAAAAGTATCCTTCTATGATTGGAAGAGAGGACATTTTCTAATGTGTCTTGTAAAAGTAAAGTAACAGTAAGAGAGAGAAAAAGATATATATGAGCTCAGAACAGAGAAACCTCTTTCTTCTGTTCTATGGAAATGAGTCATCATGACATTTGCTAAATTAAACCAATAGTTCGTTTTCTATTCGTAATGTTATTCCATCATCTATAGTATTTGGTGTTTTTTTGCTTAATAATAACGCTCAATGTATTTGAGCGACATTAACGCAAATTACTTGGGAATTCCCACCTGAGGAGTAATTTCATTCAATGTTTTACTACCTTTATTTTCTATTTTTTATTTATCTTAATTATTAGGTACCAAGTTTAATTTGAATGTATACTGTTATCATTCGGAATTTGAATATATTCCGAATGATAACAGGTTATTGGACTTTGGTTCTAAGAATTTTAAAATAGCACAGAGTATTAATTAATGGCATCACGATGTTCGCGGGAATTAAAAAACTCAACAAACGCAACAGAATGACCCAATCCAACCCAAGAAAAGTCTTCTTTTTTACTTAACAGATCTGGCGTAAAAGTTATAGGTACGTTTGGCTTGAGACGAAACTTATCACTAAGTATTGGACTTAGGGAGTTGTACAAAAGTTCCGGAGGATCGAGATAACGGTTTCTCTGTTAGGAAATTGTGGATTCGGTGATTTTTTATTATTACTCGAAAATTGCAGAGAGGAGAAGGAGAAGTTATTGTCACTTCATAATATTTAATTCAAATTATTTTTGCTCGATGGCGCAGCGGCTAGCGCGTTCGGCTTGCGAACTTGCCCGTTAAGCAACTTTCGCAATGCCTGGTCGCTGGATGGGTGCAAAATTTAAAACATCTCGAGCTTCTCCGTGCTTCGGAAGGCACGTTAAGCCGTTGGTCCCGGTTGTTGTCGTAAGATGACAGTCGTTAAAACCCACCAACCCGCATTGGGCCAGCGTGGTGGGTTCTGGCCCAATATCCCCTCGTGCATTGTCCAAGTGGGAGGCCTGTGCCCAGCAGTGGGACGTTTATAGGCTGTGATGATGATGATGATTTTAATATAATGTTCCAAATACTATTAAAACCAATCAATCAAATAATAACTTAATCCAATTCTATGAAACCTACTATGAAACGTTGAAAAACGCGTGGAGTTCCAAGAATCTGTAACATATTTTGAGAATACTCTGTCTGTACTGTACTGATAGAGCACTTGTAATTATGTTGAGTGTAAAACCACACCTACAAAATTTTACAACTTTTGAAACTTGTTAACATAGAAGTGTTCGGTCAGTTTTAATTGGTGCAAATATTGTAGGCAGTAAAAGCACCTACCTACCATATTATCAGCTACAACAGTCCAATCACAAAATTATCTACCAAAGCGTAGTGGTAAAGCTTTCTTTCAAATTGGCTCCACTTGCAAACGACATTAATTCCAATTGTGTTGATTTGACCGGAACAAAAAAAAACGTTGTAGCTATATTGTCTTTAGCGTAAAAGGTATCAATTATCATATCTCCTTTTTGGATTTGACAGGTCTATTTCCGATTAAGGTAATCGTCTATTTTCTAAGAGTTGCTAAACATTTCATATTTATGTAAAACGCTTCATTATGTCTGTTCTATAAAAGATTTCAACTCATTGGCGTAAAAGGTATCAATTATCATATCCTTTTTGGATTTGATACGTCTATTTCCGATGCTATCTTTTAAGAGTTGTAAACATTTCATATTTATGTTAAGCGCTTCATTTAGGTCTGCCCCCTTACTCTTGAAATCGATCGGTATTGAATCGGATTGGTATTGTGAAATTTCGTACTCCTTAGTTATGATACCATAGCTAGTATGGATTTATAATGCGCGGATATAGAGTGAAAAAAATACAACACTCAATGCCATTTATTTCATCTAATATGAATCCAAATTAGCGCTGGTGTAGTAATTTAAAAGTACGCAATTTCACAATACCAATCCGATCCAATACCGATCGGTTTCAAGAGTAAGGGTGCTGTTCTCTAAAAGATTTGAACCGCGACTGTAGTCTAGTGGCTAAGAGACCGGGTTCGATTCCCAGCGGAGGGTATATCTTTGTGTAGGTACTTGGTTTGTTTGATGGTAGAGTTTTTTAAGTCGACCTGGCTAGCTACCACCATCTCATCTGAAGTCTGGCGCCATAGCAACAATGTTGTGTTCCGACAGTTTAGAGATAAGATAGCCAGTTTCTCAGGCTCTGGTTGAGGATTCCGGGTGAAGCGCGCTTCCACCTTCGGCCTTATCGTCACTTACCATCAGGTGAGACAAGAGGCAAGTTCTTACCCGTAGTAGATTTAAAGAAATATAAGAAAGGGTTGGTCACCTACGGTAAACCGGAGTAAGTAGCTTATGTAATGCCCCCTCTTCACATCGGTATACGCATCCGCAGATGACGTCTACGGATGCGTCGCCTGACGTGTAGGTGGTTTGCGCTAAAAATTGCGGTATTTAACGTCTGCAGACGTAGCAGACGTTAAATACCTACCACAGATGCGCCAGACAAATCACCCCCCTACACGTCGACCGATGCATCCGCAGATGACGTCTGCGAATGCGTCTGCCGTTGTGAAGGTGGGGCCATTACAAGAGTTCAAACCGTACTCGCAAATCGCTGCGCTATCCAGTTCAAGACAGCGTGCTTAAAAGTGAGTGCTTAAAAAGCATAACCATCTAGACAAGCAAGTGACTTATATATTAGGTAATGCTGACAGATAGGAATATCAGAGACAAGCCCACCTCTACTCTTCAGCCTTGAGCGATGGGTTAACTGTATAAATCATGCGGAGACGGGACAACCCTTATTTAATTAAGCAAACCCGCCAAACACTTTCGTCATTTGCAACGAATTTAGGGCACCTTAATCAAAAGATCCCTCAACCCTGCGAAGGTACGAAATTGTTGTTGAGCAGTCTAAATCTTTTAAGATTCGTGAAGGTATCAAAGCGAATAAGCGAGCTCGCATTACGCAACCGATAATTCGGTATGAACTCGACTGCATAATTTTTATACGTTGCTGCTGTTGTTTTGTTATTTAGACTAAGGACTTTGTAAAAGAACAGGTAGTCAGCGGCAATGTATGGACAGTGGAGTCGGAGTAAAACATGGGAAAATTCGAACCAACTTTGATATTGTACGACGTGTTTAGTCCATGTGGAGTGGAAGGTATTGATTACGACACTGAAAACAATTAAATGGCTGATATGATAACTAAGTAAGTATTAATAGTAAATTAATACTGAATGTATATATTTCATAGTGTATTTGTAATATTTAAAAGTAATTATTGTACCTCCGTACTCAGAGACGTCAATTAAGTTTTTATGACAATTAAATGTTTTTACTCTTCTATATAACACTATTGAGAATTCTCTGCCGGCGCATGTGTTTCTCAGTTCCTATAATCCCGGGTCTTTTAAACGGGGTGTGAAACGGCATTTATGCAGGCCGTCATGAATGAGTGCGCTTGTTACCGTGCTTGTTCCACGGTGAGGAGCGCTCTCATTATTTTGGACTACATCGGCTGCTTACCATCAGGCAGGATGTAGTCACTATGACGTGTCACATAAAAAAAAACTATACATAAGAAAGTGGCAGCAAGAGACTTAATTGTCATTAAAACTTAATTGACGTCTATAATTGTATTTTTACTAGTGTCAAGATCGGTGATGTGATTTAAATATCGCGCCATTAAAGCACTTTGATATGCCCTATCTATGAAACTTAAGATGCAGATTCCAATCCTTCAGAAGCAATGAAATAAGTAACAAGTTGATATAATATTGATTTAGGACTTAAAGTTATTCCTACAATAACTTAAAGTACAGATTTGTATCAAAGAGTTTCATGTCGCTTTATTTTAGTCGTTCCAGTTAAAACGCAAATTGGTATACGTTGGCGCTGAGTGCCCGATTTGCAATTGGAGCGAATCAGCTACATTAAAAGAAAAAGTAATCAACATTAAGCATTCATACTTATCATCGCCATCGGCCTGTGCCTTACCATAAACTAGAGCAGTATAACTTTAATCTTACTATGCAAAGTACCATACGAATTTCGAATAGTAAAATTAAAGTATTCTGCTCTAAGAGGCAACAGTAGGGCCCCTGGATTCGTCTTCAAAACGTCTCCAATCGTGCCTCAACGATCTGATTTTGATACGTAGACAATGGGGAAAAATTGTAGAATTAGCCACGTCCTAAATCCTAACCAATATAATAAATGCGAAAGTGAGTTTATTTGTATTTTATCGAGTTTTCCGATTTGCTTCTAATTGTCAGAAATATTGTTTTTAAAACATGATTAAAGTCTATATCTTTATTATTGAAATTTTGCATTCACAATACCATATAGATATAGGATAAAATGTTTACCAGAAAAAAATCAACCAGTCTCAGGAAGCCCGAATGGGATTCGAACCTTATAACCTTTGGATTGCCGGTCTACTGCTCTAAGCGCTAAGCTACCGAGACCCCAGAAGACTCGTTGAACTCTTTCTAGTAGTAGTAGGTGATATACGCTGCAAGCCATAGCGGTATCAAATCTCATTCGAGCTTCCTGAGACTGGTTGTTTTTTTTTCTAGTAAACATTATATCCTAAAGTCTATTTTCTGCTTTTAAAAATAAGGGATTGTCAAACATAATTGATTGGCAAAATGTACATTAAACACGAGCGAAAGAAAGCAAAAGCTAGTTTTAAATCAATTGTAGCGATGATTTGATTCCAATTATGGAGGCCTTTGCCAAGCAGTGGGACTTAGCTTAGACCACAAAATAACTAATAGTACGACGTACAGAAGGTTCACTCTCTAACGGCTTTAACGCGAAATTGAAACTTATCGTGTGACCCGAGCGTTCATATTCCGTTAAGCAACGCTGACTCGATATCGATTTGACGTCATGACGTCACAGAGCGTAGGGTTTACGCGCGCGCGCACAGGGATTACGAGTAAAGCGAATCACACACTACGCAGATACGGTAATATTTTATCTGCGTATAAAAACTTATTTATCTGAAAGCATCACACACTAAACAGATACGATAATATACGAGACATACATTCACTCGGAATCCTTCACACTGATGCCGATACGGCAGATGTTATCTGCAGATATATTTGTATACGCAGATAATAATCTCACCATCTGTCGGTATATGTCGGTGCTCACAGATACTGTACGATAAAATATAAATTATCTGCGCTATGTGTGGTGGTTCATATGATTTATATAGAGAGCGATATTGAAAGATAACTGCTCAGATACAGATATCTTACCGTATCTGCGTAGTGTGTGATTAGCTTTATGCGACGACGCGCGACGTGGAGCGTGCGTCGCGAGCGGCAACCTTTACTGCCATACGCCTAGGCGGTCTGCCTGGGAGGCGCGCCAAACGAAAGTACCTAAACTGCGGAGTGACACCCCCCTGCTTAAGCCCCCTCTTCACATCGGCAGACATCGGCCGACGCATCCGCAGTTGACGTCTGCGGATGCGTCTGCCGATGTGAAGAGGGGGCATAAGACTAAGCATTATATAGATCCAAAACTATTATCCCCAAAGGTAGTCAGAGACTAGGCAATGAGGACCGCAGAAGCTAATCCAAGTCTGTCACCATAACAACGATGTTTAAAGCATTGTTGTGTTCCGACAATAGAGATAAAATAGCCAGTTCCTTAGAGGTTGAGGATTCCGGGTGAAGCGCGCTTCCACTTTCGGCCTTATCGTCACTTAACATCAGGTGAGATGAAGGCTAAGCGCTTACCCGTTAGTGAATTAAAAAAAGCAGTCCTCTTCCTTTTAGTCCACGTTTCACAAAATTACAACTGCACAAAATAATATGCTTAGCGTGATACTTGGTGAGCCCATCGCCGCTCTATGCTGTTGGGTGTTTGTATTGTATGTGTAAAGACTGCCCTCTTTAGTCCGTTGGTCGCCTTTTACGACATCCAAGGAAAATGGGGGGTTGGTAGTATTCTGTTAATGCGTGGCCAACCACATACATGGCTTTAAATAAGCTACGCTTTACTGTTTGAACGAGAAAACGTAAAAGTAATAATATACCTCCTACAATTTTGGCACAACTGGCTTTCACAATAGTTAGTTTGTTAGTCATCAACTATTTTTCCGAGGCTAAGAATCATTTGTCAATGTTTTAATGGGGCCAAATCCATTAGGGCTGCCGCTTGTTACCAGCAGCGCTCTGAATATTGAATCATACCGGCCTGCAAGAAAACAACGCCATCTGTATATCGGGTTATAAAACGGGAAACGTCGTAATAACTAATGACCCTTATCGAAGTCTTAACCAGATAGTTGATTGCTGTTGTTGAGGATTTTTTTAGAGACAACATTTTATTGTAGGTATTAAGTTTAAAATAACGTTTATGTTTTTATAAAATGTTGATTAAATTATAGATATTGATTGATTTTATTATATTATATTATTATTATACATAGCAATTAAATAAACATCCTAGTGGAAAGTCATAGATTGCTTTATAAAAACAAATTAAAAAATCATTATAGTTGTTGAGCTTTTTAAAAATAGGTTATTTTTCGTTTAATTAAACGTTAAGTTTTTCTTTGTCGAATGATTAGCTGAAAATGCACCAATAGGACACACTCGCACACAATCACAAATTTAATACAGAAAGGATTATAATGCGACCTTATTTATACATGAAAGTACTTATTTTTAAATTACAAAAAGGCAACTGTCTTATTTTTCACATAAAAAATAATCTCATTGAGATCGATTGTTACTCAAAGAGTAAGATTCAAAGAGAATATGTTATCTCTGTCATTCTAAGTAACGTTGAACCGTGGATCGCAACGAAGTATCCAACTTTTTAATCTCGATCTTAACTTTCTGGTGGAGAAACTAAAACTTTTAGAGTAAAGTAAAAAAAACTGCTCGCTGTTTTTTTTTCAAAGCGAAATAGTCCATTCGAATCCTTTGTCTGAGCCAAATTGGAAGCTAAAAGGCAATTGAAAATGGCTCTAAATAATGCTTTGTTGCTGCTGTGTTTTTCTTCTTCGACATCGACTGTTACTTTGCTGAACGTGTTTTTAGTTAGAAAAAGAGGCTTTAGGTGGAATACTGCTTTCGCTTTATTTAATTTTCTAAATCTTAGATATATTCAGAATGTATTATTATGTATAAGCTTTTTGAACTTTAAATGCAATGTATTTTCTATAAAGGTTTAATCGTTTTTTGGCTATTTTCTAGAAATTTCTATAATGCTTTCGGGTTAAGCAACTTTCGCAAAAGGTACCGGATAAAAAGATCGGATGGGTGACCGAATGCGAGTAAATCGTCCTATCATGACTTTTTTTTAACAGCACACAACCTTGAAACTTAGAACGCATAAAAATGTAAACTACACCCTAAGGAGTTATTCATTTTAATAGCTAGCTATAAATGCGCGATTAAAATGATAAACATAATCGGTAAAAATCAAGTCACAAGGAAAAAGTGACTGGTGACATTTTTTTGTACTATATTATTTTCCAATGAGCTGGCTAGTTTATTTATTTATAAACGAGCTTGGACCGCCCGCGACTTTGTTCGGGTGGACACTGGATTGGTTTGTTGATCTTACACCACTTTTAATAAAAAAAAATGAAGTTTAGTTGTTATAAGATCAGTATCTTAGTAACCGTAAGCAGTACGTAGAAATAGCCGAAATAGATGACAGAAACCACCTAAATTTACATAAATCCTCAATTAAAATAAACAATGTCGGGGTGCCACAAGGGAGCATACTTGGTCCCGTATTATTTTTGTTGTGCATTAATGACCTTCCTGATGTAACACATTATAACTGTACACTGTTTGCTGATGATGTTTCCGTAGTCATACCATTCACTGATCAAAATTCATACAAAAATGAAATAGATACAACAATAAATAAAATTACAAAATGGCCTAATATGAATAATTTAAATGTAAATATAGATAAATCTAATTATATGCAATTTATAAATAAAAATGGGAAAAAACAACCTCTAAAACTGTCTTTAAAGAATCAAATTATTACAGAATCTACCAACACAAAGTTTCTTGGTATCATTTTGGACGACACATGTTCATGGATCCATCACATCAATGGCATAATATGTAATAAGATACAATCTTTTGCTTATGCACTATGGCGTCTCACAAAAATAAGTAGCGAGAAGATAGCTTTGCAAGCTTACGTCTGTTGCATGGTTACGTTTGCTCATTGCTTAGGTATGCGATAGTTCTATGGGGAAGCTCTTGTCACATTAATAAAGCGCTGTTGCTGTTTAATTAGTAAAGAAGATTAAGCAAATAAATATATTTATGAAATATGTGTTGTTGTTCGTTCTTATCCGAACTTATTAAAAAAAAATAAAGACCAAAATGAAAGTTACAGTAAAAGATACCCCAATAAATTAATATTACCAGTTATTACAACCACATCGTATAGCAAGAATAGTTATGTAAGGGCAATTAAGATTTTTAATCAATTAAGTGAGGATATAAAGTGGTTACCTTTACCAACTTTCAAAAAAAGGCTTAGAAACTGGCTTGTGGAAAATTGCTTTTACTCTGTCAATGAGTTTTTTGATCATTTCAAGTCAAAATAACGTTGTTGTAACTCAAATAAAATTATTGTTCAAGTGTTATTACCTCTCTAAACAAAAATTTTGCATTCCAGTTTCTGGTAAAATATGTGAAACCCTTAGAATAATAACGCTATAGAAAGATAGTCTTCATACAAGCGCTCTGTCAAAAATGAAGCACTAAACCGATTCACACACGCGTGACGTGCGCGCATGGCCGTGATCTGCTGTCTCTTTCCAATTCTATGAATATGAAAGAGACAGCACTGCGGCACCCGCTGCTACCGAGGCTTTAACTTAGAGAATCACACTGCAGTACGTTTATATTTTGACCTAATTAACTACAAGATACTATGAAATACTGAAAGCTTACCTGTGAAAAGTGATGTTATTACACTTCTTTTGTTTTTCAGATGTGTTGTGACACAATTTAACTGCACAAACCGTCATTTTTTTTTTGTTTTCGCGAGACACGTTCGGCGCGCTGTGAAATTGAACACTACGGAGCGGTCCGGCGTTTGGTGCCATTTCTGGCTCCAATTAATGTGCTTCAAAATAGGCGCGCGAACTTGGTTTCTATAGCGTTATTATTCTAAGGTGAAACCTTTTTCGTTAAACACCTTACCATATTTTATACAAAATAAATTTTATTTCATATTTCATATCATTTCATTTCATTATTTCATATTTCATATTTCAGTCCTTCTTCCTCCTTACTTTAGAGTAGAATGTAATTACTTAACTTTAAGGGTTCCGTACCTCAAAAGGAAAAAAAACGTAACCATTATAGGATCACTTTGTTGTCCGTTCGTCTTTCTGTCAAAACCCTTTATCTCGGGAACGCGTAGAGGTATCCTGTTGAAATTAAAACTACTCAAATCTACAGTCTCTTAAAGCTGTAAAAAAATCAAATTCCTAAGTTAACGTAAAAAAAAGATACGCAAAAAAACGTATATTTCGACACTCTCAAGGGAATCAAATTTCATAGGGTATTTTCCGTTGCCCTAGAACTATGAAATGTGGCAAGTATTATCGTCTTGCACTACAAGTATAGGGAAAAAGCTGAAAACTACTAATACATTTGTAATTAAATCATTAAAAAACAGGGTCTTTATGCCAATAAAAGTATATTTCGACACTCTCAAGGGAATCAAAATTTAAAGGGTATTTTCTGTTGACCTAGATAGAACGATAGAACTATGAAAGGACATGAACTCCCATACAAACTTTTGTTGACTCTTTTTTTAAGCGTCTTTAAATGAAAAAAAATATGTTGGTATAGACTTTGTAATCCTGAACAACATGGTCTTGGCTTTACTTCTCTAGGAAGTCTACAATTAAAGATATTCCAATTAAAAGTTTTGGAGTTATGTCTAACATAATTGTTTAAGGGCCTTTGCCCAAGTGGGAAAATATAGGCTTATAATAATAATTTTAATAATGTGATTTTAAATAACTAATGACCCGGCAGTATGGTCTCTGACCTTAGCCTGTTATTTCAAGGAACAAATTAATAAATTATAAAAAATACGTTATGCCAAAATTAAAATAAAAACGTGGACTTCTTGGCGGGAAAGTGAAGTGTCATATCTGCGGTTTTGTTTTATTTTCTTTAATTTGTGTTTTGTCGGATATAAACTCAGAAGATATTTTTATGATATAAAGGTGGATTATTATTTACTGTTAAGTGTTCGTGAACGTGCATGAGTGTTGTTAAATAAAACAAAATATTGCAACATCACTTTTCAAATTCTCAAAATTTTTAGGGATTATTATTTACCATTAAACGTTAATTATCACTCATTGTCATTATCATCTACTTGATTGATTGATTGATTGATTAATTTGCCCAGCATTTTTATTGCAAACAATAACTAAATAAAGTTTTTTTTAGTTCAAACCTTCTGTCAAATTATGGCACTAAAATTGGTCGTAACTCCACTGGGAATCGTTTAGCAAACTAGTGTGATTTGACTCAATTTCAGTTATATGGTTCATTCATTTATTTATTCATGGACAACAAACAAACCAATCGCCGTTTACAACGCAATTGCTATTGTTATGGTGTTACGTTTGACAAAACGTTACGAAGCGTTGCCTTAATTAAAGGCTGCTACTAATAACATAGAAATTGAATACAGGCGCTAAATCTATATATCAGGTCTTTACCTATGAAATTGCCGTTTTGTATGAAATAAGTGAAAGTGCTTATTTTATTAAACTTTTGTTATTTCTGTTATTCAAAGTAATCACCCATGCAATCGACGCATCTTTGCCAACGCATTGGCAGTTTATTGATGCCCTTCTTGTAAAAATCATCTGGACGGGAGGCAACAAACTCTTCAAAGGCATTTTGTATGTACTGCCTCTCGGGAATTGAATTTTTTACCCACTAAAAAGCATTGACCTAGAAGTATAGACAAGAACGTCCATACAAACCATTTGTTCAAATTCTGGAATGAGAGACCTAAAGCTCGCTGCAGCAGCGCCAGATAGGTCAAAGACAACGAAGTGTGTATCAAGATGGCGTCCCAAATAAATTGTCAATAACAATAATTGAATAAATATCTTTTCTATTGTAATAATACGATATAACTACATAATAATGACTTGAATAACAATTAATTTCACTTGACAACTGAATTGTAGTAAATGTCTAGGTGTACACTTTGAAAAGAAATAAAGAATTATTTTCGCCGCTCCGCCCGCGCGAATGTCAAAACCACACTAAAGCAAGGTGCCGAGTCGACTCTGCAGATGAGTGGAACATAGTGCGTGTTCGGAAGGGCCTATTTAGTGTAACGTATATATCGCTGCTAAAAAGTTGTCTAAATTTTGAAAAAAGTAATAGTCGGTAGGTGCAAGGTCTGGTGAGTATGGCGGACGAGGGAGTGCTTCCAACCCCAGCTCTTGGGAAAATGGGGTCGCGCGTTGTCGTGAAGGAGCAGTGGGGACGACCGATTGACCAAAGCCGATGTGCAAGCTTCTCCATCATTGTCTCCAGTTCTTTACAGTACACAACTGCAGTAATGATCATGCCGTTTTGTAAAAAGCTGTGGTGAATGACACCCGCACTAGACCACTAAACAGTGACCATTACCTTTTTAGGGATCATTTTTGGTTTAGGCCATTGCTTTGGTGCTGAACCAGGATCTAACCAACTTGCTGAGCGCTTTCAATTGTCGAACAGAATCCATTTTTCGTCGCACGTAACTATTCGTTTCAAAATTCCTTCATTTCTTTGCCTATTTAGCAGCGCGAGGCAGGTCTCGACGCGTACGTTGCGCTGGCGATCGTTAAGTTCGTGGGGCACCCATCTATCAAGTTTTTTTTTACCTTGCCAATTTGTCGCAAATGGATGAAAATTGTTTTGATACTAACATCAAAAGCTGCTGCTAGCTCAGCTGTAGATTGAGGTTCGTCAGCTTCCACAATCGCCTTTAATTCATCATTGTTGACCAAAGTCTCCGGACGACCACGAGCTTAATTTTTCAAGTCAAAATTTCCAGAACGGAATCGGGAAAACCAATAACGGGTTGTGCGTTCGTTTGTACAGTTCTCTCCGTAAACGTTTTTTATGTTACGTGCCGTTTGTGTCGCATTGGTGCCACGACGGAACTCATATTCCATAATTACAGGAATTTTTAAAGTATCCATTAAGACGAAAAATGTTCAAATGTAATGAAAATACAACGCTAATCAATAAACAAAAGACTGAGTTTGTGAAAATAATGTCATGTTTTTTAAACAAAATTAATTTGAATTTAGAATACAAAGCCATTCCAAACTTTTTTCCATTTGAAATGACCAGTACTGAAAGAACGGCAATTTCATAGGTAAAGACCTATTATATAAAAATGAATTTCTGTTCGTTAGCCTATAATAATGTATCTTACTCAAAAACGGCTAAACCAATTTGAATATTTTTTGTTTTCTTTTGTCCGTTTTAATACAGAGAGAGAGAGAGTATTGAGAGAAAAATAATTTTGAAAATACTAAACAAAAAAACTTAAATGAATAAAAAACTTTGTGCAATATTGTTAATTTGGCTGATAAAAACTTTTTGCTTTTTCTTAAGTAAGTACTTCTTTTTCCCGAAATTAATCTTTTTCCTTTCAGTTGATTTGTCATTTGTTGTGTGGACTGAAATTTCTCAGCCAACCCACTCGCGATATATTTTTTAACATATTAAATTTGATATAAAATGCTTTTCATCCATTAACCATTAATTGGTTGTCTGGCAGAAATCGCTTTTAAGCGATAAGACCGCCACATTGTAACTTTGTATTTTTGCTCTTTTATGTCTAATGTAAATGTTTGTGTTATGTTACAATAAAAGTATTGTCTATCTGTCTATCTATCTATCTAACCGCCCCGGTGAAGGACTGCCTATACTCGGATCTTAGACTAATATAAAATACTCTCGAAAAAGTGGTTTCAATTCATTCTTTACCATTTTGTTTTCGAATAATGACTGATTTTGACACTCGACGCTATCATCACCACAATACGTATTAAATTTGGACGGCAACGTCAAATGACAACTTTACTGAGTTCAATCCAATGCTCAGTCTAGACCTTTAGTTCGAGGCGTCACTTTGAGAGCGGGTGCCGCGCGATCGCAAAAACTGACATAAGTCTCATAATAAACTTCAAAGCAAAATCAATCATATTGATATTAAAATTAGAACAATTCTGCTTTGAAGTATAAAGACCTAGTAATTTAATTAGAGCAATGTTTTTATTCTGCTAAATGTGCAAAACCATAACGCAATTGTGTTAAAATTTATAATTTACTTTTTTAAGAAGGGGGTACCCTGCGGAATATCAATACAAATATTTTCATGTAAGAATTATTGTTTCATGCGTAAAATTAAGAAAGTTGTCAAAAAAAAATGTTTTTATGAGTCATTAGATTTATGTATTGTTTGCTATTGTTTAAAGAATTTGTTTCAAATTTCAACAAGGCCACGACCTTGTGCAATGATCAGGCTAACTTACATAAGTTCGTTTAATGTATTTAACTAATTCAGCGCATAGTACAAGTGACTTAAAAATACGTAATATTTCACAATTTCGTGCAGGACATCCTTAAGCTATATCTAGTGTTAGATGATCGAAGACCAATGCCTCTGAATATAGCTCACACACGTACATACACACATCCATACATCACCACCATACTACATCACGCCTGTTTCCGGAAGAGAAGGCAAAGACCATATCATTAAGATTGCTTCTTCCTGAGTTTCCTGACATACATACTTAAAATCACGACTATTATCTCCAAATGGTTAGTCAGAAAGGCAATGAGGACAGTAAAAGCAGTCCTCTACCATAGTCCACTTTTCACCAAATAGCGACTGCACGTGTGCTCACAGCGACTGCACATGTATTTAGCTTGACAGGTGGTGCGCCCATCGCCGCTCTATGATGTTGGATGTGTGTTCAGACTTTAGTCCGTTAGTCGCCTTTTACAACAATCAAGGGAAGAGAGAGAGTGGTAGTAAAGAAATAAAGAAAGGATTAAACATTTTCTGACACACAATTCTTTTGCATAACCCACCAACCCGCACTGGGCCAGCGTGGTGGGTTATGGCCCAATATCCCCACGTGCTATTGTTCACGTGGGAGGCCTGTGCCCAGCAGTGGGACGTTTATAGGCTGATGATGATGATGATGAATTCTTTTGCTTCAATTTTTCTTTGTTCTTAATATTATCTCGTTGCTTTAGTGTACTCTTGACCCTGTGTCTTGAGTTGACCTTTAACAGCACAACTATAGCATTATAAATGTAAAATAAACAATACCTAAAGAGTAAATTCATCTTCCTGAGCTGAGTTAAGAGCCGTATTACATCTCGACTGTGATTTTTGCGTAAAATGGCCATTTTGGCGTTTTTGATCTCAGAAACAAAAATACATTACCAATTTTGACTTAAATAGTGTAGAATAGCTATTAGCATAGTTCGTAGCGGCCTTGCTTTTTGTAAATTTTGCTTAACTTTGTAATTGAACCCAAAATTGCAGAGAAAGATTTTAATAAAATGCGCGAAGGTACTTTTTTGAGCTCATAAATACTTCGTTCGTTCGTTCTAAACAAATGAAATAAATAAAATTGAATGTTATCTTTTATAATAATATAGTAGTTTAGTTCGTAGCGGCCCCGGAATTTTTAGATATCATTGATTTTACATAGAATTTTTTTTTTATTCTAAACCAAAAAACTTCGAATATCGCTTTAAGTTAACTGTTAATTTCGCCTATCTACGATAATTTATTGAGCAAAATTTATACCAGATAATTGTTACTTCATGAGAAAAAAAGAATTTATTGTCCTATTTCGATAAAAAGTTAAATACAACTGGAAAATTACAAAAAAATGCGAAAATAGGCATTTTTGCAATAATCACAGTGGAGATGTAATGGCTTCTTGTAAAGGTGTCATTTAAATTTTTTTTATTTTTTATTCAATGGACTAACAGATAAATTGTCCATTGAAATCTTAAATACAAAAGTTTTAATGAGATACCTAATTCAAATAGAAACTTAAACTTTATTTAACTCTACTAGTTCATTATTGACTCAAGGAAAGTGTAGCTTTAAGTGTACACGACTCAAACTAAACCACGGACACTTTAAAACACATAACGATGACAAAAATCTGAAGGATTAACTCACTTCGAACAAAGATTTTATTATAGTACCGATCCTTATATCTTAGTTTTTATCGAACTAATGTTATCAAAGAATATTAACGATTCATACTTCATAAAGGTCCAGAGTAAGTTTGAAGAATAATTCACAATCCAGTTCGTAATTAAATCTGAAGACTGCCATGTGAAAAAGATAAGAAAGATAATGAACTCCGAGAAGTTTGAACGAAAGAGGTTTATGCAAAACTTTAACAAACTCGTATTCATAGTATTTCCAGTGAATTGAAACTCTTTATGCTACTCCGGTCTTGTACGATGCTACCGATAGTTTCATTCCATTTAAATTCAAGTAACAATTACGTGGGTAATGATATTGTTTCCTCAATTGTCTCGTGAGTTGATTTAGGTCATTGGTGATAGTTTGTGATATTTACTTGGTTTAAACAAAGATTTAGCAAGCTGAAGTGGCAGTGAGCTGGTCATATTATCCGCAGGAACGACAATCGCTGGGGTAGACGTGTTCTGGAGTGCAGACCGCGACTCTGAAAACGAAGAATAGGACACCCTCCGGCTAGTGGAATGGCGATATTCGTAAGGTGGCTGGCGGAAATTTGACTAGAAGAGTCAAAGATCGGGCACGGTGGCATGTGTCAGAGATACCTATGATAAGAGCGATCATGTTACTTAGTGCTTAGTTAAACTAAAACAGATGGTCAAAGTGGAAAGTGACAAAGCCTGTAATTATAATATAAGTGCAATTAAAATCTAATTGCTTAAAAAAAGTTCACAGCTTAGCTGTTACAATACGATGTCAAAAAGAACAACAACAACAAATACGCATATTTTTAATTTTATATATTTTATAGAAACAAAAAGATGGTAGTACTGTTGCTATTTTTCATGAGGCAGACTGCACGCTCGTTTGCCGTATCAATAAAAAAATGTGTTAAAAGACTTTTTCGAGTGCAGATATTTTTAACTACCACCTCAAATTGTAGTTCAGCTAGCTAGTATTGCCAAAAGTTTCGTTGCCGTTTTTTTGAAATTTGAATTTAAAAATTAATACAGAAAAAGATAAATATATTTCACTGCAGTGCAGATTCTTGTAACTGACCAGAAATTTGTACCGGCAGCACCGCGGGCGAAAACTAGTTCACTTATAATGCGGTGTGAAAAATCCACAGCAGTTTGTGCCCAGAACTCTACACTCAACAATTTCTGGGCGAATTAGGTCAGCACTCGTCTCTTAAAACGTTCGCGAATTAAGCGAATGTTGTTCGAGGTATGTAAATGACGGCAAACGCCCAGGTACGCCGAGTACGCCACACGCTCCCGCCCATTCCTTTATGTTTGCCGCCAAATCATGTATTACCCGGAAAGACATAGAAAAACCATTACGGCCGTATTCATTGGAATCTCTTTTTATTTTCTCTTTAAAAAGGTGAGTTTCTATTTATTCACCTACCGTATTATAAAGGTGTGTTTTGTTGTAATAAAACCTGTTTTGTACTTGTTTTTTGTTTAAGGAATACCTACTACGCGAACACTGCAGATTGACATAGAACTCTAGGTTCTTTCAGTTCTTTACACGGACTTTGTCAAAACGCGCTTTATGTAAAATAACGAAGAATGCATAAACCAATTACGAATGATACTTAAGTAGACTACTTTAGTAGGCACGAACAATTATCGGAGCCCTGACCGAGCACTATGCCACAAAACAAATGCTCCACAGAATGCAACTAGCAACAGACAGCTTGTGCAGGGCATGTGGGGAGAAAACGGAGTCCATGCAACACTTACTGTGTAACTGTGACTCCCTTGCTAGGAAAAGAATGAGTCTCCTGGGATTCGCCTACCCGAAACCAGAAGATTTTAGGCTCTTCGCCCTCAAAGACATTGCCAAACTTATGGCAGTCGTTTTCACTGAGGAAACAGAGTGATAGGACGGGGTTGCACAAAAGATCCCAATGGGTCGACGTGCCGCTGCGAGAGGGAAACCTCTGCAGGCCCCACTAAGATAAGATAAGATAAGTAGACTACTTAAACTTCTTGGAGTTAAGCCTTACTGCATTCACTGCTCATCCCTTTTCCTGGACATTTACCGTGTGCCGCACTTTGCTGTGTGCCCCAAACGCACATGTGAGTTCAACCAACTATTACCTAGTGCCTCCAACGCACATATAAGTGCCTACTAATATGACATTGGTTTGTTCCCATTGGAACCAAATTATGGTGCCTATATATAATATTTCATATTCTTTAATCATTAAATTTATCGATTCTAATTAAGCTTGACAGACAACTAAAATTGCGATAAAGCATAATTTCCTCCAAACGGTTCGTATCAGTACACAGTATTTAAAGTCTATTATAACCAATCGCTCGTCGCAGTATACTATCGGCTACGATCGCGTGTCACGGAAGAAGCTCGCGGTCAAGCTGCTGTGTGTTTATAATTCAAATATTTTTACTGAAAGTACCTAATCATAATAATATTATGGACTTATAGTATCATTTGGGACATTATATATCTTCTGATCCGAGAAGTAACATATTAGACATAAGTAGAACATTTCAAAATTCAGAATTCACATTATGCGTTGAAGGCACAGGGTGAAACTCACTGAATATTATGAACGCGTCTGTGCGTTCAAGGCACTATAACGAAAACGCGCATATGCGTTGCTGCCAGTGAATGCGTTAACTGTGCTTAACCAAATGTGCACAAGTTTTATCGTATGTGTAATTTATATAGCTGTAGTTTATGCATGATTTTCCACTTAAGGTAACGCTGTAAAACCACACCTCATATTTAAACGTCTGACTATACGGCCGACGATAAAAAATTCCGTGTAGCAATTAACTCGAAATGTAATTACTTTAAAATAAATTTTTCGTCAACCACGTAATATACCTTTAAAGTGTATTTCTTATTATTTTTAATATATAATCTACATAAATAAAAATCAACTAACTACAAATGTATATTCACGCATCACTATATAACGGCTGCACATATTTGGCTAATTCTTTTTCTGTTGTGTCTGTAACTGTCAGGTGTGATGAAAGAAAAAAATTGGAAATTCGTCACGGGATACGGGATTTTATGCGACCAAAGTCGCGGGTGGGCCGCTAGTCCTACTAATATTATAAACGCGAAAGTTTATAAGTATGGATGGATGTTTGTTACTCTTTCACGTAAATACTACTGAAGGGATTTGGATGAAATTCGGCATACAGATAGTTTATAACCTGGATTAACATATAAGATATTTTTTATCCAGATATTCCCACGGAAACTGGTACCACGCGAGTGAAACCGCGAGCGGCCGCTAGTATATTATATAGTTCAACATCATCATCATTACATTATTATAAAGTAAAGTCGCCGTTTTCTTCTGTCTGTGGCACCGCACTATTCTCCTAAACCACGCAATGGATTTTTACGCGGTTTTCACTAAAAGATAGAGCGTTAACTGAGGATGGTTATTGTTTATATTTTGTAGATATATTTTTTTAAATGGTTGAACTATGACGGTCTTTCTAAGTTAGCGTCGGGCCGCAAGTTACTTATAAACCAATAAATACAGCCTTATCGTTTTCGTAAACCGTGTCACGTAGCGGTGAAAGAATAGGTACTATATTTATTTATTTATTTATTTATTTAGGTTTGCCAACATTTGTGTACAACGATACTTATGCTTACTTAATACTATATATAAAAAAAAACTAATTGCCACAAATTCTGACAGGCAAACACAGCATGCACTAAACATATATTTGCCAAAATAAAAAATAATAATTTTAAAATAAATTAATCTACTCCTATCATTCCTATAATCTAGTATGGCAGCATCGGTATAGCGGTCGCGGTCAAGCTATAGCACCCCCTCTCTTTCCTTGGGTGTCGTAAAAGGCAACTAACGGACTAAAGACTGCACATACATCCAACAGTCTAGAGCGGCGATGGGCTCACCACCTGCCACGCTGAGCACATGTGCAGTCGCTATTTGGTGAAAAGGTTAATATGGTAGATGACAGCTTGTGCTGTCCTTATTGCCTCTCTGACTAACCCTTCGGGGATAATAGTCGTGATTATTTTATGTATGTGTATATTTTTTCGTTTTTATACATCACGGCCGTTTCCCGGAGAGACCACAGCTGTACCGTCACGAGCAAAAATATGTAAACAATTGTAACTCTTAATGCAATGGAATAAGAGTCAAAGTGTATACATATTGGTGCTCGTGACTGTACATTTGCTACGATCCTGGCCATTGTGATGTAATATACAAACTATTATATATAATACTAGCAGCCCGCCCGCGCCTTCGTCCACGCTAACTTAGAAAGACCGTCATAGTTCAGCCATTTAATAAAATATATCTACAAAATATAAACAAAAACCATCCTCAGTTAACGCTCTATATTTAAGTAAAAACCGCATAAAAATCCATTGCGTGGTTTAGGAGAATAGTGCGCTGCTACAGACAGAGGAAAACGCGACTTTACTTTATAATATGTAGTTAATGATATGATACTGACACACATACATCCTTGTCACTAATTAAACCAGAATATAGCATATTAACAACTTTCGCAATACCGGGTCGCTGGATGGGTGACTAAATTAAAAACATCTCGAGCTCCTCCGTGCTTTGGAAGGCACGATCCCTCAGCCCCCAAGCGGTCGCATGAGACCGCAACTACAAAAACACACTTGACTTTGTACCGTGTTTTCATAGACTTACAGACTACTTTAGTATGAACAAGATTGATTATTTCGGTTCTGTGATACATTTTATGCATCGTGATCGCAAAATATTGCATAGTCTATTTTCGATTCTGTCAAATTTGACGTTGACAGTTGCGCCAATTTTTGTGTCAGAAAATTTCCACGAGTGTGTGGTTAAAGCCGTCCCGGTTGTTGTCGTAAGATTACAGTCGTTAAAACCACCCCGGGCCAGCGTGGTGGGTTATGGCCCAATATCCCCCGTGCTATTATCCACGCGGGAGTTGCTCAGCATTGGGACGTTTAAGGCTGATGATAGCATATCACAAAAGTTATATTATCCTGTATTGTCTCTTGCTGTAGCTGGCCAGGAACTTTGCCTGCGGAGGAATCTACGATAAATACATGGAGAATAACTTTTAAATAGATGTCTTGAAACTAGACAAAACTGTTTTCGCTAAAGTGTATTAGGTATTTCATGATGAAATATTCATTTATTTACTTTCGTAGCGATCTCCCATTTACATCTTTATCTAACTACTAGCGGCCGCTCGCAGTTTCACCCGCGTGGTTCCCGTTCCCGTAGGAATATCTGGATAAAAAGTATTGTAAGTGTTAATCCAGGCTATAAACTATCTGTATGCCGAATTTCATATAAATCCATTTAGTAGTTTTTACGTGAAAGAGTAACAAACATCCATCCATACTTACAAACTTTTAATAGGATTATCCACTAAGGGTTAGTCGCAGAGACTATGCAATAAGGACCGCAAAATCAGTCCTCTGCCATAGTCCACTCACCAAGTAACAACACGTGGTGAGCCCATCGCCGCTCTTTACTGTTGGATATATTTAGGCCGGTAGTCGCCTTTTACGACACCCAAGAGAAGAGTCTAAGTATTATCTATTAGAATAAATTTTATTTTGTGACTTGTTTTTGTTGGCGGTTAAAGTTACTCGCGTCCGTAGATTTACCCTTCAGACCCTACACGTGACCCCTGGGTGGTGCTAAATGAGTGACATTGTCTGAGTGGTAGAGCCACGCTGCGTTTCAGCACGCATTGGTCCGGCTCGCACGGCGTAATACGAATATTCGGCGTAAAGTAATGGAAGTCGGTGCTGTTGTGTTTCGTCCGGCGAGTGAGGGTCCCCCCCCCCTTCCTATTCCTTACTTAAAGGCCGGCAACGCGTCTGTGCGATTCCTCTAGTTTTGCCATAGGCGGCGGTGATTACTCTCCGTCAGGTGCCCGCTCGTTCCCCTACTTCTTTTGTAAAAATTAAATAAAAAAAATGTTTTCTCTAGCTGATTTTGTTGTATCTATTGTCAACACAAAATCCACAACTTTAAAACAAAACAAAACTGTACAACGAACAGATATCACGCCGCATCATCTCCTTCGAAATAATTGAACAAATATTTATTTTTACAATTAAGTACTTCGATTGTTTACAAAAGTAGACGCTGTTTAAAGAACCTATACAAATAACTAATAAACCAGTATCTTGCACAACGAACCTCACCGTTAGGACCGTTAAATTACAAAAGGAAAGCCAATAGCCTGGCCGGACTCAAGGGGCGGACTGATCAAAGGTGAAAAACTGTCACGTGACATGTGAAATTGACCGTACCGATTTCAATTTCATCCGCAAACAGATATAAATCGCTTCGCTCGGTTACAGCGTTTGACAATAGGTAATACATACATACATACATATAATCACGACTATTATCCCCGAAGAGTTAATCATAGACTAGGGAATGAGGACTGCAAAAGCTGTCCTCTACCATAGTCCACTTTTTACCAAATAGCGACTGCTCAGCGTGACAGGTCGTGAGCCCATCGCCGCTCCATGCTGTTGGAAGTATGTGCAGTCTTTAGTCCGTAAGTCGCCTTTTACGACACCCAAGGGAAGAGTGGGGGTGGTAAATTCTTTCACCGCTACGCGACTCGGTTATTTTTCTACTTTCTACTTACTTACAATTTTTTTATATCGTCGAATACAATTCGATGATGAATTAAAACCGTCGTGTAAACACTAATAACGTGTCCAATTCTGATCGCGTTTAATATTAAATGAGATGTGGCCGTTTAAATTAGAACTAGGGGAAGAAGGGAAACGTTGATACAACTTTTAGATAATTGTCAATATGACAAAGACTATCAAACAATTATACTTTTTACAGATTTTATCGATAATATGACTATGCTATTAAAATATTACGTAAAAGTTGTTGAAATTTACGTATTTTTTTCACTATAGGCAATTTATGAAAATTCAATAGTAGCAATTTGTCCCCGATTTGGGCCTAGTTGTTACTGCTTTGAGTAACGTTGTTACGGTAGATAAATAAATAGTATCATTCAAGAAAAATCATTCAATAAAGGTTACTTTTTACCTTTATTTTTTAATTATAAAAAATGAAATGTTTTTAACAATCATAAAGTAGTAATCTGTAAGTAATTAAATATATTTTAATTTTTAAACTACTAAACAGTAAAATCAAATTACTTTAGAAATCAGTTTTATAGATCTTAGGCAAAACAATATGTTTATTACCGAAATGATAAATAAACTTAATCTACTCCAAACAATTTTCTGTATTATAATAATTATGTTTTGTTTTACAATCAACATAGCACTTTTGTTAAACTAATAAACTTTATATTCTAACATTAATAAGGCGCTTACTACCATTTAATAATCATTCTTTCTAGAGGTAGGTAACAATATCACATACAATTCCTAAATCGGTTTTCATCAGAATTACAATTAATGCAAATAAATGAGCAAACGTTTCCCGTTACACATCTGACATGGGCCCACATTTTGCATTCTATACATTCTACCCAGTCTTCTTTTTTCGAAGGGCTGTAACTTTCGCTACGCAATAAACAATACCATTAATTAATTTCAGAGTCTGTATCTGAATACAATATTTTTTCTTCACCTTCTCTCTTCGTTCTTTGTCCATTTTTGAGGCCTTCCCTTTACGTTTTCCTTTATTCTTATCACAGTTTTTCTTTGTCTTGACTAGTTTTTCTTCATACTCTTTTGCTAATGCTTCTTTTTGAGGTGTATCGGTTAATACAGCGGATTTGCGTTTACGGCGACTATGAACGGTTAGTTTTCAAGCTCCTGCCTGAGGAAAAAATCAAATGTACGTTGAGTACCCGATAGACCTGGCATCGACAACTCAATTTTATTTTCTTTTTGAATATTAGACGAATCTGAAATTGGTAATGCAGTTAATCGTTTTTCACAAGCCAGATTCGGAGAAGAAAATGATGAAGAGAAGTTGTTACATGTAACAACTTACCCCAAAAATTTGGAACAACGTGCCCCATTGCAAGATTTTGTAAACAAATGGAAATATTAAAAAAGTTCGAACACTAAAAAAGTTTTGAAAAAAATATAAACATAATATCAGATATCAAAGATAACGTAAGAGATTTTTTTAACTACTTGGTTGAAATTGAGGCACATGCACACAACCAGTCAGCACGCCGCCGCACGGTGGATCACTAGTCATTTTATGGTAAACCAAATGAGTCGAATAAACATAAAAATGCGTGTCACTATTTCCCCTGTAACAACGTGCTCCTCTCTCCCCTACATACATATTGAGCTGTGTGATGGGGGCTTATTAATAGAATACAATCATTCCATCTCTTCCCTTGTGTGTCGTAAAAGGCGACTAACGGACTAAATACTGCACATACATCCAACAGCATGGTGCGGCGATGGGCTCACCACCTATCACGCTGAGCACATGTGCAGTTGTTGTTAGGTAAAACGTGGAGTGGCAAGTGGACTGCTTTTACGGACCCAATTGCCTAGTCTCTGACCATCACTTCGAGGTTATTTTTGAATACTCGCGGCTGCTCGCGGTATCACCTGCGTGGTTCCCGTTCCCGTACGAATATCGGGATAAAAAGTATACTATGTGTTAATCCAGGTTATAAACTAACTGATGCCGAATTTCATCCAAATCCATTCAGTAGTTTTTACGTGAAAGAGTAACAAACATCCATACATACTTACAAACATTCGCGAATAGGTACCCAAAGTGTTTTCTCAAAATTTTTAATTTTTTGAGGTCTATTCTCCAAATATACAGGGTTATTGGAAATACGTAGCGATCCCTTTATGGGGTGATAGTAGAGATATCTATCAAATTGCCTCAGAGTAGATAGGGCAAAAATGTACCGAACTATAAAAAAAAATGTCTTTTTTTTAATTCCTGTTCTTTTTTTACGTATTAAGAGTGTAGCAAACTAAAAACACACAAAAAACAACCAATAAATACGTAAATTTATTTTTTAATTTACTTTGATGTAGCCTGACCCACTTTTCTTAATATTTTAAATATTTCTTTACAAATATTTTTTTCGAAATCGGTCCATTTTTGCCCCATTTACACGAGGGCAATTTGATAGCTATTGATCTCAACTATCACCTCTTAAAGGGATCGCTACGTATTTCCAATAACCCTGTATATTAGATTGGCAAGAAGTAATAATAGAAAAAACAGAAAGAATTTTTTTTTTAAACTTATTTTAGAAATAAAAAAAATTCAGCTCAATCGGTAACCGGGAAGTGGATCAAATTTAATTTGCAAGATTTGATGACAAACTGACAGGTGAAACTAAATAAAAGCTTGTAATAATGTCTAACTTAATTTGACTTTGTCTAAAATGTTATTGCTTTCGCCCAGATTGGCCATGACATATAACCCAACGTAATATTATTATCGGTGGCCGAGTGGCCAAGCGCGAGGCCCGATAACCGGAGGCCCCGAGTTCAAGACCCAGATCGATCCAAGTGTCTTTTTCGATTAAAATTAAATTAAATTTGTTTACGCTCACACCAATTATCTAGACCAAGATGAGTATTCTTCTAAAACTCGTTATTAAGGTACGTTAGCGGACATATATACATAAACATAGAAAAAACACCCAGAACGGAAATCAATTTAGAATTTCTTTAAATTGATCCGACCGGGATTTGAACCCGGTCCCTCAGAGATGGCGCGACGCCATGTCAGATGTCAAAATTTAAAGGAATA
Organism: Scoparia ambigualis; assembly: GCA_963921215.1. NCBI lineage: Eukaryota > Metazoa > Arthropoda > Insecta > Lepidoptera > Crambidae > Scoparia > Scoparia ambigualis. The sequence continues at coordinate 26,083,715 of OY992507.1, read as the reverse complement.
TAAAAAAATTACAACCAATTAGATCAATGTCATGTTGAAAATATTGTCGAATAATTAACTTTCTTAATTTTTTTTACTAGTACATTTCGACTTCTGCAGTTAGACAACTCGGGCCAGGGTCAAGACCGCCCAAACTAAAATGAAACGTTGCGGCAGACACTGCTGAATCTGAAAACTCATAGACAAACAAAGTAGCGGAGACGAACCATTGTGATGTATTATTTTTAGTATCGTTGCGATAACTTTTACTTTTTTCTTTGTTAATACTGCAATTGTGTTGCAAAGCCGTATTTGTATAAAACTATTGGCTAAATAGACAACCTTTATTGTGTATTACACGAAAAGTAAACTTTATTCAAAGTGTTTAGGTGTTGAACGAAGTAAGACACTACAAAAAATAACAAATCGTTAACGGTTATGGTGCTTTATCATTAAAGAAATAAGAACATTTAAGCTAATTAAGCTAAGCACATTTTTTAAAGATTAGATTTTTTTATTATTCTACAACGGTTAAGCGCTTGGCCTTCATCTCAACTGATGGTAAGTGACGATAAGGCCGAAGATGGAAGCGCGCTTCACCCGGAATCCTCAACCTCTGAGAAACTGGCTATCTTATCTCTATCGGAACACAACAATGCAATTAACATCGTTGTTATGGCGACTGACTTAGATAAGATGGTGGCAGCTAGCCAGGACTTAACAGCCCTACCACCAACCAAACCGAGCACATAAAAGTATATCCCCCGCTGGGAATCGAACTCGGGACCTCTGGACCTGAAACCGGCGGCTAAGCCACTAGACCACGGAGGCGGTAAGAATTATTTAAGCCTTTGGACTTTGGATTCGGACTAAAAAATGCACATACATCTAAAAGCATAGAACGGTGATGGGCTCGCCATTTGTCACGCTGAAATGTGCATTCGCTATTTGGTGGACTATGGGCTGATAATTGCTATCCTCATTGTCCAGTTTCTTATTAACTGAACTGAATACCTTCTTATAAAATGAATAGCTGAACTTTTTATTTTTATTAATATATTTTTTATTTTTATGTCCTTGTAGTTGTTTTATGTTTTTATTATTGTAATGGAAAGTACCCTTCTATGATAGGGAGGGCATTTTTCAACTCTAATTGACGCTGTAAAAGAAAGGGGGAAAAGAAATGCCCTTGCTGAGTTTCTTGCCGGTTCTTCTCAGTACAAGGCTCCCGCCCCATAGTTAGACTTACGAACCGATGGCATAATGTCATTCATAAGTGCTGTAATCTAAACATGGCCTAACCTGAATAAATGATATTGAATCTTGAATCTTAAATCTTGAATCTATCCCTTCGGGGATTTATTGTCATGATTGTATGTATGTAGAATCAATAATACACCTGTTAACCCTTCCGGTAAGCAGATACACTTGTATTAGGAATAGGTTCAACATCAGCAGTCTAACGAAGCTATAAAAGTCCTTAAGTACGGCAACTGCATGCAATCAGTTCCATTCTTCCGGTCAATCAAAACTTTTTGCACCAATCCACCCGCAAAAGCACAACAGCATTGTTACGCATTTTGATTTGTAAGCATTCACGTTAATTAATACAGTCCGCATTCGTTAAACAAATGAATGGGAGCTGCGATAATTAGCTGCTTCGGGCCCATATTGAATTCACATTTGCAGAATATGTCGTACAATTATTAATGATGTTACAGATGGAATGATGGAATCGTATTGTTTGGATAGTTATGAACATAATATCTGATGACTTATCTCAGTAATGATTTTTCAGACCCCTATATTATTGTATTAACCGTATCGCGTGGCGGTAAAAGATAACTACCACCCCCTCTTTTCCCTTGGGTGTCGTAAAACGGCGACTAACGGACTAAAGACTACACATACCGTCATGAATAGGTGCGCTTGTTAGCGTGCTTGTTCCACGGTGAGGAGCGGTCTCATTATTTGGACTGCATCGGCTGCTTACCATCAGGCAGGATGTAGTCACTATGACGTGTCACATAATAAAAAACATACATCAAACAGCATAGAGCGGCGATGGGCTCACCACCTGTCATGCTGAGCACATGTGCAGTCGCTATTTGTTGTGCCGTGTTCTATGGCAGAAAGACTTTCTAAAAGCTTTCGCTTTTGCTGTCTATATTGCCTAGTCTTTGACTAACCCTTCGGGGATAATAGTCGTGATTATGTTTGTATGTATATAATTGTGATTAAAAATACATACATATATTACATCACAGTCAAAGGTAGGCAAAGACCACAGCTTTTAATTAGCTGTGATCCTGACACACTGATTTTGTTTTATTTACTCTCATAACATTCTTAAAACTTTGTACAACTTTGTACCCTAAACCGACGAGCATGTAGGCTCGTCGGTTTAGGGTACAAAGTTCTTGAGGGAATTTGCATAGTAATATTAAAGTAATACTGCTATAAGAGTTGGTAGTAAGATCTCCGAACTTTCACGAGATCGTTTCCGATCTGTTTAAAGTAGGTACGTTCGCCGACCCCTTTACTGTCCCATTCATTCTAGCCTCAAATACATTTTTCGATAGTGTTCTTTCATACATCCATTTTATTATAAGTAATTACTTTTCATAATATTCCACTATGGATGGGGAACCGTTTAGCCGTCATCGATTCGTCATAATCGATTTTTAACTTTAACTGTTGGGTGTTGAATTAAAATCGATTTAAAAATTTTGATGGATGGGGTAGGGTGGCTGTTGTCCGTATCAGCAATTATTCAGCGGACAGGGAAACGAACTTGGGAACTTTGGGTCTTAACCCAGGCGTTGAAAATACTGTGAAGTTCAATTAGCTGCAAACAAACCGATACACCCATTAATTTTTTTCCGTATGCACGACACATTGGACGTTTAAACGATATTAAAGATGAAAAGAATAATTTACAATCAACATATTCATGTGACTCGCACGCCGCCGATCAAACACATGCTGTTCATTTAAATTTGGTATGTACGCACGTCATCATTAAAGCACACATTCCAATACATTCGTGTCGAGCTTACGCGACAATAAACCGAATACGGTGCTGGCAATGAAAAAATTATATTCAGCTTTACTTTTGTGTTTTTTGTTGCATATTTTGTCACAAAACAGTCATGATGAAGATACATTGTAATTTGTATGTTTTCACGCGTAGACGCTTTCGCGTTTTTGTGGGTATTATGATACATTACTATTAGTAGTCATCTAATTGTGAATATGTTATCTTTCACGAAGTCTCTTTAAGTTACATTAGTTTCTTGGATGAATACTTACATAATGTTACTAATCGTGTATTTGTAAACGTATTCATTTGATAAGAGATTTATAACAAACTTATAGATAGGTACAAACTTAAACATACATTAACAAAAACAAACAACATGAGATATTAAATTACTTATCTCTAAAACATGACACAAAAGTACAAAAAAAAGAATGAAGTTGTAAACACTTATTTAGTTAAATGGAATGAAATATTATGTAACTAGTAATCTTTAACGTGAATTGACACTGCGGCATTTAAACCCACATCATCATCATCATCATCAGCCTATAAACGTCCCACTGCTGGGCACAGGCCTCCCACGTGGACAATGCACGAGGGGATATTGGGCCATAACCCACCACGCTGGCCCAATGCGGGTTGGTGGGTTTTTTAACGATTGCCATCTTACGACAACAACCGGGACCAACAGCTTAACGTGCCTTCCGAAGCACGGAGGAGCTCGAGATGTTTTTTTTAAATTTGGTCACCCATCCAGCGACCAGGCATTGCGAAAGTTGCTTAACGGGCAAGTCCGCAAGCCGAACGCGCTAGCCGCTGCGCCATCGAGCTCCTCTCTTTAAACCCACACCACAGCACTTTTACTTCTAAGGGTGGTTTTTATTATTCGTCCTTTGAAAGTGGGTACCTTCGTAATTTTTTTTTATGTTGAAGTAAGGCGAAATATGGCACGTAATTTATGTGCCTATCCAAAGTTTACTTCCTAGTTAACTATATTATGTGCTTATTCATTCTCATATTTATGTGCCTATCCAAAGTTTACTTCCTAGTTAACTATATTATGTGCTTATTCATTCTCATATTTATGTGCCTATCCAAAGTTTACTTCCTAGTTAACTATATTATGTGCTTATTCATTCTCATATTTATGTGCCTATCCAAAGTTTACTTCCTAGTTAACTATATTATGTGCTTATTCATTCTCATATTTATGTGCCTATCCAAAGTTTACTTCCTAGTTAACTATATTATGTGCTTATTCATTCTCATATTTATGTGCCTATCCAAAGTTTACTTCCTAGTTAACTATATTATGTGCTTATTCATTCTCATATTTATGTGCCTATCCAAAGTTTACTTCCTAGTTAACTATATTATGTGCTTATTCATTCTCATATTTATGTGCCTATCCAAAGTTTACTTCCTAGTTAACTATATTATGTGCTTATTCATTCTCATATTTATGTGCCTATCCAAAGTTTACTTCCTAGTTAACTATATTATGTGCTTATTCATTCTCATATTTGAAGTGAGGCGTATCGCGTAGCGGTGAAAGAATACTACCACCGCCTCGTCCCTTGGGTGTCGTAAAAGGCGACTAACAGACTAAATACTGCACATACATCCAAACATAGAGGAACGATAGGCTCACTACCTGTCATTCTTAGCACATGTGCAGTCGCTATTTGGTGAAAAGTGGAGTATGGCAGAGGACTGCTTTTGCTGTCCTCATTGCCTGTTGAATAAAGCTCAAAAAAAGGTGTCGTTGTTCGATGGCAGTTCAATGCTCAGAACAATAAATAAAGCATATTGTTCTGAGGTTCAATGACTAAATGACAACCGAAAATCCATTGATACAACTGTCAAACAAACGTCAAATAGTGAAGAGAATACCATTTGCACTTAGAGCATTAAACCAACTAATGCTCTAAGCATTTGCAACAACAATTTCAATTCCATTCAAACACAATTGATAGCAGACTACCGAAAATATCAATTGCAGTTCGATGGAGTGTCGGTGGAGTGACGATAGAATGACTTCGGACTTAAACAGTAAGAGAATACCAAATGCCAAAAACCAATCAACTGAGACACCGTCGACACTCTATTGGGGCTCCATTGGTGCATTTGTATTTACCAGACTTGTCTCTGACTAATTCGGGATAATAATCGTGATTATATGAGTATGTATGGATATTTGCCGTTACAGTAGTACCCCGAATCAAATTTTGCGGAGCTTCACTTTATGGCTTTCGTATTTTATGGTAATGGCAGCAAACCCCTGGGGGTGGCCTATATTATATTTAGATTTGCCCTGCCTCCTCCTGAGAATAAAGCCAATTTTATATAAGCATATAATGGTTTATATCACAGAAGCCTTTAGTAAAGTCTTGCCATTTACTTTACGAAAACGACGATATGCAAGGTGTTAGGAAAAGGGTCTTCTCTATAGGAAGAGTACGGACTTTAAGTAAGGTTTTAGGTAAATTGCAAAAATAATAAAATAAACATTTATACCTTTAGACTGTATGTTAGGGTCGATTCAGGATTACATAATGTATAACTTGAGTATACTTACCAGAATGAAGCCGTAAAATAAGATACAAGCTTCACCCTAACTAAAACAAGCAAGCTCTTCAGGATATAAGCTCATTACTAAAACACCGTACCTTTAGAAATGTAGCAATAATGTGTGTATATATTGTTGATTTACTGTACTTAAGATGATATCTAAAGCAATCTATTTAAAATAAGTTTCTTTTATTACGGGGCATTGCTTGAACTTCATTTCAACTAATGGTAGTGACGATAAGGCACTTGATGAAAGTGCTCAACTACTGATGTACAAGCTATCTTATCTCTAACTGTCGGAACACAACAATTTTGTTGTTAGGCGACAAACTTTATGAAATGGTGGTAGCTAGTATTAAATATTAAGCGCAGAAGAATAAAATATCAGAGTTAATTTCATACAAATAGTACCTAGTTATTTGTATGAAATTTGTATTCCATACTTTATCTTGAATAATATTTGGAGTTTTGTACGGAATTGCTGTTTAGAGATTTCGTGTAACGCCGTTTAGTTTCCCTCCGTTACACGTTATAGTCGAAAGCTATTATAAAGATTGTGGCAGTTTCCGCAATCTGTTGGAATAAGGCTAAGGCTATCCTGGCAACAAAGGCAGTTATTAGGTGTCAACGGCTATTAACGTTACCTGTATACGCCAACTTAATTTATTGGTCCTTTGAGTCAACAATGTTCGATTCTTCCAAAGGATGTAGAACGGACTCCTTTCATACGACGAATGCGAGCAGTGTGTTATATTTGTTACGTTTTAAGATTATATTAACTAAAAACCGTAAACTGAATAAAAATATGTCAGCCCACATTAGGAACTCTACTAGCCATTTGTACAAAAACAAAAGTAGTACCCCTTAATCCTTAGTTAGGGGGACTATTTTCTTTTATTAAGGTTGATATAACAAAAAAACTTATAAAAAATTGAATCAACTTTTAAATTACATTTTGCGATTTATTATAAGTTGTTGGTACACAAGTCAAAATAATTGTACCATTACTTGGTACAATTGACTATGGCGTCGAAACTCTCAAACAAGAGGTTGAGGAAAGAATAAAAGATCTTTGTGCCCCAAGCCCCCAACCGAATAAAAATACAAGTGCGACCTTGCGCGGAGACTAGTGGGTCCATCGTTAGCGACATGGGTACATTTGTTGTCCTCCGCATTACTGCCCAATTTCCGAGTGACGTGACAACCCTTGAAGTGAAGGATCTAAATCCACTAGGTATTAGAACTAGAGACGGCACCTCGAAGCAATTTTTTGCGCTCTGATTTGCGGCCGCACGGACCACAATCGCTTGGATCACTATGTCTATGTCTACATTGTGCTGGAAGTGTAATCGCTTAATGTGCTTAAAAGGCATAGACACTACTCGCCACTGTTTTCTTTTTATCCGTAGTGGATTAAAAAGCGCTTTGCCTTCATCTCATGTGATGGTAAGTGACGATAAGGCCGAAGGTGGAAGCACTCTTCACCCGGAGTTCTCAACCACTAAGGAACTGGCTATCTTATCTCTAAACTGTCGGGACACAATTTACAATGCTATTGCATTGTTGTTATGGCATTAGACTTAGATAAGATGGTGGTAGAAAGACAGGCGGATTTAACAAGCCCTCATCATCATCATCATCAGCCAGAAGACGTCCACTGCTGGACAAAGGCCTCCCCCAAGGATCTCCACCACGACCGGTCTTGTGCTGCTTGCATCCAGCGGCTACCCGCGACCTTCACCAGATCGTCGGACCACCTTGTTGGAGGCCTGCCCACACTGCGTCTTCCGGTGCGCGGTCGCCACTCGAGAACCGTTCTGCCCCAACGGCCATCGGTTCTACGGGCGATGTGCCCTGCCCATTGCCACTTGAGCTTGGCGACTCTTTGGGCTATGTCGGTTACTTTAGTTCGTCTACGAATCTCCTCATTTCTGATTCGATCACGTAGAGAAACCCCGAGCAAAGCCCTCTCCATTCCTTTTTGAGTGACTTTGAGCCAACAAGCCCTACACCAACAATCCGACAACACCACCAACCAACCAAACCAAGAACAAAAAGATTCATCCCGCTGGGAATCAAACCCAGGACCTCTGGGTCTTAGATCGGTGGCTTAACCACTAGACCACATAAGCAGTCTGATTTAGTATAGTTATTGTTGCAGACTATAAATGCTCCTTTATAATCCATACCACCTAAATTAAGTTAATTTGAAAAAAGGTTTTGTTATTTTTCTTTTTAATTAGTGTTGACAGTCGTCGACCATTCTGAAAGCCCAGCTTAAAGTCGGCGTTTATTGTTTTTATCACAGAACAGTAATATTATTCCGTGGTTTTTGTATTTGGTATGATTTATCTTATTTGTATTTCATAATAACAATAACCTTTTACTGTGCTTTTTTTTTACAGTTTACATTTCTTCCGCAATGCCTATATAAATACTGAAAGTAGGTTCATATACGAGGTTTTCCTGAGCTTTATTAGGTTTTTTTAATAGATTGGAAACAAGATTCCGGGAGCTTGTTAAAAGCGAAAATATTTTTACGATAAGCTTATTCTACAATAACCGTGACTAAACGATTACTTCGATATTAATTTTATTTTAAATCAAAGAATTAAAAAATATTAATATTATCAATATCCCACTGCTCGACTCAGGCCTTCAGATATAAACAGTATGTGGTGAGATCGGGCCGTAATCTACCACGCTGACCTAATTGGGAGTTGAACCCAAGATCTATAGATCACACTGTCGTTTTACCACACGGCCACCAAGTCTATACTAATATTGAAAGGGAGTAAAATTGTTTGACCTCGTGCTCACAGGCAGATTATTTATGAAACCACCTACAACCACATCGGCTAACCCTAAAATCTATGTCTTGACCCTTCAAGTATTATTAGACCGCCCGCGGTCGCAAAACAATTGGTTTTCAATTGTGTCTGGTATCACGTTGCTTGGGAGATTAAACTATTCTCATGGACCGTAAGTTAAAAGCAGGTATTACAATTTAGTTAAACCTAAATTATAGCTTATGATAAAGCTAGGATAAAGAATAACACACATGTGAAGTTCATAATAAAACAATCTACAGCCACAACGGCTAATCATAAAATGATTGTCAGAAAACTATTTTCATTGTCAGGGTGTAAAAAATCGTTACTCCAATTTGATTACCTACCTCTAAAGTACCATAAATACCAGAAAAGAAGCTAAAAATTCTATAGCTAGAACTAATTATTAACTCACCTGACGAGCGCATAATAAAACCATCATAGCCAGTTCGGCTAACCCTAAAATTATTGTCAGAAAAGTATTCTCATTGACATGACAGCGAGTAAAAAATCGGTATTCCACTTTGATTAACCTTAAAGAAAACAAGCTATATAAATTCAAAAGCTGGGATAAACAATTAACTCACCCGACAAGCATATAATAAAACCATCTAAAGCCAGTTCGGTTAACCCTAGAATGTATGTGCGAAAACTATTCTCGTTGACAGCGAGTAAAAAGGCATTGCGCCCATTGTAGGCGGCGTGTCGGCCTTCAATAGAGATACAGGAGCGACCTTTCGGGCCCATCCACTTGTAAATAACTTGCCCTTTCCCAACAATAGCCGATCTCCGGTGGAGAGCGTTTGAGTTGTTAGTGACTTTACTTTGCTGCTTCCCCAATTTCAGATTGTACTTGTTGTATGGCTCTCGAGTTTCACACTGATTTGGAAAGGCGGCTGCTGGTTATTTAAATACTTTTCAAACTTTCCCGTTGAGAGTTGTAAGTTATAATAACTAGCTTTGTTCAAAATGTTCAACGTAGTTAGTCAAAATAACTGAAATAACTTATCTGAGTGGTAGAGCCACGCTGCGTTGCAGCACGCATTGGGCCGGCTCGCCCGGCGTAATACCACCCTCTCACTAATATTCGGCGTGAAATAATGGCGCTTAGTGCTGTTGTGTTTCGTCCGACCAGTGTGGGTTCCGGAGGCCCCTTCCCCCCCCCCCCCCCCTCCCAATTCATATTCCTTCCTTAAACCTAATCTCCCTTAAAGGCCGGCAACGCGTCTGCGATTCCTCTGGTTTTGCGGGTGTCCATGGGCGGCGGTGATTACTCTCCATCAGGTGACCCGCCTGCTCGTTTGCCTCCCTCTTTTATAAAAAAAAAAAAAAAAAAACTCAAGTGACTACTGGTTTTATTTTTCTACTTATATTTAACGTGGTTTAACTTAAATTACTTTAGTAGGTTAGGTATTCTAGGCATACCGTTATTTATGTTTGTAATGGAACGCGAAAGTTTATATAGTCTTCGTTGTTTGAGGAAGCAATATCAATATTTAAAAAAACATTTCAAAAGACCCCAGTTGATCTTTTAGATAAGTTAGTACTGTTTTGTCAATGTTTACGCAACATCTGTAAGAAACATTTTATTAACTACGTTAAATTTTTTCGCAGATGGGTCACTTCTTTTTTATCTGTACTAGTTACTATATAAAATTAACTGTATTTGTAAATAAACATAAGATAGTAAATAAAATAATAACAAAATAGAGGTAGTTCAGCTTTATTTTCCCAAAAGCCTTGAAAAACATACTCAAAATTATATTTGCTTTCTATATTTAAAAGCACGGTAAATAATTTCACGGAGAATATTGTTGCAGCTGACAATAACTTTAAAATGAAAGTAATATAGAACTTGGCCTTACAAGAAAATCGCCTGGTGGATACGCCAATGTTACCGCACAGCATTTTATGCATTTAACTTCCATTATGCACGCAGCCAATGCCGACTATAATGAAAATGCGGCTAAAAATAGTTGTAATGCTACATGAAGAATTGAATTAGTTACCGCAAAGACTATGACAGAGGACTTCGTGGCGGAAAAGTAAAGCGTCATACTTGCAACTTTGTTTTATTTTCAAATCTTTGCGATTATTAAGAACGTGAATGAGTGTCGGCAAATGAAACAAAATAGTCGAACATCACTTTTGAAATTCTATCAAAATGTCCGTGTGAGATCTCAGTAAAGTCCCACATTTTCACTGAAACTTAAAAGTTCGGGGGGACCATAGTTTACTATTATTCAATTCTATCAAAGTGAAGATTAAATTTTATACTTTATTTAACACTGGTTTAATTTGCAAACCGCACTAGTGATTAAATAAGAGAATTATAGAAAAGAAGACTAAGGAGGCTTCTCGCAAATTACGCCACTTCTACGGGGAAGGCAGACAATTTGTCACTTGGCGAGGCAATCTATTAAATTGACCAATATGGCGGCAGGTTATCTTGAAACGCTATTTCTTTTTTTATAGTACACTTATAAAGGCGCTTCTGGACGGGAAGTATTTCAGATGTAAAAATGGGTGAGGTAATGTGATCGAACCATAGGGTATAAGTATACATTTGATAAATATCGAAGTATATTACTCACGTAGAAGGTACTGATATAGGTACATAATTATGTAGTTACTTATTCTGTATAAAAAGATAGGACTCACGTCAAACCTCAAGTCAGATACACATACCGAAAAGTGAGATTAACAGAGTTTTGTAGGACTGTAATAACGCAACCACAATTAGAATATTGCAAACTGTTGAACTTTTATTGTTAGCTATATGGATTTAAGTTCCACCCAGTTTGGATGTAAATATATAATTAAAAATGTAAAATAATATATCAGTTGCCATCAGTTCGGATGGAGATCAAGCGCTTTTCTATCACGGAATATATTATTTTGATGTAAAAAGTAACAAATTGGATTGGACCAGCAACGCCATGGATTGTGTCACGTAAAAAATTAAAATTCGTTAGAAGGCTTTGCCAATAAAGCACTTGGGAAGCAATAAAAAAATTTGGCCCACAGAATGCCACGGACATGTAAAATCCGCGAGTTGCGGAATTTAATTTGCGAATAAAACGTCTGTCTCGCGTAAAAATTCTAGGTAGGTACGCAACTTTATGTTGTGCTTTAAAGGCTCTTTTATGATTGGCAGTAAAAAGAGCCCGGGGCCAATTTTATTCTTTAATTAGCCGCGTTTCTGTTTTACACGAATTGTTTTTGTACAAAGTTGACTGAATAACGTCATACATATTTATGACCTTTGCTACCTCCTTGCTTGCGACGTCATACGGGTCAACTCTAAAAATAGGTTAATCATGTGAACAAAATTTATTGTTATTTCTACAATTGTGTTATGAACTCTTTTGGTACTTACCAAAATTAAAAAAAAAACTAATTAAAACATTAAAGTATCTTCTAATTTCAAATCCTTACTTAAATAAAAACAAATAAGTCTACCAATAACAAAAGGGTCCTTCAAACGAGGCGTGAAGAAGCACTTTGTGGGCCGGCAGAGAGAGGATGACTGATGCTACGTCTCCTACGCTGCACCAGTTGTCCTCGCGCCTGGACCTCATTTCCACTTAACATCAGGTGGAGTGGCCCGGCAAATGATGACCCCATCATTTGCCGGGCTTAGTATAAAAAAAAATAAAATAAAAAAAAATAAAAAAAAAGTAAAGTTAGAACTTAGTACATTATTGAACTCTAAACTAAGTTTCCTCGTCATATTACCGTCTTATAACTATCATTACTATCTACTATTAAAACCTTACTTTACCAAACGAAAAATTTGTAAACCCACCAAAACATATTCGAATTTCAAATTGTAAAGATGTAAAAACAAATAAATCCACCGAACAACAAAAGTCATTACGAAACATAACACATATTCCCAATATTTGCATAGCATCTCCCGTAAATCTGCACGTTATTACGGTGGGGGCCCAATTCTAATCGCCGTAGAACCTTCATAACTTTTGGCGTTATCGCCGGCACTTACAGAAATAGGCCACATAGAGTATCAGCAGTGCTCTTTATAAATTTAGAGGCTCCGCCGGCCTCGGGCCTCGTGGCCGCGTGACCGTATCGGCTCATGCACGTATTAATACGAGCCGTTGCATTCAGGCCTTGACCTGGCCTTCACCTGTCCTCCCTGTAGCGACGGTTTATGCTCGAATGCTCGGCTGCTCAGCTTTGATTTGACATCTATGACTATATGACTTAATTAAATTAAAAATGGCTTGACCTTTTGATAGGCATTTATTCATTTATTATATTAGCATACACAACAGGTAACAATCAAATAAAAGTAGAATACAGAAATTACAATAGATAAAAACTAGATCGAGACCCAAAAACGTGTACATACAGCATTATATAAAAAAAATGTCGCAAACATACTTGTCAGCACGATAGAAATAAATCATCATTATCAGCCTAACGTCCCACTGCTGGGCACTGGCCTCCCACGTGGACAAAATAGCACGTGGAGATATCGGGCCATAACCCACCATGCTGGCCCAATGCGGGATGGTGGGTTAAAAGAATTAAAAATTGAGAAAAAATAATAAAAACCAGCAATGTACAGCCTCAAATAAAAAATTAAAAACTATCTAAACAAACCAAATTACAATAAATAAAATTACAATAAATAAATTAAATTACAATGAATCAAATTAAACTGGATTCCAAAAACATACAGTAAAAAAAAGCATTGGGATGAATACTCGTATTCCATATTTTAAACTTGATTTTATTGAGATTTGAAAATCAATGATATGTTCAAACATGTTCTGCCTTTTACAGGATATACGGGGACTTTTTAAGAAAAGCTAACTTAATCCGAGCATTGAACTTGATTAAAAACTGAAAAGTGACTAACTTTTAACAAAAAAACTTAAGAGAGATCATAATATCTAACAATAACTTAGAAATTCAATGAGGAAGACTAACAAGATGGTAGGTTAGCCAGGCGGACTCAAACAAGCCCTATTTACTACCAACCAAACCATATACATAATTGTTAATTATAGAACCCGGGACCGTGGCTTCAGGCTTGTAATCTAAAAAATGGACCGCAGAGTCTGCTGAGACCTACATAGAATAAAAAAATTATTTAGTAATTCTCCGACGCAGTCTATAAAAAGAAAATCTAATCAGTAACATCACATCAAACTGGCGGATACGTTAAAACTTTAACAAAATAATATGTTTCGTTCCAACAAGGTCACTGTTGAAGGGAGCGTGCATTCATGTTTCAAATTAAAACTATAAACCATTTAACTTAATGGCTAGAAATGCAATTTGGAGGGGCAAAAGAATTAAATTTTTCATGTACTGACCTTTCTCGGAGTCGGTTAAATATTCAAGCGCTTTCCATACAAGGTCACCGTTGAATGGAAATGTAGTTCTAAAAGCCGTTTGTGGAACGAGATCTGTTGTTACATTAAATAAAATTGCTTGTACTTTAATTCCCGACGATGGTCGCTCATAGAATAGAATAGAAAAATCTTTATATACTAGTGTATTCCAGTGCATTACAATATTTAAATTAAAAAACAGGAATATAATATGCTTGTACCAAACTGGTCTCGGCTCAGCATAATTATGTCCTGGTGTTACCCACGACGCTGGTCTTCCGCGGATGCCATTATTAATAAAAATAAATAAAAAGAAATACATATAAAGGCGCTACATGACAGTATTCACATTAAATAAATACAGTTTTTTAAACAATTTTATAACTATACTATTGTATATTCTCCGCCAACTTATTTTAAACTAGCAGACTTCGTTCGCGTGGACCCCGTACCCCGTGATGAATTTTCATAATGAGGCACCTCCCAAGAACACTTATTGTGACGTAACTAAAATAATTAGACATATGCTATCGCGACACTTTTTGTAGATAATGGTGTGTTCTGCAAAACCATAGTACATTATTTTATTTTATCATCAATAGTTTTCTTAGCGCACGCCATTTAAGGAATTTATTTGAGTTTTAGTAGGGATCCCTAATTTTTTTGAAAATTTAATATAACTGTCACCCGAAAATGGGTTCCCTACTTGTGTTCGAAACACCTTCTATCGAAAATTGATACTTCGACAACCATATACCGAAGCTTTCATAGTGCGATGACTTGTTTTAGCGAAGGTTTTTTTGTTCGACGTATCTGAACATCGAACATCTTACTTCGGTACCTTGTTGCTCCAACTATTGTTTGTCCGATGTAACGTTACTTCGACAATTTTGTCACTTAATTACCTACTGAGTTCCTATGGCCACCTTCCAGCTCCATCATCAGACCTTGGTTACCATCTAGTACCAAAGTACTTGTCAAGACTAATCAAACGAGCCCATACTCGATGGGGTTATGTTGTTTAATGCCTGAATTTCTATGGCCATCTTCCAACTGCGTCATCAGACCCTGGTAACCATCTAACACCAAAGTACTCGTCAAGACGAATCAAACGAGCCGAGACTCAAGGGAGTTGCGTCGTTTCTTTACTGAGTTCCTAGAACCACCTTCCAGCTCCATCATCAGATCAGACCCTGGTAACCATCTAAAAACAAAGTAATCGTCAAGACAAATGAAACGAACCGAAACTCGATGGGGTTGCGTCGTTTCATTACAGAGTTCCTATGACCACCTTCCAGTTCCATCATCAGACCCTGGTTACCATTGAAAGACAAACTGCTCCTCGATGAGGTTGTGTTGTTTCATTGCGTTGTTTGTTCCTGTGGCCACCTTCCAGCTCCATCATGAGATCAGCACCATGTCATCATAATATTACATTGTCTCGCGATTTACACTGTATGCAAAATTTCAGCTCAATCGGGAAACGGGAAGTGGGTGAAATATTGATTGCAAAATTTCAGGACATACATACATGTGAAGTTAAATAAAAGCTTTTAAAAATACTGTCAAACTTCTAATAAGTCTCTAACAAGTTGATCCTTGTGTCCAAAAAATATAATTTATGAAGAAATTATACATTTTGCGGTCTGTGTAAGAGAGGTTTTAGATTCTTATTGTTCTGATGGTTTTAGACAGAGGCGTGTGCTCGAACAACGCTGTACGTTACAAATTGGCGAAACCTAACTAACGATGGAACATCGCTGTATACTAGCATCGTTCGCAATGAAGATGGTTATGTCATTCATAACAATAGTGAAGTTAGCGGCTATCAAAAGCCTTCGTATAGTTGAACAATGATGAATGTCAAAAATTTTGACGGAAGGGTAGCAAAATAAGATAAATAAAGTGAGAAAACGCAAGATTAACATGCAGCAATGGAAGGATGTCAAAAGAAAAAAGGCTCGAGATCAAGGCGACGCATATACACACATCAAAAGTGTCTAGGGATCAACATATATTTTTGCAATAACTTTTCTCCTGATTGATATTAATTAAAATTTTCTTTAAGGATTCATCAAATAAAGTGTTTTCGTTTGTCTACAGTAACGATAAACCAAGTCTCCTTTGCATTAATAAAGAAATTTGCCATTTTCCTAATAAAGGGATTTTTGACATTTGAACCACTAACATTAAAGTTCGAAAAAAAGACTGAAATAACAGTTTTCTTTAAAATTTTATTGGGTAACTTAAACAATTAATAATCCGTGTTTCTACCGCGAACACTAACAACACAAGAACATCGGTTTGGCATACTCAAAATGAGTTCATCCAAATCACGCTGTGGAATGGCCGCCCATGTTCGTTGCAACAACAAAAAAAGGTCTTCTTGCGACTGGATACCCTCCATATTCGGCAGAGCTCTTCTCTGTAGCATATCCCATGCATGCTCAATCGGGTTCAAGTCTGGCGACTGAGCAGGCCAGGGCAAACATTGATGTTAGCTGCGGCGAGAGTCTGTCTTACAACTCTTGCGGTGTGCGGTCGTGCATTATCATGCATTAACTGAAATAAGGGACCGATTTGCACTTGTAGAGGAACGATGACGTCTGATACAATCGTCTCAGCATAAATTTGAGCGTTGAGGTTGCCTCTGATCCAAATCAACTCAGTTCTTCCGCCGATCCAAATACCCGCCCATACCATGATGGTTCCACCACTATAAGGATGGACTTCCTGGCAGGATTTTAATCGCTGTTGGCGTCCAGGGGTTTTCCAGTGTCGTATACGTCTTGTATCCGGTCTCATACCAAAACGAGACTCATCAGAAAAGCACACGAAACGCCATTGTTCTTCTGCCCAATTTCTGTGTTCAAGAGCCCATTGATATCGAATCCTACGATTGTGCATTGCTATAGGTGGTACCCTTAGCGGTCTTCGGGAATGAAGGTTCACTTCATGCAAGCGGTTTCTGACTGTTTGGTCGTTAATTAAGTTCCCTGAAGAGTGATGAAGCCTCACGGCTAACATCATGGCGGTTATTGTTGGAGCTCTTCGAGTTGTGATTTGAATGTATCGGTCTTGTCTCCGTGTGGTGCAGCGATACCGTCCTCCATGGCGCTCAGCCACGGTACCAGTGCTTCGGTAACGTGTCCAAAGTCGACTGATAACACTCTGACTTGTATTCAGAGCTAAAGCCACAGTACGTTGCCAGGAACCAGCTTCTATCATTCCCACGGCTCTGAGCATTTCTTCGCTGCTTAAATGACGTCGCCGCTCCATAATAACGTTGGTTTTAATCAGTAGTAGGGAAACAGTAGCACTAATAATGTCTTCAATGCGTTGTATGTTTTTATAGGGAAAATATTGACAGCTGATTTTCATCTTTTACTAGAAATTGATTGAAAGTTCCTGTTTCAAATTATGAAATGCACCAAAAAGGATCCATATAAATTTATAAAATCATAAATTTATTACAAAGCCACATCTCAATCTCAAGAAATCCGCATAAAAATGCTTGATCCCTAGACACTTTTGATGTGTGTATTTCAAAACAACGTGTACGTATATCTGCTTAAATACCGCTCTCAACTGTAAGTAGAACAACGCTGTACGTTTATGTGAGTTTACGATTTTGATAACATTTTTTTTGTAATCATTGTTAAATTTATTTTATTTCTGTTTCAGGCTCGTATTTTCAAAGATAACTGCAAACAAGAAGGTTGTGCGTTGTTGTATAAGTCTTTTATGTTGTTACAGTTTAGTCGAACAACGCTGTAGGTCATGTGTCATACATCATTGTTCTACTAAAATCAATTTAAATGTTGTCTAAAAAGATTACTATTAAGTTTCCAAGTGTTTCATTTGTCATTTTCTGTGCAAAAGTTCCCAATAATTATAACTTTATGTGATTTTCACAATAAAACACTATTGCAGCAAAGGACAATGCCAGAAACCCATGTATTTTCAGAACCACTTAAAGACTGAGCGTATCAAAAAAATAATATTAGGGTATAATTACTCTCAAATAGCCTAGTAAATTATGTAATGGTGAGATGTTATTTAAAGCTGGGGATAAACAATAAAATAATATAATTAGTTACATAATTTTTCCTACGGTTAGAACATAATTAAGGTTTTTGAGCGCATCCTGCCGTTCGAAACGTTCCGTTTCGCTTTTTTACTGTTAACGCCTAAATATTTAAATAATGTGGTGTTTATTAAACCATATTCTAATTCACTTTTTAGAGAGTCGTTAATATAACATTACAAACGCTTAACTGTTTATAAAGAATTATTAATACAATAATTCATAATTATGAATTAATTGAACGACTAATATCTAACGATGGTAAAACGAAACGTATTTCGACTTGTCAAAATGTCTCTGTGATTATTTGTTTTGGTTGGTCCGTCCTTCCTTTGTCAAAATAAAAAGTTGTTTTAAAATGTTGTTTTAAGTTTTACGGGTTTGATTTGAATAAGTTTTTTACCCTGGAAACCGATATTTTCTTTCAATAATATACTTGGATTTTGATTTTTGGACATCGATCGACCGACTGACTACACTTAACTTGGCTCACGATTCTAAGGCTTGCGATTTGGTTTTGAAGATGCCGAGGTCAATAAAAGTGGGCACGTTCTGCGCGTAAACTGTAGAATTCGTGTGAACGAATACACTACGACATTTCGTAGTTTTCGACCTTCACAGAGTACTTTCTTTACTCAGCGAGTGCCTGTTACCGTTAATCGTAAGTACAGT
Organism: Scoparia ambigualis; assembly: GCA_963921215.1. Taxonomy (NCBI): domain Eukaryota; kingdom Metazoa; phylum Arthropoda; class Insecta; order Lepidoptera; family Crambidae; genus Scoparia; species Scoparia ambigualis. The sequence continues at coordinate 26,065,166 of OY992507.1, read as the reverse complement.
AACATTTGCCTTCATTTAACTATCTACAGTGACATTGTACCTACTTACAAATCTACTACAATCTACTCATGTGCTGTTGTCTATATGGGAAGGCCTGTGCTGTGCCCAGCAGTGAGACGTTTATACTTACAAGCAGTTGGTTAATGTAATAAATCATCATCATTATAGCATAAAACAGTTTCTGCAAGCGCCTCAAGTTGTGACTATGATTGATTTGGAAGTACTGATAAAAGATTAACATTCTCCTTTCTGAAATACTGTTACATATTTTTTAACCAAATGTATAAAAATAATTTGCTTTGTAAATAATAAATTCACAAAGTGATAACATTTTCTTTTTGTGTTTTGTTTTAGATCACTGATGAAGATTATATATTTTTTAAGTGTGTTATGAAATTGCTAAGAGGACAGTAAATCAAACAATGGCCCCTATAATAATGATGGACAGAGTGCAGAATCATCACGCCAAGTAGGACACACACAAGTCTGCCAAAACTATGTGGTTGCTCATTAATAAATCAACAGAAGCATCATATTTGTACGAGAAGAGAAGGATATTTACTGTTATAGAAAAAGAATTTCTCTACTAAAATAAAGGCATCAGATCGGTAGGTAGATAGATACTACCTTGATAAGGGGAAGAATTAAATCAAGACACATTTCACGTAAAATCTATTTTATTTATATATTAGTAACAATGTGTCTGGTAGAGACGGTATCACTGAATACTGTTACAATTGTTTAGTTGGATGTCGAACAATAGGTTGTTGTGCCCACAACATAACCCTAGTATGGTACCTTGGATGGGCTATATATCAATCTAATATTCAACCCTGCAGTTTTTGGATGAAGTAGCAGTAAGTTTAAATGATAACAAATAATAAAAATAATACATAATTAACAAACAGGTGTTTTATTTGATCCCTTATTTATTACAAAAATTATGCAAATCTGCTAGGCACAAATCAAAGAGTAGATGTAATGGGCATACTCATTTTTTATTGTTACTTAATTAATCTGCAGTTACCCTGTAGTGCAGCCTATAAGTCGACGCCCCCACCCAAAAAGTCAGTAATGTGCTATTATGGACATATTGCTGTTATGTTAAATTCGGCATCTGTGGACTGGTATACACCTTAACAATTTTTTTCAGATTTTTCCTAATAAAGTTGATGCAGATAGTAATGACATATACGTTTATTGCACGGAAATAAACTTAACTTAAAGTACTGTAACACAGTGTTACATAAAAATATTTCATATCTGGTTTTGGTAAGACCCGTTTACCGGATTATTGGCGAAAAATTTTTTTTATGGATTTGATAAAAGCTAATGATGGATTTTTGTCGAAAGATTTGAAATATATGAATTCTGTAATAGACACTGACAATATTTCTGCAGACAATAATTGGCTTAATAATATACGTAATATGTCAATACTTATAAATTTACTAACTGTTCCGGCGAACTTCGTACCGCCGAACGGTCAAATATTGTTGTGTTACCTCTTATTAACTATAATTAATTTACGACTTTATTGACGTTATGAAATGAACACTAAAACTTCATAAAGTTCAGTAGTTTATTAGGATAATAAATATAATAAGTACAAAAATCTAGTATTTTAATGGCAGCACTGTATTTGCTTTATAGAAGCATAAAAGCATTACTATGAGAAATGCCTTGCTCTTACCCCGGGGGCATCCAGGAAAAATAAGCCACCATCAATTGCTTTGTATCATAATATGCTGCCCTCTGTGGGGGGTGCAGTCTACATTCGTTTAAACTGATTGTTCTAATTCAAGTCGATCATATTCACAGTCACGTTCCAATTTATTCTTGATTAAATGCGTCATCTATTCCACGATCTGGCGCTGGTATTCCTTACCTGACTATCAGACTGCCGCACATGAGATGACACGTGTCTTCACCAGAGCAAAGACTGGTTATGCATCTCCTCATTCACCTTATTTGCCGATCTGTTCGATAAGCTCAACGATTCCAAGCTATCACCAACGATCAGGATTGCAATTTCATCTATTGTTGAAGCGTTAAATGTGAGTTCGTGTGTTGAAGCTGGTCGTTTATCCGCTCTCATTACCACTTTTCATTGGCATGCGCTCCAACGCCGTTTTTAACAGCCTGACCAATGCATGACGTTTATGAAGTGGTTGCTGCAGATGTTCAAGAGTTGCTCTTTTCATTGCTGTGTTTATATCTTGACGCCGATCAAGTTGCTCTTCCATATATCGCCCATGGCGTATATTTTTAAGAATTTTATTGTGCATCTAGCTGTTCAGTTTAACTTTGTACCGCTTATCAATCAATGAATGTCATGGTAACGTTCAGCTGGCGAAGTCAATAATGGCAATTTTACTTTGTCTTAAGGCAACACAATCCAGGCGTTTCTCCAGCAAACTTCAATGCGTCACAATTCTCGCAAACAACGTCCATGGGACAGATGAAAACGAAATGATGTGAGCTGTAATCAATCGTGTTACAATTTAAAACCGCTGCTCGATTCAAATCAACACTCAAATGATTTCTTCTTGCGCGTCGAAAATTATCTCGAAGATAATTTTTGTGAGATTGTTTCGACGATTTATCATTCACTGTAAACCGAGCCGATTCACGGGCTACTTCTCTTCGTTCTTGTGTTTGGGAAGCACAAAGTCGGGCCATCTTATCGTGGCGCTCTTCTCGTGCGATTTCTCGTTCTTCATCACTGGATTGATTTGCAATGCGCCGAAGCCTTATAGCATTACGGCTTTGTTGGGAAAGATTCAACACCTAAATGATTTCTTCTTGGGTGTCAAAGGTTATGTCGTAGTTGATCTATGAGATGCTCCCGACGATTTCTCATTTCTCGTTTTTCTTCACTGGATTGATCATTATTCTGCTATTCGGGACGAAGACGAATCCAAAAAACTAAACGTCATTAAAATCGGTACAGCCCTTCTTGAGTTATAAGTGGTGTAACTAGCACGACTTTGTTTTATAAATATAATATAAATATCTTGTACGGACTGAAAGCACATCTGTCATATTTCTTAGATATTTAAGTTATTTAATTATTTTTATGTATTTTGATACAATTTATCTTGTTTTTTTTACCAAACTGATTCAATAAACACCATTTAAATACCAATATTCTGTCTGTTTTCTTACAAACCTTGTAATATTACGTTTAATAAATTGGCCAAAAAAATATTGGTATAGGTGCTAACGCTACATGGTTCATAGTAAATTTACCTCTAAAAATAACGTAATTTAGCAATACCGTTTCTGTATCTATAATAAATAACCGCAATAACACCGTACTAAAACATTACGCGTCATCTTTGCCATAGAAAATTACGTTATAAAAGTTCATAATATAATGTTACAAATTGTAGTTTTTCATAAATTTACTGCAAAAACCCCGTAAGTGTTAATACCGTAATGTTTTACTTACAACATTTCCTGTAATATGTATTTTCACAGACTACTAGATTTTGATAAAATGTGATTTCCTACTGATATAACAATTACATTTCACAAAAAATTAGGTTTGATTTGATATATCAATGTCTTAAATATTCCTACGCGTTGCAAAGATATTCACAAAAAACCGTAAAACATTTCTCCTGTAAAATTTGTATTTTTCGATTACCGACTTTTTGCTTGAGGGCATCGAAGTCATTTCAGTGATAGTTCATAGAAAGGTAAACGGCTTGATGTATGATCTGAGGGCTTCATTATCATTACATATTATAAAGTAAAGTCGCCATTTTTGTGTCTGTGGCTCTGCTTTCTTCGTCTGAACCACTCAATTGATTTTTATGTGGTCGTCAATAACAGTAAGAGTGATAAATGAGAATGGGTTATTTTTGATATTTTGTACAAAATGGCTGGAGTAGGTATGTCCATGTTTAATTTTAAATAAGGTAATTTAGCAAAGCAATGTACTTGTACTTGAAAGGTATTGCGACAAATGTATGAATAGTCTTGATTATTGGCCTAATTAATGATAAATATGTGTTGTGTATGTTATGTGTTGTAGATTTATTATTTTTAATCTTAATTTAATGGCTACGCGTTTAGCATTACTTAAGCCAATTTAAAGTAGTATACTAATATGTATTTTAAAATTATATTTAGTTTTGTATGGTAGATTAAGTTAAAATGGAGTTGAGACTGTTGTGAGCAACACGTGTTGTTGCTAAGAGAACACGGGAGAAACTCTGTGTTGTAGATAATTAATTCAAAGAAAATAGTACTAAACCGGATTTTCAAATGTATGGGCCGTGGGCATTGTCCTTTAGAAAATATGACAAAACCACAGACATGACATGACGCTTCACTTGTCCCCCAAGAAGTCAGAGCCTTAAGAAGTTATTTCCTATATCTTCTCATCAATGACACAAGATAATATCATTGATCTTCCTGGTCAGAGCAATGTCATCTAGTTTGAATTATTAATAATCTACTGTTTTATTTCTTGACCATGGATACCAGTCCTTCAGAAGTAATATTAGAGTTCATTGATTATGCTTACTGATGATAATGAGTGATGTTAATATGAACCGTATGAACGTTTATTGCTAAATGATATTTCCCTCAAACCCCTTTAGTTCCAGTAAAGATGTTGGACTACTGTGATCTCGCACGGACTTCTTGAGAATTTGAAAAGTGATGTTGTAATTACTGTTTTGTTTTATTTGCCAACACTCATGCACGTTCACAAACACTTAACAGTAAATAATCCACCATTAATTTTCATTATTACCTATTTGACAAAACACAAATTATCCTACTACTTAATATTATAAACGCGAAAGTTTGTAAGTATGGATGGATGTTTGTTACTCTTTCACGTAAAAACTACTAAATGGATTTGGATGAAATTCGGCATACAGATAGTTTATAACCTGGATTAACACATAGGATACATTTTATCCCGATATTCCTACGGGAACCACGCGGGTGACACCGCGAGCGGCCGCTTGTAGAAAATAAAACAAAACTGCAGTGCAGACATAACGCTTCACTTTCCCGCCAAGAAGAAGTCAGCAATGTCATCGTCGATTTATTTATGTTGCCAGATAAAAACTTAATGAATCGATTAAAAAAGACGATTTTTTATCGAATATGGTGCGCCGCGTCCCGTAACCCGTGCCGTTAGGAGGGGGTGCTTGTGTACAATGCTTGTAGCTTGTGCATGTTGAGGCACTTGCGCAGGTTAAATGCATCGTGCCAACTACTGTGCACAGAGTGTGCGGGTCTAGCGACTCGCGCATTATCAGCGCAAGTGACCCGCGCGTTATTATCCGTCTCCGCGCAAGTAACCCACCCCCGCTTTCTTGCGCTCGCGCATGTTACATGCACCGAGTGCAAATGACCGCTTGAGCATGCTACGTGGTATGTAGCCCACGTCTTCACTTGCTCTAGCTAATGCACTGTGTACAAGCACCTAGCAAAGATCACTTGACTTTGTATAGCAAAACATAGTGCCACGCTGTTCGTGCCGCGACATCAGTCAGTGCCGATCCTAACATAGTTGATAGATAGGTAATAGTTTTGCGAGATGTTATTACGATATATGTTCCTGTTTGTATTTAAATAGGGGGGGGGGGGGGGGGGATTTACTGAAAGTTCGAGATTGCAACCACAGACGTATATACGTCTGTGGAATGCAACAGATGGCGTTGACAGTAATTAAAGATAAAAAGTATGGAAAGGAAGACCATAATACAACATATGAAAGTCATAAGTCGTGTTCCAATTTATTGTTAATGCTTTTTTTAAGAATATTCATAATTAAAATAAAGAATATTCTTTTTAATACATACCTACGTAATCTATTATAATTAGTAAGTAATTGATTTGTAATCGTAAACAATAAATCGATTATTCTATGGCAACACAGACTGAATGACATGCGATTTATTATGTTGGCTCCCCTGCAATATCGTGATTGGTTCGATCACGTCGTTGGTCATGTCCATAAGTCTGCCACGCGTTTTGTTTCGGCAAATATCTGTCAGGTTAGCGTTTTGTTTCACGTTAAGACGAATAAATAAAATCACGTACAAAAAATTATTCCCTGCTTCCCAAACAACATTGAATATTGATAAATATGTACCTTAATAAGACCTTCAAATCACATATAATCAAATTTAGATACGGTCAGTATTTATGAATATGAAGAGGTGGTTCCCAAACCGGCATTCTCCTTTATGATATTTTTTATGATTTCTTAAAACTGCAAATTGCTACTACATACAGCGTTGTTCGAGCACACGAGGTGTTGGTTTGGCGCTGAAAAACTACAATCATACAAACATACATTCCTTCGCTATTTTTATTATTTTAAAATTTACCTAGTGCAAATAAGGCTTTAAAATCATAGGTGCCTTCGAATACCAGGAGCACGCGTATATTTATGTGTGAGACAATTATTGTCATCAGATATAATCACATCCGTCGTTTTTCTTGAATTTCTGAATGACAGTTCAACTTCAGTTTAAAAATACAATGATGCTTACTTTAAGTAGGATGTCTTATCTTCAATATTTCAAGAACTTTTATTCCACGTGGCAAGACCGATGGTTGCCCTTTATATTTTTAACGACAAAATCGAAATCCGTTCCTACACTAAATAGATTGGTTTTGATGCTAAACCTATATTTAAATAGATTTTTGAGCAAATCGAATTGTTTTCTTTTGGTTTATATATTGCTATTCAAATAATGGTATTGATGTTTGCACGCAGATAAATAGACATCGATTTGTGAAAATAAAGCTTTCTTCATGAACTAGGGAGTATCTGAGGCATTTTTAAATTATCGTGATTCTGTCATCGGTTCGGATTGCACAGAAAAAACAGTCTCAAAAAAGGATTCTGGGATACAAGTATATTAGTGGAATATGTTCTACCACCAATAAAACTAAAGACACTAATTTAATAATAACTTAAGCACTCAGGCAGGCTCCCAATATAAATCATATTAAAATATTTTTTTTGGCATTCTTTATAAAGGTAAGCTATTATTACTACGAGTATGTTCATTAGGTAACGGCACGATACGAATAACATCATCCTTAAAATTGTCTCATTTCATGGCATTTTAATGCAAAATTACTGACTAATAAGCTTCTTTTTTAGGGTTCCGTAAACGTAGGGTCTGTCGTGTCTGTCAAGACCCTTTACATTTGGAACGCGTGGAGGTATCGAGTTGAAATTAAAACGATATACTCAGATCTGCAGTCTCTTGAAGCTGTGAAAAAATCAAACTCTTAAAATGACGTAAAAAAAAGATACGCTTAGCTACGTTATGCCGAAAAAAAACGTAAATTTTCGACACTCTCAAGGGAATCAAAATTCATAGGGTATTTGCCGTTCACCTAGAACTATGAAATTTGGCAATTATTACCGTCTTATACTACAACTGTAGGTAAAAATCTGAAAAATATACATTTGTAATTAAATCATTAAAAACAGGGGGTCTTTATGCCAAGGAATGGCGGTCTAAATTTAGAATTAAATTAACCGTCATGCGGGGTATCGTATGAAAGGGCTTTATTGGCACAAGCTTAAACAGATTTTTAATTATTTTTATTTGTATAGTTTTTGATTTATGACGAAGAATGGAAAAAAATATGCACCTACAAATTTCTACGAAACCCTCGGTTGGTGAGTCCGACTCGCACTTATCCGATTTTTAAATATTTTAAACCGCATAAGGTATATCTCAGAGCTTAACCATCTCTCTGCGTACGAGTATGTTTTCAGAAGAGGCTCCTTCAGCTGCCAGAGTACGATTATAATTAAAGGCTTTCATGTTATTGAGTTATGCGCAATACGAAAGAATTTAAATACAGCCCGAATAAAAGCACCGGTTTAAAAATGTGTCGTTGCGTCCCTTTCACGTCGGCAAATAGTAGGGTAACCAACTATCTTTTGTAATATATATTTTTTAAACTTTACTAAAATAATATCTTGAATATAAACTTATGTTTAAACAAAATCTAAACAAATAAGTTAAAACTAAATTAAAAACTATTTAAATAAATAACTTAAAATGGTGCAGCGCGGTCGCAAAAAGTGACATAAGCCTCTAAATGAACTTCAAAGCAAAATCAATCTTAATGATATTTAAAATTAGAACAATTCTACTTTGAAGTTTCAGACCTAGTAATTTGATTAAGGCAATATTTCTATTCTGCGAAATGTACAAAACCATCACGCGCTTGTGTTAAAAATTAAAATTAACTTTTTTAAGATGGGGGTGACCTGCGGAATAATATTTTCATGTAAGAATTATTGTTTCATGCGTAAAATTAATAAAGTTGTCGAAAAAAAATGTTTTTAGGAGTCATTAGATTTATGTATTGTTTGTTATTGTTTAAAGAGTTTGTTTCAAATTTCAATAAGACCACGACCTTGCGCAATGATCAGGCTAACTTACGTAAGTTGTTTTAATGTAAGTTGCGTAAGTTGTTTGAGTTTAACTAATTCAGCGCATAGTACAAGTAACTTTAAAATACGTAAATTATCACAATTTCGTGCAGGATCCCCTTAACTTAAATTAACATAAACATTCATCGATTGTTAATTGTCAATTGTGAGATGTGAGCGAATGTACGTCGCTCCGCTCAGACTATTGTCTCCGTTCAGCCGACCGGTTTGGTATTGCTAGTGCACGGAGCAGTTGAGTCGAATTACAGATCGCCGTCTCATTCAGCGACACAGTCTCAGCGCAGGCGCATGCCACTTTTTTTCTCGATACTCGTTCGCCATTGTTACAAGCTTGTAATCGTAATTGTATTTTTTTTAAATTTTTAAACGCACTGCTGGTGCTGTAACACTTTAAATTCAGTGTTTTCAAGCCCGATAAGGTAAGTGTTGAACATTATAAACGTAGAATGTAATTATTTAGTGTAGTCATCATTTAATGTAATTTATCGTCATCATCTGTCAATAAGCTTATATTTTATTATTTCGAAATGTGTTAATCGTTTACTTTGCATAAACTCATCTCAAAAGTTATTTTAAATAGTCTGTGTGAACTACCTGCATTATTTAAAAAAAATATCTGTTAAAAGTATATGTTGATTTCCATTTAATATCATTAATCATCGTTATGTAAACTCCATTATGCTTTCATCACGTCCACTTCACCTTCTACTCATCGGTCTTCTCATGTAGCTTAGCTCTCATCCGTGAGGTGGACACATACAGCGATGAAAGCCTGGACGGTTATTAACCGGTCACGTACGTCAATTCCAGGGTCCAATTTTTACCTTCAACTAGACACTTCACTGCTGTCGCCTCTCCGTGTCGGTTCCTATACGCGAGGCTTGCTCTGGACATTCACTTCCACCTCTTCGGGCGTCGCCAGATACAGGGAAGTGCCGGACTTCGGAAGCAAAATAGACGGGCCATTTGAAACTCAAACTCGAACTTAAAATATATTTATTCAATAAACTCAATTAAAACCTAAGTACTTTGAACCGTCCAAATCTTTTTAACCTACCACCCTCTCAGAACGTCATTTTTAACTGATTACACGTAAATCTACACCGTTGTAAATTCCGGGTATAGAAGCAGTTGATAAGCATACTTATCTTGGTCTAATTATAGACTGTAATTTTAATTAGCAGCCTCATAATATCACTGCTGTGTGTGACAAACTAAGAGCATTTTTAGCTAACATTATCATTACTTATTAAAAATAGAATACCTACAAAATATTAGTAAGTAAGTAAGTAAGTAAGTAAGTAAGTAAGTATCATTTATTTCTAATAAAATATGGTAACATTAATAAGATGGATCAGTTAAAATTTTGATATCACATATTTTTGCCGTAAAACAGCGCAGAAATGTTTAAAAATTTAAAGTTAATATAAAACATTTAACAACAATTAAAACATTAAAAAAAATATATATAATAGAATCATAACAAAATTAAATAGTTTGAATACATTTTTCATGCATATTTAAAAAGATAAAATAATTTAATTCATATAATTATAAGAGATTTGATTGGGTGTATTTTATTGAATTTATACAAAAAGAAAAAATAACAAAAATAAAACATCACAAGTCATCATTTAAAAAGTCACTAACAGAATAATAACATCTATCCAACAAGATGGACTTTAATCTCTTCTTAAAGAGTGACAATGGCAATGTCTTAATATTACTTGGTATCTTATTATAAATTACCGGTGCCATACCAAATATGCTCTTTTTTAACAGTGCTGTGCTATATCCACCAGTAACTAGTAAGTTTTGATATTGAGCACGCAAATGTCTTTTAGTTGCATCTGTTCTTTTAACAAATTGATGTTGGTTTGTTTTTACAAATATACTTACTTCTAAAATATAAATGGATGGCAATGTTAATATCTTTAGCGATTTAAACACAGGCACACAACTTTCTCTAGGATTTATACCACAAATAGCTCGTATACATCTTTTTTGTGACTTAAAAATGCTTTCTCTTTCACAACAGTTACCCCAAAAGATAACCCCAAACCTCAAAGTTGATGCAACCAGCCCATGGTACGCCACTACCACTGACTCAAGTTTTACTTTTCTGGACAAAGAATAGAGAGCATAAGCACATCTATTAAGTTTTTTGCACATTTCTTCTGCTTGGGGTTTCCAAGTAAGCTGACTGTCCAGTGTAATTACTTATGTTATTTATACAATGCATTAGCTGACTCAATTATAAATTACGGTATTACTAGCTATGGAAGAACATTTACGACGAACATTTAAGACAACATACAAACCTTACTTTAGTCAAGAATTTTAAAATTAATCGTGTCTTCAAAAATAAAAGAACAACATAAAAATGACGACAACAAACTTCTCAATTATTGCAATGGTATATACAGGGTGTAATCGTTAAGTGTGCACAGGCGATTATTCCGAAACTATGAGAGATATCAAAAAACTTAAAACTGATAACGAAAGTACGTTATCTAATGAGTAAATGGGATCAATAACTTTTAAAAATCAAACGAGAAGTATCCAAAATTTTGACATTAAACACTCCTATACATTAGTATGAGATTAGTAGAAAGGTTTTAGTTTCCTTGTTTTAAGTGGTCTAGTGTTCATTTTACCATAATCATATTTTATGATTACGTATGATATGATAATTATGATTTTCAAGTAGATACACGTGTAGATTAATAAGGTATATCACATTAATTTGAACTGGCTGAAAAGCAACGCACTACAAAAATACCACAAAAAAATAACTTTTTATTATTCGTTCTAAATTCAAAATTCCGACCCGCGATCAAGATTTTGAATTTAGAATGAATAACAAAAAGTTACTTTTTTTTGGTATTTTGGTAGTTCGTTGCTTTTCAGTCAGTTCAAATTAATCCGATATGTAAACAAGGTGTACTACACGTGTATCTACTTGAAAATCATAATTATCATATCATACGTAATCATAAAATATGATTAAGGTAAAATGAATACTTAGACCACTTAAAACAAGGAAACTAAAACCTTTCTACTAATCTCATACTAAATGGATGGGAGTGTTTAATGTCAAAATTTTGGATACTTCTCGTTTGATATTTAAAAAATTATTGATGCCATTTTACTCATTAGATAACGTACTTTCGTTATCAGCTTTAAGTTTTTTGATATCCTTCATAGTTTCGGAATAATCGCCTGTGCACACTTAACGATTACACCTTGTATACTATTATACCTACAGGTACAACATAAAATTAAATAACTATAACCTATTTAAAGAACACTTCTTCAATATGGATTTACAGCATAAAATTCAGCACAAAATAAATTATGACGCGATAATTATTATTATTATTTCAGCCATGGGCGTCCCACTGCAGGGCAAAGGCCTCCCTTCCCTTTTTCCAATCCTCGTGACAATTAACAAAGCAAAAACTGATAAAACCAACAGCTATAAACAACACTTATGGTAAAAGAACCGCGCAATATATCGTTCCTCGTTTGCTAAACGATCTAGATCTAACCTTTAAAAATAGCATTAAAAAAATTAAAATCACATTTTTTTATCAGCCTGTAGTACCTGTCTATAGACCTAGCTAAACAATCAAATGCAATCGGCGCGGGGCGGGCGCTTGCGACTCGACTCCTCAAGTCTAGCACGGGTGTCCTAGCATCGATGAATACTGCTGATATAGATAGATATATACAACGCTTTATTACACACACACAAAAAAAAGAAAAGTACAAACAGTAAGCATTAAAAAAAGCTAATGTGGGCAAAGACGGTCTTATCGCTTAAAACGATCTCTTCCAGACAATCTTTGTGGTATAGGACATCAGAAAAAGAGCGACAGGCAGTGCACCAGAACAAGCAAATATGAGATAAAAATAAAAAATAAAAACAGAATTTTTAATATTATTCAAAAAATTAATTAAATAATTTAATATACTTATTATGGTAGACGATACATTTTTATTTTTATTGTAAACTTCCGTAACTTGTCCTGTAGTAGTTATACCTAACTGTTATTGTAATTAGTGTTTGTGTAGCATAATTTATTTAGAGAACAAAAAAAAATGAAGTACGTATATAGTGAAATATTGTATCTCTCCCTAGCACACGAGACAAATCTCCGTTAATTTTTGTGTGTGTATAATGTCTTTTACGCTTATATTTTTGTTCAATAAATTTAAAAAAACTAGCGCAAGAAACCACAGCGCATAGAATAAAAATAAGAATAAAAAAAATATATTGACACTCACACACATATTCGCACAATACAGCACATTCACAGTAATATAATAATTTAAATGACCAAAAAAAAGAAAATATAAAAATATAATAAATAACAAAATAACATAGGATCATAAAATGAAAATTCTACAATTAAAAAAAAACCGGTTGCTAGTGTGGGAGGCAACAAACACAGAAGCAACGACATTTACAAAAAAATATATATATTATGTCGTTACCAGGTCATAAAATACAAAATATGAATTTGAATGTAAACTAAGTATATAAAATGATACTCTAAATTAATTAATTAAAGACAATTAAAAATAGCTGTTGGAGTACTTGAGCATTTCAGACCCAAGCTGTTTTATCTTCTGTGTAATCTGACACTTTATAATAAGCTTTTCTTTGATTTTGATTTTAAGTTTATCAAGATCTAATTTCTGAATATCATTTGGTACTTTGTTGTAAAATTGTACAGACAGACCCTTAAAAGAATTATTTATTTATATGAAGCCTAGTATAAGGTACTGCTAATTTATTTTTACTTCTAGTGTTTAAATTGTGAATATCACTATTTTTTTTTAAACATTTCAATATTTTTATGAAATTCATCAGATTTTCATAAACGTATTGCGACGCAACTGTTATTATACTTACCATATCCTTAAATCTCTTTCTGAGAGAGTCACCAGTCTTTAGGTTATATATTGCTCGATACCCTTTCTGCAGCACAAAGATAGTTTGATGTCGGCACCGGCAGCATTTCCCCACAGTAAAATGCCGTACAACATTATACTATAAAAGTAACTAAAATAAACTAATCTAGCTGTATCAACGGATCTTCATCCAACGTGATGCCTCGAAACACAGTGGTGAACACAGGATTCTCATTCTTATCTTATTTTTAATTTGTACATAACAGTAGTTATTACCTGTTTAATATTAATAATACAAATCTTACACGTTTGTGTTTTCCCTCGTTTAATAGCAAGTTATTTACACTAAACCAGTGAAAAATCTTTAAGACCGCATTATTTACATCGTCATAGATTGGGTGTCGTCGTTTCACTTTGAATAAGAGTGAAGTATCATCAGCAAACATTACTATCTCATGACTGTCTTTTACAAAAAAAAAGGTAAGTCATTAATATTAAACCAAAAACAAGAATGGACCAAGTATTGAACCCTGCGGAACTCCCATTTTAACTACTGATCTCGGAGATCTTTTACCGTTAATATCGATCTCCTGAATCCTGCTACTCAAGTATGATATGAGAAGACTCAAAGAAGTATCTCTAATTTCATAGTGGTGAAGCTTCCTGATCAATGTTTTATGTAAAGCTCAATCGAAAGCCTGGATAAATCACAAAATACCCCTAGGGCATCCTGTGAATCCTCCCAGTCATCAAATATTTAATTATGAGCTCAACACCGGCGTCAGTTGTTGAGCGACCCCTAGTAAAACCATACTTGTAAAACTTTACAATGTAAAAGTTTAATCTATAAAAATGAATTTGATCTAGTATAAATTTTTTAGAATTTTACTAAACGTGGGTAGCACGGAAATAGGTCTAAAATTAGTGGGGTCAGAAGTGCTACCTGATTTAAATAATGGAATTATTTTACTATGTTTCATTGGTCAAGAAAAACAACACATTCAATGCATTCGTTAAATAAAAAATTAACAAGCTAAAACTGGAGCTATTGTCTTAATTGGGCCATTTTCAAATTCTCTGCAGGTAACCTTGTCCCTAACCATGCTTAATCTTTTTTGGATAAATTACGAAAATACTGCAAATGTAAAGTAAATAAATGCAAAATAAACTATTAAATTAAGCATCAAAAATTAAAAATAATAATCTAGTTTCATGTTTTTGTACTTTGTTTAAAGTAACATTATGGTTATTCTTGGTAACAGAGTTGTTTTCCATACAAAATCATTATGTCCCAGATAGTAGGGCAGTACAAAATATATCGTTAATAATTTGTTTTTATACCACACTTACAAATTAATAAATTAATGGGTTATATAAATACAGATATTGATAAAACGTATTAACTTATTTATAACACAAGTTGGTGATAAAATGATTTTTTTTCTATTTTTCGAAAGTTTGTCCCGCTGTCCATATAAATTTGTAACTATACTCTGTTACTACAGCAAATTTTCCCCAAAAAAGCAGATGGCGCTACTGTTGTACCGGCAGTTATATTGGCGTGGTGTCCGAGTTCATTCTAGATAGTTCGCGGGGCATGGGGAGGGTGGGGAGGGACGCAACGCCAGTCAGTCGACCGGGAATCGTGGGAGGAGGCGCGTGTGTTTATTGCGTGACTACACTGTTACTGATATAAGTAACATAGTTGTATAAGATTTATTTTTTATAAACATTAACAATAATAACAAAATGTGATTTTGCATGTTATTCAGAGATAAAAGGCTGTATTTAATAATGATACCAAAATATTTGTGATTCATTAGTTCATTAATAAAATAAAAAATACTTCGTATTGGTAACATAGTGCAATTTATTTTCACCTAAGGACATTCAATATGAAATAACATCTAACATTATTAATAAACTTCGCGGCTAAAGGATATCAAAATGACACCGTCCACTTTATATAGGTCCTTGGGCCTCTCATATGAACAGTTAAATATTTTAATGTTATTGATTGTTTTGAGTAGCATATTATGTAGAAAACATAAATAAATAAAGTTTTGTATCAGGTTGGTTAAATAATACAACATAGCTTAAAAACCCAAGAACACAAACAGTACAAACGAAACGAACGGCAATGAATGACATTGGGCAGTATTATGACAGATCACAGATTTAATATAATAGTGTTGCTAGAGTATAAAAATAACTTATTTCGAGACACTTTTATTTATATTTTTTTATTAATACGTTTGACCTCATAGGAATTAAAGACGTAAAAAGTAATAAAAGTAAATAATCTAACAAGTAGCTGTTATTTTAAAACCAGGATTTACATTTTCAATCGCTTTTTACAACTTGGCTCAATTATTAAATCACTTGGCAACACACAGTAGAGTCATAGATTTTTTTTTCTCTTTATTCATTTAGGAGCTTTGATCGAGGATTCGATCATGCCAGCTCCATTTTACCCTAATCTTAGTAACTATAACAACTTAACGCTAGAAATTACAAAGTTAAATATAACTTTAGCTGCCTCTGAAAACGGCTCTGCTAAAAAGTTGCTCAAGATCCCAACATCGTTTTTATTTACATTAAATAGACCAAGCCTGGCCAAACCCAGGCCCGCGGGCCACGAAGTGGCCCGCAAAGGTATTTCAATTTGCCCGCCAGCACTTCGGTCGGCCAGCTAGCCGGCGCGGCGCCCGATGGCACTGCTTCCACTTCATTGGTCGGTCGGAACGAAAATATCCAACGAACCGATCCGCGTCGTTCGGGTTTTGTCGGCTTGTCTTTGTTCGGGTATTGCGTTGAGGGTAAGAGCTTCAACTGAGATAAATTCAATTCAGTTTGCACTGATGGAGCGACTGCAATGATGGGGAAAACCAATGGCACTGTGGCTTTGCTGCAACATCACATCGGTCGACAATTGTTTTCTTATCATTGTTTATCCATCAAGAAGCTTTGTGCGCTAAAGACATGATGTTCGAGGATGTGATTGCCCCAGTAGTAAGCGTACGTACGCTGCATTAATATCATACGTGCCAGAGCACTTAACCGCCGACAATTCAGAACGTTGTATGAAGAAGGAATATAAGAGTACGGCGAATTACCTACATCTTTATTGCGCTGTTCGCTGGTTATCCAAGGGCGAAATGTTGAAATATTTTTATGATTTGAGGGAACGTGTTCTGGAATTTCTGGAAGAAAAACAAGCATTGCCGGCAGAGAAAGCTCTGTTAGAAATTTATCATGGCTGTGCGATCTAGCATATTTAGTTGATACATTTAAGTACCTTTTTTATACTAAGCCCGGCAAATGAGGTGGAGTGGGCCACCTGATGTTAAGTGGAAATGAAGTCCAGGCGCGAGGACAACTGGTGCAGCGTAAGAGACGTAGCATCAGTCACCCTCACTCTGCCGGCCCACAAAGTGCTTCTTCACGCCTCGTTTAAAGGACCCTATGTCATAGGTAGGAGGGAATACGTGTGCTGGTAGACTATTCCATCTTTTGGAAGTGCGGCAAAGAAACGAAACACCAAATTTCTTTGTGCGTGATGGAATATTAGAGACTGTAAATTGGTGACTCCGGAGAGCAGCACGCGTACTCCTATGGAGGAAGGGAGAAGGAGGGATGAGGTCAAAGAGTTCTTCAGAGCACTCGCCATGGTATAAACGGTAAAAGACGCTGAGTGACGCAATATCTCTACGCAATTGCAAAGGCTCGAGAGTTTTAGTGACCTCCGCATTGCCGATAATGCGCACAGCGCGGCGCTGCAATCTGTCCAAGGCATCGAGAAGATACTTTGCGGAGCCGTCCCAAAGGTGAGAGCAATACTCCACGCAAGACCGCACCTGTGTCTTGTATAATAGACACAACTGATCAGGCTTGAAGAATCACCGCACCTTGTTTAGGACACCGAGTTTACGTGAGGCATTTTTAATCACGGTTTCGATGTAGTCCTTTTGGTTCAGATCGCAGCGGATATCCATACCGAGCTATGCTATGTTAATACTGCTCTGCAGGCCTAGAGATGTACCCTGAAGAGATGGATGGGGAAGAATGGCGACTTTTTCGCTGTGAACGCGCACACATGTGTTTTCTTGGCATTGACCTCCACCAGATTATCGGAGCCCCATTTAGAAATGAGGTCCAACCCCGTACCTTAATGTGATGAATCTTATTGTAAGTAAAATATTGTTCTCTTCCAACATTGTTCAACCTGATCAATGGTTTCAAAGGGAAGTTGGACGCAAACTTAGACAGAAATGAAGTCGTAAATTTTTCCACACTTGCAAGTGTAAAAGAAGAATTAAAGAAAAAAAAAGAGTCTTTTGAAAATAGATTCCAGGATTTGCCTGATAAATGATAAAATTGATAAATCCATTTGCCATCAGTTCTACTGACCTGCTTAAATATCCAGCAAATATTCAGCTCGAAGTGACAGATCTTCAAAACCACACTGCCTTGAAACATATCTACGAAAATATATCTTCAGAGCAGCTAACAGAAAGTTTTGCAAGTTTCTGGAAGAAAATTTCCATTGAAGATTTCCCAACATTGCGCGACCTTGCTATACTAAGCAGGTTTGGTTCCACCTATGTGTGTGAAAAAACTTTTTCAACTCTATAATACATCAAAAATATATATTGCATATCTCTCACTGCGAAACATATCGGATTTGATTGTACTATCAGCATCAGACTTGAAACCAAATATCGACAAATTAATATCAGAAAAACCTCTAAAAATATCAGAAACACCTCTACACAGCTCACATTAAATACAAATAATGATGTTATTATATGTATAACTTTATTTTATTTTGGTATTTTTATAATATACTTTTTGTGTATACCTATCCCTTATGAATATGGTATTTGGCCCGGCACCGCCGCAGTTCATAAAAAATTTGCCCACCTGAAAAATCTATTGGCCAGCCTTGAAATAGACTATAAACTCTCAGGTGACGATTTCGTTTACACTCCATTAACAAATGATATACATCACCTGATATTCCACACTCGGTACAATTTGGGGACTCTGCTAGTTTCATTAGATATTTAAATTTATTTAATGGAATGTGACCAGACCGTAACCTGTGAGCTGTTACAATATATTGTCTACTCAGACGTGTACTACTAAACCAGGGAACCCGAGGAGGTTCTGACTGTAGTGTTTTGTACCAGATTCCTTTTTCACACAATCTTCTATCAAAATACTGATTCCACAAATGTTGAATCTTATTCTTATACTTAACAAAAACTTCCGAACTACTAGGTTTAACATCTTTAATAGTACCTTCTACAAGTGCTAGCTTAGCTAAACGGACAGCCTCCTCGTTACCCCAAATACCTATATGAGCTGGCATCCACTGTAATATAATATTCTTATTAGTATTTTGAAAACCCATCAATTGGTGTAAAATAACAGAAGCTATCGCCACTCCTCTGTGTCCAGAGCAGCAGCGAGCTATATGCTGGAGAGCGCTTTTACTATCAGATAATATAACAATGTTCACGCTGTCTAGCTTTTCCGCATAAGAGTCATAGATGACCGCCCCTTTTAAAGTAAGTCAATTACCAATCGGGTAAAATTCATTTTTATTAAAATTTATTTTGATACTCCCCTCCCAAATAGTGATCGATAATCAATAAATATTTTTACAAAACTAGTTGTAAATTACTTAATTCACAATATGATTGTTCAGGGAGGTGGGCCCATAATGGATGTTATCCTTTGATAGTTACTTTCTGCATAGATGTAGGAAAAAGTAATGTTTAGAGAGTTTGTAAAACTTTTGTTTTTTGAAATAGAAGTGACATTTACCTGCAGAGAATTTGAAAATGGCCCAATTACTGATTTAGCGACGTCCACGAAATTACCCCACAGATTAGCGGTTTTCTTCACAGAAACAGTGGGGGAGGAAATCAAGGCCTTTCTAGTTGAAACTGGTATGTCAGTATAAAAACCTCTCAAATGCTGCATCAACATCAGCATCAGAAGTCAAGGTTTTATTATCACAATTCAAATTGTACTTATTATTACGACTTTTGACATTTCCTATTTCACTATTTATAATATTCCATGTCATTTTTATTTTGTTATGACTATGCTTAATCTTACTCTTTTGAATACCTTTGAATAAGTGGGGGAATTTCGACCCCATAGACCCAATAACTAATTGTATTTATTAAATACACCTTATGTGTTGACTGGTTTTTTTTCTTTCCAAACACCCCAACGTCACACTTTTAGTCTAACACTCGTAGAACTGTAACGGGGTAGTGTCTTGGAAACCTTAGTACCTGGACGTATTTGTCTAATCCAAAGGAAGATCTGCTTAAGACTTTGTAAAGATTAGCTGGCGAACATGTACCTAAAAAAAGAAAACATGATATTTGTTTCGTCATGTACAAAAAAGTTTAATTTCAAATTATTCAGTTACTATGATTATTTACATTTATTTAGTTTTTATGATTATTTATTATATCTTTAATATGATTATTAACAATGTTAAACTACAAGCAGTCTCTAAAGTTTAGGAGTTGTTTACCTCAGGAATCCTCAGTAATCAAGTCAATAATTTGGCCACCCTACTAGAGAATGGTGGTTGAATATTCCAAACACTGAGATGTTTTTATGCGACGTCGTAAAAGGCACTTTAGGTGGAGGCCGGAAGTTTCTTTTTATAGCGCAATGCAAATCTGGAATGTTTAATTTAGTTAAAAACCCTTCGTTAGGCTCGTCGTGGCACTAAGCCTGTTGGGATTAGAAGCCTTTGGAGAAGCGCGCAGTGGAGCTATGACGATTCTTCGACAAGCTTTCATTTTGAAATTTTGAAGACCTTAAGCTTTTGTGTTTTGCCTGAAAGGCTCGGTTTTCCATCAAAGATGTACGAAACTTTCGAAGCGAAGTTACTTAACGTTTCAATTGGATACCGGAGTTCCCCTGACCTGAAAATGCATTTAGTCTATTTGTTTTTTTTTGTATTGGTGAGTGCTGAAATGTTATCAATACAATTTATTATGGTTTCTACGACGATCATGCAATAAAGAAAAGAAAATAGAAAAACTTATCGAAACTTAACTTTTTAATGTTACTAATGATCTTGAAATGAAAAATAAATGGTACAGTCAGCAATTAAAGCACCGAAATAAGCTAACAAATGCTTACGAACTTCTAGAAAATTATTTTATTATAAAAATTAACTTTAAAATTCCCCCCTCTCTTGCCTTGGATCGACATCCAAGGGAAGAGAGGGGGAGAATGTATGTGCAGTTTGTCGCCTTTTACGACTAAAAGGCGACAAACTGCACATACATACAACAGGCGATGGGCTCACAACCAGTCACGCTGAGCACATGTGCAGTCGCTATTTGGTAAAAAGTGGACTATGCTAGAGGACTGTTTTTGCTGTCCTCATTGCCTTTGTGTCTGACAAACCATTCGGGAATATTAGTCGTGATTTTATGTATGTTTGAAAGCTAACTAGTAGATTTACTCAGTTACGAAGAACGATTACGAAAATAGTCCACTTTTCACCAAATAGCGACTGCACATGTGTTTAGCGTGACAGGTGGTGAGCCTATCTCCTGTTGGATGTATGTGCAGTCTTTAGTCCAATAGTCGCCTTCTACGACACCCAAGGGAAGAGAGGGTGGTAGTATTCTTTCACTGCTACGCGACACAATTAACCTATGTTATTGAATTTTAAGTTATTTTTTATAATAAAATAATGTACTAGAAATTTTGTTGGCATTTGTTAGCTTATTTCGGTGCTTTAATTGCTGACTGTACCATTTATTTTTTATTTCAAGATCATTAGTGACATTAAAAAGTTAAGTTTCGATTAGTTTTTCTTTTTTCTTTTTATTACTTACTGTTTGTCTGGTAGAAAAGCCTTCAGGTCATTAAGTGCACATTTTGCTAAACTTTCAACAAAGAGTATATATGTGCCTAAATAAATAGAAGTATATAAAATCCTCATTCTACTTTTGAAAGAACATAAAGCCGTTGGCGCCGGTTGTTGTCGTAAGATGGCAGCTAAGCCACGCGTTAAACCCCAACAAACCCGCAGTGGGCCACCGTAGTGAGTTATGGCCGTATCTCCACATGTTCTGTTGCCTATGTGGGAAGGCCGGTGCCCAGCAGTGGGACGATTATATGCTGATGATGGATGATATAAAATTACCCCACATCACACAAATACTGTACTGCTTTTCTGAAAATAGTCTTGTAAGTATGATTTCTAACGTGTTCTCTAACGAAAAGCTTAAAAGCAAGTTGCGCCAAGTTCCAAAAACTCGCTAGCTCTTTATTTCGAAGCGACTAGGTCCAAGTGTGACCTGTGTAGGGCAACAAAGGTGAAAACGTGTAAAGTAAACTTATTGCACCGCAGAATCGTAAAGCGCACTGAAATACGGCGGCCGCCCGTAAAATTGGGGTAGGCTGTGATTTTGCCACATACTATAACTAAAGACGACTACGCAAAGCAGTTCTAACTTATCAATGGTTTATTACAAACACCGAAATACACAAAAATCTGAATATAGCTACTGTGAAAGAAGAGATTCAGAAAACCATAGAAAAATACTAAAAGCGACTCGAAAAACACCCAAACTCCCTTGCTGTGGGTTTAACCAGGCGTAGTTACCATAAACGTCTTAAAAGAAAAGACATATTACCCTAATATTGTCTTCCAAAGTGCAATGAGTAGCTCCCTCGCTGGAGGACGCACTCGATTTAACAAGAGCACACAGACTATCTGCTTATAGTTGATTACTGATTGCAGATAAACACACATAATAAAAAAAAAACTTATCACTTATAATCAATAATGACTTAGCAGCCTAGGAGCTGCAACTCATTGCGCAATAACTTGCGTCGCTGTATCGTCTCTCGTTATAACTAATACCTCAATGTTTTGCCTAGTGTTTTTCGCCGCTACGTATTTAGTTTCGCAGTTTACCGTTTATTCGTGCTCTAAGAAACTGTTTTATGTCCAAAACTGATTGTCTTAACGCCTGAAGGCACTTACTTGAAGTTCGACACGCTTTATCTAAAACATCTTAATGAATGCCGCTGTGCTGCTGTCTCAAGAGCGAGCGGTTTAAATTAACATTGTCTTACCATTTGCGATAGTTTGAACTTTGTGAAAATATTATTGTAATTAAAATAGCTTGATGGCTGTGGCCATTTTTGTTAACATCGTTGCTAGCCGAGTACAATATTACACAATGCTATAGGTAATTTGTTAAATTATAGTAGTGACTCTTAAAATGGTAAAATGAAAATTGATAATATTAGGTATTCATTTGAAATATTTGATTTTTTGCGTAAAAAACGCTCATATATACTCTAAGATAACGAAACGTGGGAATCGCCCGGGTTCGACGGAATCGACGTAGGTTCGATTCCCATCTGAGGTAATCACAAGCTAAATCAGAACAAATAACAGGAGTAGGCAAACGAGTACCATTTTGAAAGAAAATAGACAAAAGCTCATTTGGCGAGGATTATAAGGCCGCTTTCTCGGCGATACAAAACGGGTCGTTATTGGCCACTCCGTTCGTAATTCTGGTATTTGTTGTGATTTTTATGTTTCGTTATCTACAATGTTGATTTATGGATGCGGACGGATGTTCTGGATATATTCCACGACTCTCTACCCTCCTTTAGGAAAAAGGTGCTGGAACTGCTTGCATAACTTAGGAATTGTTGGTTTATGTTTATTTCTTTTAAACTAGTTTTTAATATTATTTTGGTGTTTTTTGTTTTTGCTCTTTATTTTAATACCGGTTCAAAACTTAATTTAAACTTCCTGTTAATTTAGAAGTGTTCAATAGTGAATGTTGTGCGTACCCGTTATAGGTGTATATATCAGTACTTGTCTTCTGTTAAGAAACCTTGTTATTATGCAATAATATTTACACTGTTGGTATGTCTAAATAGATAACTAAATTTTAAAATTTGTTTACTTAAAAAGTAAAAATTATACATACTTCGTTTTTTAAAGTAACTTTTATAAATTAACTTATCCGTCGGTGCCATCGTGAGGATAAATATATATTAGTATATACTTACCTACTTGTAGCATATTTTTAGACGAGGATCTCAAACTATCAGCTGCGTCACTGTGTAAAACGTTCGCGTTTTATTATTTTAAATATTTTTAACAGGGTTTTATGCAAACTCCTCCACGGCGGAGTTTGCCTTAACCTCGTAAAATATTTCGAGCTATACTACAAAATGGTTTAAAATTAACCACGCTTTTAACGAGCGTTTAAAATGTTGCATCTCTTTCTCAAGCTATTGGCAAAAAAGAGCAAGCAATCTTTTCAAGACATTGTCTAAATTGTTTTGTGGTACGGTTGTTTATGCACCAGTATTTGCTATATAAATAAATATTAACAGTTGTTTTCTATCTTTACAGGTGCAGGAGAAGCGCATTAGGAGACGTAATATGGTATAATTCAAAATAATTTCATTTAACATAATCATTTTGAATATAATTTTGCATATTAAAATTTTACTTAGAAATGGAATTTGTCATGTAACTGAATTTGTTATTATTATACTCGTAAGATGAAAAAAAAATTGTTCAACGCAGCCGATGGATTACGGAGGATGGGGGTTCGATTCCCAACTGAGAAAGTATATTTTTTTGTTGAACGTTTCGCTAACTACAACTTCTCATACCTGATACATTGTTCACAGGTTCATATAAGGGGGATTGCAAAAAGAAAAGCCTTGTTTACTTCCACTTTTACATAAGCAATGACTGTGATGTCGGAACGTTAGCCAGAGTGACGTGGATGGGAGCTGCATGGAGCCGCGAGCGCAGATGAGTCACACCCCGCCCCTCAAGCATCGGCCCGAGGGCTCCTACAGAAGCTGCTCCCAATCCTTGCCTCTTGATATTCTGTGAGTGATGACCAGTGATCGGAGTAGGTAGATTGGTTTTTCGTACTTGCATCATAAATGTTCATAGATAGCATAACATGGATAAGGCATTTTTCCGATAAAAAATTCCGGTGTTCAATAAAGTGTATAACATATTAATCATGTATCCCATTATATATTTTGTTACGCTTTTACTTTAGGTCTCTGAATACCATGGTCTTTACTATGAATATCCGGTCTCATAAGCCGTCCGCATGGCGTAGAAAGTGTTAAGAATATAATTTTGCTAATTTGAATACATTTCACACCAAACACTTTTAAAATTCCAATAAAAAATCTTATTAATTAACAAATAACGGAATTTTGGAGACATTTCCTGTCCATATTAATATTACGTTTCAGAACATTGACCCTAAATCAATCTACGTACTCCGATCACTGATTATATATGACACATTGCATTTATACGGGGTGTCAGTTGTTTTTTTTAATTGCTAATTTTTGTGGAGCTGTGAGGTGGTGGTTTATTATGAATAGTACTGTACATACAGCATAGAGCGGCGATGGGCTCAACACCTATCACGCTGTACAGCTATGCGATTCTCTAAGCGACACATAGACGCTGCGCGTGTAGCTGTGATCTGCTGTCTCTTTCCAATTCTATGAATATGAAAGAGACAGAGTCAATTCTCAGCGCTGCGGCAGCTGCTGCTATCAAGGCTTTAACTTAGAGAATCGCACTGCAGTACCGCGTATGTATGTACGATCGAGGATGTACCCGGGCGACCGCTTTTCGGTGATATTCGCTTGTACAGTCACGAGCAAAAATATGTAAACAATTTCATGCAATGGAATAAGAGTGACTGTACACGCACAAGCGAACATCCTGATTGTACACATCTTTGGTTTAGTATGGGTTTTTTGTATGCTCTTAGATGGTTGCCACGTTCCTCATTCCGGCCAGCAGAGGGCGAGTTGGCGGACTGCGTGCTGGTGGTGGGGGTGTCGCGGCCGAAGCTCGCCGCGGCCCTCCTCTCCGTCACGCTGCTGTCGTTGTTTCTCACCTTCCATGTGCTGTACGACAGCGCCCTCTATAGCATTCAGGTGTGTACTCACTATCAGTGACGAAGGTTGCATACAAAGTTGCTCGCGTCCGTAGGTTTACCCTTGAGACCCTACACGTGATCCGTGGGTGGTGCTAAATGAGTGACACCAACTGAGTGGTAGAGCCACGCTGCGTTGCAGCACACATTGGGCCGGCTCGCCCGGCGTAATACCACCCTCTCACTAATATTCGGCGTGAAATAATGGCACTTGGTGCTGTTGTGTTTCGTCCGACCAGTGAGGGTTCCGGAGGCCCTTTCCCCCCCCCCCTCCCAATTCCTATTTCTTCCTTAAACCTATTCCTCCCTTAAAGGCCGGCAACGCGTCTGCGATTCCTCTGGTTTTGCGGGTGTCCATGGGCGGCGGTGATTACTCTCCATCAGGTGACCCGCCTGCTTGTTTGCCTCCCTCTTTTATAAAAAAAAAAAAAAAAAAAACAACTCGATTCCTACCGGCTTCCCTTCAGAAGTTTAGAACACAACCACTCTCTACTTGAATTGAGAAATGGCACAATCAGTAATTATAAAAGTAAATATATAAAAGAAACATTACAAAACACCTACACTATGGACATTAAATCAACAAAATTTGCTTTTCAACAACATATTGCTATAAAATAAGCCGCAGGCGCGATCGGCTTTTTGGCAGTTAAACTTCTGTACAAAATTTACGTCATGACGTCACAAAAAGGTCAATAAACCCACCAGCGTATTAGCAGCCGCTAAGCCGTCTTTATCCGAGTTACTTGATAGAGAAAGTTATACAATTTGCCTGCGCGTGAGCGGGATGGAGGAATATCGTTTTCGGTTTGTGTTCTGTTGACAGATAATTTGACGTAATTGCAATTCATCATTGAATGCATGACTGTGTTTTATTAGTATTTGATTTATTAGTTAGTTTCACCTATTAGAATGATTAGTATTGTAGTTGGACTTTGTTTATTTGTGTTGTGTGTAGTGATGAAAGTAGTTACGAAGACGTACGTTGTAATTAGGTATTTGCGGTAAGTAGATATTGTAATAAGTTGAAATTACTTATTTAGAATAAGTAGATTTGCAAAGTAATCGGTAGAATTGTAAGATGTCGGCATTAATAGCTTTAGATTCTTCCCGGCTTTTATGATAATGTCTTAGCGCACTTTGTAAGAAAGAATAGACAAATAGCTTTAGAGTATAAGTAGTATTATTAGTACTTACACTATCATTAATGCTTAATTTACAGTTGAACATCAATTCATAAGAGGACCATCGGAAGCTGCTACAGTGCTGTGCTTATTAAGAGAATTCTACCGCCCCCTCTCCAAACTCCTCTCCAAAAGAAAGACCCTTGGGTGTCGTAAAAGGCGACTAACGGATTAAACGGACGTAACGGACATACATCCAACTGCATAGAACGGCATGGGCTCACCACCTGTCACGCTGAGCACTGTGTTATTTGGTGAAAGGTGGACTGTGGAAGTGGACTGCTTTTGCTGTCCTCGTTGCCTGATCTCTGATTTATCCTTTGGGGATAATGGTCGTAAATCAATTCTTATGAGGACCATTAGAAGCGACCACGTATAACGTATGATGGAAGCTCGCCGTGAACCTCCTCTCCCTCACGCTGCTGTCATTGGTCCTCACAATCCATGTGCTGTATGACAGCACCCTCTGTAGAATACAGGCATGTCACTATCAACAAAGCTTATGTACCTAACAAATTAAACTTCAATTCTTATGAAGATAGGAAGCGACCACGTATCAGCTTCATGGTATTACTGGCAATACTGACGAAAACTTTTTTCTTGCCTCCTATTAAAGTATTCCTCCAAACTGTTCCACGCTCAACACGTTTTTATGGAGTTGAGAACTGGAATCTATAGTACATTCGCAAGCTTGCCCTAGCCCTCCTCTCCGTCATGCTGCTGCGACTGTTTCACCAAGTGCTTATCACCAAACCGCATTGGGCCAGCGTGGTGGGCTATGACCCAATCTCCCATTATGCTGTTGGCATTATGGTGTGGGAAGACTAGCAGTAGGAAGTTAAAAGACTAAAAAAGATGAGATGATGTCATGCTTATCATTGAAGCTTAAAGGACAGGAACATTCACTATGTTGTGAAGAGCTGGTCATGTTCTTTACAAAATTCTGCAGCATTTCACTCTAGATTTCCATTCTCGGTAGCAGGGTTGTAAAGCAAAATTCTAGAATATCTAAATGAAGCTTGTATCCAGTTACTCGCCTTGTTTAACACCGCCCTACGGCACAAATGATTACTTTCCTGGAACGAGCGTTAGCGTAATAGTGCACTTTGTAATATAATACCTATAAAGAGTACTATGACGCAGCAGTGTGCGCGTTCGGGGTACAATCGTGCGAGTTAAGCTACTTTCATAATGCAGGTCACCCGATGGATGATCAACTAAAATATGAGCTTCACTGCCGTCGTCAACCATGATTCCACGTCTTGGTTGACGTCGTTTTAACCCTCACGTTTAAACATTTAAAACATCGTTTAAACATCTTTAGGGAGGTTGTTTGTGGCCCAATTTCCCCATTTGCCATTGTTCATGTGGGAAGGCTTAAGCCCAGAAGTGGAACGTTTACAGGTTGATAACGATGAAGTTTTTTTAATTCATAATCTGTTTGTTTGTTTGTTTATCATAAAGGAACATGGTCCTTTTAAAAGTTTTATCTTAATGCGAAAAATATCACCTAAAAAGAGTAAATAAGTTGTAAGTTCTTTACTTAGGGTAAGCGCTCTATTAAAACATTTGATTCGCAAAAAATACATCAGAATCTGAACTGAAACAGCTGTAGTAAAAGCTAGCAATTAAAGTTTGAGTAAGCGTAAAAAGAGGTGACGTTTCATTTCTAGCTTCCGCCACTTACATAGGTTCTGCTAAATCACGCACAGCTTTAACTCGGTAAAATAAAACTTTGCTAAAAATGTACTATATTACACATTCTGGTACTCAGAACACGTCTAAACGGCTACTTACGTGGTTTCTACCTCCAATATAACAGGTATTAAGTCCAGATAGAGAGATTTGTGTTTGCCGAACGAGGATGAGTTATCAATTCCAGTGTATTGATATACAGATCCCTGAGGAGAGTTATTAGGGAGCATTTACGAGTTACGAGTAAAACTCACCTGGGGAAAGTATATTTTTGTATGTGATGGTGTGATATGTTTATTATGTGAAGGTATCGCTTCTGGAAAAATGGGATATAGGGTATGGTTACTTCTTGGAGATAAGGAGATACTATATACAATGTGACAGGGGTGGTATTTCTAACCCGTTAAGGCTAAGTACTACATCTATATTCATCGACAAAAAAAATTATATGGGGGAGGGCCCCCTATAATTTATGACCATTTTTACTTTATGCGATATCAAAGGTTTCATACGTCGGAGAAACATGAAAAAAATGGCAAACGGTAGCTAATGACACTGGCTAACTAATAAATTACTTTGTTTTGTATGTTTGAGATTATTTTGGTGAGAAAAAAATCATTACTTAAGTATTTTGTGATATAAAATCACTTTTTTATAATTCCATATTATTTTTTTGTCGATGAATTTAGATGTCTTAACCTTAACAGGTTAGAAGTACCACCCCTATCACATTGTATAACACATAAGCAAATCTTACGCGAACTGTTTAGTTACATTAGTTAACCCATTTTACCCTTTTAACCAACCGACGCGGAAAAATCTATATGAGTAAACTAATTTCTAAAACACATTTACCCCGAACAAATACGTCAGCGCCTTACTTATTTCACGATCGTCGGTATAATATCAATAAAATGTCCGTTTATTACCCCCCATAAGGACATTTTACTCAGATTTAAACACGCAATCGACAGTATACTGGCTGGTAATGCGCACCAATAAAATGTTGAGGGCCGATTTTGTAACGGCCTTTTCTGCAGAGGCCATCCGGCCTTTGTGCGTGCTGTAGGGCGTGGCGGCCCCACGGTAGGGCTACCACTTATAAGTAAATAATTTAATTACCCACATTCCGATGTGACTTTTAATTATTGCGTAACGGCACTTTGAGGATTAAATTCTGGGGCCACACCATCAACTTATAGAGCAGTTATTACTTAATGTTACTATGCTTTCCATACTAATGTTGCATAGTAACATTAAAGCAAAACTGCTCTTAGAGGTGACAGTAGGGCCACAGCGGACATGCTACTTTTAGCATCGGCGATCGGCGATTTTTCTGCTTTTTAGAAGCTGAATGCAGCGACCACACATTCCAAACCGCACACTTAAAAACGCCAAACGCGGCGATTGAGTTGCTTTTCGGAAGCTCGACACGCGCGAACGCTACACTCGGATTTACATTGACATTCGGATTCTTTAGTTAGACACATAAAACCATATACGCGAAACACCACCTTTACGCAAAATACCTAACGATGCCCGGTCGCATCGATCTGGCAGTCAAATTGCTTAGATTGCCGATCTAGCATCGGAGCAGTCGCTAAAACGCGCGATTCCGATACCGCGTCCGAACGCATGAAGTCACGAAATCGCGATGCTGCAGTCGCTAAAACGCGCGATTCCACTACCGCGTCCGAACGCAGAGAGTCGCCAAAACGCGATGCTACAGTCGCAAAATCGCCGATCGCCGATGCTAAAAGTAGCGTGTGTGCGGTGACTCTAGGCCCCTTGTTAGTACAGCCACCGATCGTATTGTCGTTACAGTTGCTATTGTTTCGCCGTTCCATTTATTGTACTTTGTGTGTCATTATGTAACACTGTGTTTTATTTATAAGTTTAATAGACTTAGAAGTCAACTACGAGTAACATCTCTCCTAATGGGCTGTGCCCGACAGGGTCCACAAAGCTCCGTCAATTTGTTTAAGACCCGTTTTTATACCTACACTATTTAACATCTTAGTTTTTAGTTGTCTTTATAAATGACATTCGGAACACTTTCTTGGTAGAGTTGTTTGTTGTATGGTAAACGCCGAAGATTAACTGATTACTTGCGTACTGTGCGATAAAAACATGTTAGGTTTGAATTTACTGAAGATCGAAGACCATTTTGTTGTGGTGGTTGACCAATCGTGTGGTCTCAGAGCTAGTTACTTCTGACAAATAGTTTTAATATTTATTTACAATACCGTTTTCCATCATTTCTATATATATCACCGTAACATAGCAAAGACAATAAACAAAATGAGCTCAAGAAAGATAAATACATGCCGTTGTACATTTTCTTAAACTAGACATCTCTTGGCAGGCATTTACTTTGTTTCATATTTCATTCTAGGTGGCAGATCTGTCTGACAACGCTAATGTTATTTTTAGGTTCAAGTAAAATGTTACTCTGTATTCTTTATTTTATTTGATCCTAATTCTGTTAGAGAATATACAAATTTAATTTAGTTAATTCATACAGAAGAAAAAAAAACTCTTATTTAGTTACTTACTTAATACCATATATATATTAGGTAACTCAGCTATGACAAGTTAGAAGAGTTAAGATTAATTATCACTAATCATAAATATCATTAGATATTGTAATCTAAAGTCACCGTTTTCCTATGTCGGTGGCACCTATGTTTCACTTACGTTTCACTTATAGAAGAATAAAGATCTTCTAAACCACGTTCTAAACCACGCAATGGAATATGCGGTTTTCACTAATAGAAAGAGCGATAATGAGAGAATGATTCTTTTTAAGTCATAAGTGAAACAAAAACAACAAAACATAACTTAATTACACACAAAAAAATAACAAATAAAAAAAGATAACGTTTATAAATTTAAAAAAAAAACAGTTTTTGTTAATATTTGTAAATATTTTGTACAAAATGCGTTAGCGTGGACAAAGGCGCGGGCGGACACCTAGTTCTAATATATTGCTAACATTTCGACTGAACGTCACCAATGTTCCAGCATGTCATGTAGGTCGTGTAGTTCAATATACTGTAACATATTACATTGAAACATTGAAAAAAATTATAACACAATGAAACGTTGAAAAAAAATACTATCTCAGGTTCAGGTTCCCCAATCGAATCCTCCACGTCCTCCGCTATCCGAGCGGCTGCGTTGACCACTCCATCACTGAGGCATTGGTTAGACCTGTCGATTTTAGCCCCTGATTTCCGGCAGAGTGGACAGAATATGCCTTTTTAGACCTCAGCCTGCCTCTCATATATTATAAAGTAACATGCCAACATGCCATGACCGCGGACTGCAATGGGAACGTTAAAACGATTCGTGCACTAAAAACTGAAACCGTTTAAAACAGACTTCTGATTACAAAGAGACTTCTGATAACTAACAGGTAACATCGTATCAGCAACGTTGCGTCCAGTCAAGGGGCGTTACTATGACGGTTGACGAGGCACATAAGTATTGTCTGTGACATTATGAACCCATAGTCATAAGAGCTCGGCTGTCATAATACCTGACTCAATATAAATTTAAGGAAGTGTATACAGTGCCACAAGCGGCACAGTATCTCCTTCGTTTCGGTAACCGTAAGTTTTGCGGTTTATTAGTAACGCTGCCTAATCTGCCGTGAAGATTTTTCTTCGACAACATATAATAGCTGCCCTACAGTAGGTCACGTGTGAGGTTAGAAATTTAAGACAATCGCGACAAATCGGTTATTTTTTTACTGGACTTCATTTTTACTGGACTCCATACAAAAATATATTTTTATTATTATGTCTTCTGAACATTATGACAAATAAAAAATATCTTATGGTTCCCGAGCCGATTGAGATACAATGCCGCTTGTGGCACTCTATACACTTTGTACTAGGATGCCGTAATTACGGCATCGTAACCGATCGTAGTAGATTGCCGCTTGTGGCACTTTATCCACAGCCTAAATTCAATTATTAGCAACCTCTAGAAGTCTTCGTGACAGACAAGGGGATATAAATATATCAGGCGACTGTTTTTACATTTTACGATACTGGAGCGGTCACGCTGTGCTGCTCTGTAATGGCACAGACCTTTAAAGCGAACGTTCCACTCGTTCCCATGTACGTCCTGTATAAACTAAAAGGGTGATTACAGTTGATGCATGGTAGTGGAGGTCTTTACGGCCCTCGTTCGTAGCTCAGGGTCGTTCGGGCCCTCCAATGGGAAATAGAAATGGCGGGAGTACGGCATACATCACTCTGTGGGTTCACCATGAGTAAATGTGGGGTCCGGTGGCGTCGGGAAATCATTCCTTACTCTTACCCAGGTATTAATTTTTTTTTTAATTTTTATATCTTTACAGCATGATAATCTTTTAAATGTCATTTTTGAATAAAAATATTATTTGTAGGGTAAAATTCATTACGTAGCCATTTTTATAATACCATTTTTTTTTAAATTCCCTACGGGTATGTACTTTGCCTTCATTTCACCTGATAGTTAGTGACAAGGTGGAAGCGCAGTTGACTTGGAATCCTCAATCACTGAGGAACTGGATATCTTATCTCTAAACTATTGTAACACGACAATGCTAATAATATTTTTGTTATGGCGCCAGACTTTAGATAAGATGGTGGTAGCTTACCAGGCAGACTTAACAAGCTCTGCTACTAATCAAACTAAGTACCTACACAAAGAATTACCCCGCTGGGATTCAAACCCGGGACCACTGGGTCTAAGCCCGGCGGCTTAGCTACTAGACCGCAGAGGTGGTTAAAGTGACTTTGACTTTGTACACATGCTAAGTCATGGTGTAAATAGGTAGTTGTAGCAACGTAAACATAAATATAGCGTTACATCAATATAGTGTTTTTACCGCAATCCTGATTATCCATTCATGACACAGAAAAAAAATACGCAAACCCGCCGGTCATCCAGAGACAATTCGTCATGTGACTTCAACGCTCCATCGTCTATTGTTTGCACTGGAAAAGTCGGGCGGAATAATAATTCCGTGGAATCCTACTACAAATCACAGAAATCCCCTGAACCAACATATTTTATGATTAATTATAACCGTGCGCGCTTAGGGAAGCGATTTAATGAAAATAGATACGCTAGGGGGCCTATTACGAAAGATGGAATGTCGATGGTATCGGCCATCGATTCGTGATCACCGATTTACGAGTCCTTTGACAGCTTGTGACACCTTTACATGCTTACATACTCTTACATACACATCCATGTAACTTAATTAATTAAATGTCCATGCATACATCATGCCGGTTTTGCCGGGGAGGTAAGCAGGCATGAGACAATGACACAGCTCTCCATTTGCAACAAAATTCGACAATTCACATGATTCTACTGACAATAAGTGTCATAATTGTAATGTTGTCTTGTTGTGTATATATAAGATGTAAGTAAGTTACCGGTTTTTCAGTTGCATTGTTCTTTTATGATAACCAATTTTGCAAGTGCGTCTACTTACATTATCCAGCAGCTTGTCAGGCAGGAAAACAAATGTCGCGGTAGCTCAGTTGGAAAAACAATCGCACGGATGGCGAAAGGTTAAAAACCTACCTGGGGACAAGACTTATTTTTTCAAGTACTTTTTTTTCTTTTTAGATAATTACATTTTTTTACTATTTGATCATTCTAGTTTAATTATCGCTTATTGCATTTTACTCTGCAATAAGGGATGTTGAAGATAGACAAACTTGTTTATGAAAAATTTCGAAGAGTTTTTTTAACCGTTCGCGTCGTAACTTCAACGAAAGTGCTTCGTAATAGGCCCCCTGATCGTGTTCTAACGTCCTTAGAAATCCCCGGATAATATCGGATGTTGCTCACGTAATATCAGGTAGCATCGAATTATCCTAATAAGAAGCAATTTTGGAAACATAACTTGCTGTAGCGGAGTAATTATGTCTTAACTAAGTTCCGCTGACGTTAAGTGACTGCAAATTAGGACTGCAAACGACTTAGGTATCTTCAAGAAACGAGCCGGCAACGGCGCGACTGCGATTCCTCTGGTTTTGCGGGTGTCCATAGGCGGCGGTGATTACTCTCCATCAGGTGACCCGCCTGTTCGTTTGCCTCCTTTTATATAAAAAAAAATTCAAATGCTGTAAAGTATTTTGGTGCAGACTATATATTAAGTCAATTAGCCTTTTGCCTATTTCCCACAGTGGAATAATATGAAGGTAATCTCTATTACTAACTAGCGGCCCGCCGCGACATCGTTCGCGTGGACACCACGTAGTACCTATCCCGTGACAAATTTCCTAAGATTTTTTTTCGTACAAACCAAATCTTGACAATTGCAAACACAAAAAAAAAAAATAGCCAAATAGTCGTTCTGAAGTGATGCCCGAACAAACATTTCTGGCAATTGTTTTTTATTAATCTAATCTATATATTATATAGATTAGCTAATATACTGCCCCACTGCGGGCAAAGGTTTTCGTCATTAAAATTAAGTAATTTCTACAATTGACAGGTACTTAGCACTACGCTTGCCAAATGCTGGCTGGTACAAACTTGGGTAAAAAAAACGAAAAATCTGAAACCTACTTTGTCCGAACTGAGAATAATTGAACTTAAAACCAACCTCCGAATATCAAGACATGATATTCTATATGCGGCTCTTAGTGGGGCTTTCCGAGAATTTCCTCCGTTAGTATCACTTCGACCCTTCGGAATTTTTGGTGCAAGATGTTGAATTCCTCTGTTTCTAGGCGGCCAGCATTGCTTCAGCGGCGAACGAGAACCGAAAACTGCTGCAGAACCAGGAGTCGAACAGCCGCACCATCAACCACCCAATGGCGTTGCGTAAGAGGATACGGCCGCCGAAGCAGCCAAGGCCCGCGCGCAGACTTCCACAGGTAAAAATATAAACTACTAACGACTATATATATCCTCAAAAGGTGAATTAGAGACTAGGCTAACTAATAAGGCTATAAGGACCGCAGCAGCAGTGCATTGCCACAGTCCGCGTTTCGCAAAATGACAATTGCAAATACAGATTTTTAAACTCTTATAATACTTTGCACTTGTTATTTCTTCGGTCCTTCAAACGAGGGGTAAAGAAGCTCTTTGTGGGCCGACAAAGTGAGGGCGACTGATGCTTCGTATTGGTAACGCTGCACTGCACCAGTTCTCTGGACTCCATTTCCACTTAACATCAGGTAGAGTGGAGTGGAGAAAAAAATTCCAAGCAAACATTGTATACCGTTTTCATTGCATTCAAATGAGGGAATCTTTTGAGGATTCACCTGTATCCGCAGCTGTGTACCAACAGTGCACACCTGTTTGTGTCCAATTTATAGTTCCGCCATAGCTTGCACAACTTCACAGGTCAACTAGAAACTTGTTTTCCTATCTGGCGTAGTACTCACAGACGTATACTATTCGGGAACTCTATTTTGAGCGAACTAAATCGAGATGTTGGCTTTCTATACAACTTGGGACGATCGTGGAAAATGGAATGAGAATAGCTCATATATATATACGTAAAGCAAAGATACCAAGAGTTTAGATTAAGCATTTTTGTAAATAATTTGTTTGGTCACGCGCTGTACTAACTTTATCGTCAGGTATCACGCTGTTGTGATTATAAAATTACCAATTTAAAAGGGCAAAGAAAGTCTTAACCCTCCCAAAATGGTTATTTTATTTTAGTGGTAAAAATTCAACACTGTATATTTAATGGCGTCATGAAGTTACTCGATATTCTTCACATTAAATGATATTTTTATCATTGTAAGTTTCATAATAGTATCTGCTACGAAAAGGTTGAAGTGACTGGGTTGAAATTTGCCAATGTTTTTATCGATAAAATGTAATGTGTGATAAAACGGAGTTACTCTTGAATCAAGTGTAACATTAATAGACAGCAATAGTAGATGAGTAGTGACCCTTTAGTAGCTGCGCTCAGGTCTCTTAGCCTCATAAGACTATTCTATCAGATACTCCTTAAAACTCGTGTCAAAGAGCTGATATCGTCTATTCTTGATTGGAGATTCTTAAATAAATTTCATGTTATTGTACATTATTTAGGAATAATGCAAGCATAATTGGTGGTGACAGTACAAAATATTTCACTCAGGCCTTGATCATCGGCGTCCGAAAATGCGGGACACGAGCCCTACTGGAAATGCTGTACCTCCACCCCATGGTGCAGAAGGCATCAGGCGAGGTCCACTTCTTCGACCGGGACGAGAACTACGCGCTGGGCTTGGAGTGGTACAGGAGTAAAATGCCTTTGTCCTTCAAAGGGCAGATCACCATTGAGAAGAGCCCTAGCTACTTCGTCACTCCTGAGGTGAAGTTCTGTTCTTGGGTTTTCCGTTTTGTTGTGGACTTAGTAATATGCATCCTACTATAATATGCAAGTTGAAAGGTCTGACTGGTTGAATTGAATTTAAACAATGCCACTTCTACTACAATATTATTGTTATCAGAAAATACTAATGCTGATGAAGTATTATTGAGGTGAGCAATAATAGACACAGCATGATGTGTCATCCAAAGTTTGGAGGGGCTCCTGGAGCCAGCGATATTTTGATTTGTTAACACATACAGTCTCAACATCGCAAAAGTGGCTATTCGAGCTCTTAATGTGCGAAATAAACAGGAGCATATGAAGATATTAATTTTCACCAGAAGAAGTTAAATCTAAGTTTCCAGGTTTTAACACCACCATATTGCTCAAGGTGCCGGAACGCGTGCGTGCAATGAACTCCTCCGTGCGACTGCTCCTCATCGTCCGAGAGCCTGTCACCCGCGCCATTTCTGACTACACGCAACTGCGCAGCCGAGCCACGCCCTCCGCGCCGGCGCAACCAGCTGTATCGGGACATCCGCTGCCTGACGCCGCCAGGCCGTTTGAACATCTAGCTATTTCACCTGATGGTTCCATCAACGTGGCTTATAGGTTAGACCATTCAGCCATACTTAGTCTTCACACAATTGCAAAGCTGCGCCACGTACGGGTCAGGACAACCTGCTGTTCCGGAAGAGAGTGCTCTTCCAAACATCACTAGACCATTCGAACAATTTTTCCAATTTCGACCGACGGACGATTCCATCAACGTGGCTTATAGATAAAGTTTCGATAAGATTCTTCAGCCATGCTAATGGTAGAGATAATAAATCAGTAAATAAAGATTCTGGGGGCGATATACTTCCAGCTTCGGCCTCATCGTCCCTTATCATCAAGTGAAATAGGTGTCACACTTTTCTCTGTAGTAAAATTATCGAAAAAACTTATTTAAACGTGAACAATTTTAATTTTTCCCTACTTCAACATAAACTTGTCGATATTATAGATGAATTCTTCTTGCAGACCGATAGCGATATCGTTGTACCACGCGTACCTCCATCGGTGGCTAGAGGTATTTCCTCGCGAACAGATCCTGGTAGTGAACGGTGACTTGCTCATCGAAGACCCGGTCCCGCAGCTGAGGCGCATAGAGAAGTTCCTTGGACTCGAGCATAAAATCGGTAAGACTATCAATATCGACTGTGGAAAGGTAAAAATGCTAAAACGCCAAAATGCTAGTTGTGGGAAATGAGGCTTAAAGATTCATTTTGTCGAAAAAAAATCATAACTTTTTTGTTATTACTGTGAGCAAATACATGTATTTGAAAGACCATTTTATTTATTATTTTCCCAAATTTAGGGAATACTCATTGGTTTCTAATTATATTACATCGCAAAATACTTGTCGCTTAAGCAAAAATACTTAATTTTTTTGAGAAAATCACAGTCAGGAAATAATTACTTATGTCCACAATATTTTAAGAACCCAGTCAGTAAAAACTGCTTATAAGTCGCAATGGTCTTTTCAAGGGCAATGACAAAATGCTTAGTGACCTTAACTTTAACAGATGCAGTGAAGGAAAGTTTGCTAAATTACCCATGTTATAATGAAAAATTACTTATGAGGCGATGATTTACCTGAACCCTTTAGGGAAAATTGCTTAAATGCACCAATGCTGTAGAATAATTGCAAAAAAGTATTGCTGAACACCTACTCAATTACTCTATTTTAGCAATTTTTTTACTTATGGTTATCAATAATTAGTATTACTATGTTTCAGTTAATAATAAATAATTTCTTAATCACCATTAATAAAATTGTTTTCAAAAATAATGACTAATTTCCTCATCAAAATAAATTAAACCCTTCAAGTTATACGTAAACAACTAAAAACGACGTACCTTTTATTTAATTAGAGATACTTTTAATCATAGTAGCAAAATCTATAATAAATAGGAGTGAGGCGATGATTTACCCGAACCCTTTAGGAAAAATTGCTTAAATGCACCAATGCTGTAGAATAATTGCAAACAAGTATTGCTGAACACCTACTCAATTACTCTATTTAAGCATTTTTTTACTTATGGTTATCAATAATTAGTATTACTATGTTTCAGTTAATAATAAATAATTTCTTAATCACCATTAATAAAATTGTTTTCAAAAATAATGACTAATTTCCTCATCAAAATATATTAAACTCTTCAAGTTATACGTAAACAACTAAAAACGCCGTACCTTTTATTTAATTAGAGATACTTTTAATCATAGTAGCAAAATCTATAATAATTAGGAGTAGAATAATCGAGTACTTATTGTTATTTGACATAGTATTTCTAATAAAAATCATAATTTTTACTAATCAACCACTTTTATTTACCCTTATTGATTGACATGGGGCTTGCAAGAGCTCGTACATAATAGGTTTTACACCATAAGTAAAACATTTTTTAGCTAGTTACGCTAATTAAGATAGGTAACAAATTAAACATAACACTAAACTTCTATAAAAGTTATTTTTGGGAACATTTTTGGAACATTATTATGGTTATTTTTACCTCCATAACTTTTCAATGAGATAGAATGAAAATTATTTTATACGTCTGAGATCGTAAAGAAAGTATTTAATTAATCGTAAGTCTCGTTGAAACAAAGTTACGAAGTTATAATTTTTAAGATTTCTGTTTTAAGACAAGTACCTGAGTGTCTTGCTTAATTTTTTTATTTTGTTTTCTTTTTTAGGTATTTGCAAATTCTTATGCAAAAGTAGTATTATTGTTATTACTATATAGTAATCAAAATAAACACGGAACTTAAAACTTAAAAATTATAACTTTCTAAGTTTGTTTTAATTACGTCTTTTGTATAGGAACAGTTAAGAGCACAACGAGATCTAAGTACAGTTTCAATGCAAACTATTGTTACGATGAAATAAAGTCTGATCGAACAGCAAAGCGTGTATGAATCTTGATGTGTTTTTGACTGTTTCAATACAACTAAAACATTTCAAACATAACAAATTTCTAAATCTATAGTATAAAATTGCGCAGTGCAACGTAAAATCAATGTAATTTAAACCAATGATGTTTTGCTAAAGCGCCAAACCATTGTAGTCTATAAAATGCTTAAATTACTAAATCACCATTACTTTTCAAATTTGAAAAACGAAAATTGCTCAAGTGTTACAAATGAAATAAAGGTGGACCGGATAAAAATTCTTAAGCTACATTTTTCACAAAAATAATAAAAATTCGTCACTTTAGTCATATTGACAGCGTAAATTTGAGAAAAACGTTGAATTTTAGAAATGCTAAAGCGCCAAAAAAGTGCTCCGATTGCTTTGAAACCTAGACAGATTGACGCAGAAAAAAAACCGCTTTACAATGATATATATCACTCATAATGGCCAAAGTGGCGCTTTCGCATTTTTACCTTTCCACAGTCGATATAATTATTTTTGAAAACAATACATAAAAACATATTGGAAATAATATGTATTCTAAGTTGTACTTACTTATGAATTTATTTTAATTATTCAAAAGTATTCAGTAACGATATTATACATGTTTTTGTCTTGTGAGTATCTGAAATTTCGACATTTGTGATGATATTTAGGAACGAACAGACTTGGTACATCTACTGCACTTATCAACATGAAATTTCCGAAGTTACTATTCACTCGATTGAGGTCGACACACCACACCAAAAGTAGCAGAACACAAAATGGCTCTTGTCCTTTTTACGGTTTTTAAATAGACTAATCACTACGTTGCAGAAACGAGATAGTTAAAAACAGGAACAGAATGATACAAGGATCGAGTGCAATAAAACGACTAGACACTAGACAGACCGATTTGTTTGATCCTAAACATACTAACCGCACAATAACTTCAGTACATCTAGATCATAGGGCATCGAACTGTGCTGAAATATCGGATACTCAAGGAAAAACATGGTAAATCCTGTTAATAATGATTAAAATGTTAATGACAATGATAATTTTAAAAAGTAACTATTATTTCTTGCTCCAACTGGAAGCAAAATCTACAATTTTTGCAGTATTTTTAAACTATTGTTTCGATTCATTTCAACCATCTAATTGTCACATCAGGAAGAAAAAACTTCTACTTTAATGAAACAAAGGGGTTCTACTGTTTACGTAACGACACTACAGACAAGTGCCTCCGTGAGACCAAGGGTCGGAAGCACCCCCGGGTGGACCCGGCGGTCGTCACCAAACTAAGAAAGTTCTTCATCCAGCACAATCAGAGGTTCTACGACCTCGTTGGAGAAGACCTTGGCTGGCCAGAAGATTAAATAGAGTTGAAAAAGTAGAGAACTGACGTATTATGTACTCAGATAAGAGTTGTTATAGCGACAGTGTTGGCTTCAATAAATATGTGGAATGACGGAACAATTTTATGATACAGTGTATAGTAAATACAATTAGCAATTTGATCCAAGTCATAAAAGATATTTCAATATTTTTAGTTAATACAAAACTGAATTTATTTTCATTTGATAAGAGCAAGTACGATTTTTACAATCAATGTAAATATTTCTGAGTTATTTTATTAATTAGTTTTTAGGATGTTTCCTTTAATATGACACTGTCTGTTAAGAAAGAAAGAAGTCATCGTGAATTACACGCAATCAAGCAAGAAATGTGCCTTGCTGGTATGTATTTATGAAAGGTTGCACTGTCGCATAATGTAAATCAAAACGTGATGGAGACGTCACGCAGTCGTTGTGATCGAATACATATCAATGTAACTTATACATATCAATTAAAATTATCATTAGCGCGTAAGATTTTTTAAAATCGTTTATGTATACATTTAGCATATTATCATAGATTAAGCCACCAACAATATTATTTACTATAAGCAAATTCTTAAAAAAATAAAGTTATTTTTTCATTTATCTACTAGGTATGATAAAATTAAACTTTGTTAACGATATATTTTATAGTTTAATTCCTTTTGCCTACCTATATGAAAGCGATGAGGGAACAACAGACATTAGAAAAGAATTAAAAGAATTTATTTATGGTAGGCAAATAAAATTCATATATTTCTGTTATAATCGTTGTCATAAATTCACAAAACAATTATTTATCGCACTGATTTTTAAGACCGACCCACTGGAACTCTGAGCAATATATTTTTATATATATAATTAAGTATTGTGTGCAACCTTTATATACAACGTTTATTAAAAAGATTTAAATATTTTAACTGTTTGTGATGATTTCGGTTTTAGGGTTAATAATTTTATATGTAGACACAGTTTAAATGTAAGTTTAATGTAACAAAACGATGAATGAATGTTGTAAATCTTCGCTTACTCCTTTAGATGTCGTGTTTTGGTCGTGCAGTGTCTCATCTATGTATGTGTTTCAGTTATTAGAGGACTAGATTTTTCAATAGGTATCTTAAATGTTTATATACCATCTTTATCAAGTTCAAAATCTATAATTGGTATTTTAACGTTTTTAACATTAAAAGTATCGTTGAAATTCCCTTGTTTATAGATCAAAATTTATAATCGACTAGACTATTAACAAAAATTATAAATCTATGTGTGTCTTTAATGTATTTCTCTCACGTCGTTTATCTGTGGTACTTTATTTTACGTGTGTGGTGATAAATGGTAAATGTTTACAAGCTGAACCTAAAAAAAATAGATTTAATTTTAAAATACGGAGAGATATTAATATAAAATTCGACGCGGGTTTTAGGAGTATTCTATTTAAGTAACGTAACGTCCAAGACTGAAGAGTAAGTTAAGTCTAAGTAATACCTATTTAGCATAAAATGTCCATAGGTAATACGTAAGACAGAGGCCACGGTCGTTCGACCTGAACACCTTAACATCTGGTTTTAGTTTAAGAATAAAAGCACTTTTAACTCAATCTAGACACATTGGGAGCAATCTCTGCAAACTTTCTGATAAATTAAAAGCTAAAACGGGCTTCATTTTCTTTAACATAAAGTTCAATCTTGCATTTACTATACCCTAAACACAGAAACAATAACTACTTCTTAGGTGGGGTCAGCGTAGTTCAAGAATATAATCGCTATACTCCACTTTATTAACGGATTTTTATCTAAATACTACGAAATCAAAACTTTCGTATGACAAAACGTCGAAAAATTGTTGTTTGGTTTAAGTACCTACCCAGTTTTAACGTCATCCCTGTATAAAAATTAATATAACAATAGAAAATCCATTATTATAAGTCACAATAATGTGACTCATGTCATGGGACAGGGGAATTATTAATTTCATCAACTTTAGAATAACACAGGTCTAATTTGAGTTTATTTGCCCGTTTCGTACATAACAGAAACAATGATTTCAATGCATCCAATGTGGCAACAGCCAATACTTTGACTAGGACATGAAGGCTTCCGAATCCAAAATTTATCAATCAACGAATATTTGTATGTTTTGTAAATCCCGTCTTAATTAGGCACGGACACGTGAATTGTGAATAATTGTAATATCCCCTTTGTCGTATGTAATGTGATAGGTAAAATAAAACACGGTCGAAATTGAGCACACGCTGCTAATTTGCTGATGCCGAGTTGTTGAATTCAACAAAATGATAACACAATAGAAATTACAGGGGTACCTGATCGGTAAAGCGCAAATGTATAAACTATGTAAGAATGACATGGAGCTGTTGAAACCACCAAATATGTGAATTTATTTAATTCTCGTCATAACAGATATCAGATAACGGATTTAGTAAAGCAACTTAAGACCAATATTTTTAACGAAAGTAGGTAGTTATATGGTTAAATATTGTCTCAGGATTTTTACCAAATCATAAATGTATATGTTTAGTAAACATTTAATTAAACTACTGACACAACTTTAAAATGTAAGTGTAAGTTTTAAAGATCTTTACAAATAAGTGAACCACTATCAATCGGAATGCTATATTATTATTATGTTGTAACGTCTCTATGTTCCACTTTCTCACCAACTTTAGGCAATTATATTTTCTGTCTATTCCGATAGCTAAATATACGCAGAGCTTGGTTGAGTAAAAGCTTTTAAATAAATGAGAAACGGTTACACAAAAATGTACAATTGCTTTGTATAGACTTTGTAATTATGATAAACAGAAACGCTTTTTACGGATGAACTAGCGTTTATTAAGTACATTTAAAGTTTATTTTTTGTCCTGACGTTCGAGCCTTTACAGGGTCCGTGGTCACATGGAAACAATATAATAATACGAATAAATCAGAAGAAGGTATTATAAAATCTTATAGCAATGGTAATTGGAGACATTAGACGTCTTACAGGTATAAAATTAATAATCAAACTTACCCCTCAAACCCCAAGCGGTCGCATGAGACCGCACCTACAAAAACACACTTGACTTTGTACCGTGTTTTCATAGACTTACAGACTACTTTAGTATGAACAAGTTTGGTTATTTCGGTTCTGTGGTTCATCTTATGTATTGTTATCGCACAATATCGCATAGTCTATGCTCCATTCTGTCTAATTTGACGTTGACAGTTACTGTCAAAAAAGTGTCAAAAAAATCCAA
The DNA here is from genome assembly GCA_963921215.1 of Scoparia ambigualis. NCBI lineage: Eukaryota > Metazoa > Arthropoda > Insecta > Lepidoptera > Crambidae > Scoparia > Scoparia ambigualis. Next base: position 26,020,992 of record OY992507.1, on the reverse strand, counting down.
GAGTGAGTGGTTAAGAACAACCGAAATGAGTTGGAACATGATAGAAACATTTTATCTTCGGGAACCGTGTCGCGTAGCGGTGAAAGAATACTACCACCCCCTCTCTTCCCCTTGGGTGTCGTAAAAGACGATTTGCTATATTCAATTGAATATAGCTATGACCTCTTATGTTTTAAAATCGATTTTCCGAGAGGTTTGGCATTTTCTTAAGTGGCTTGTAAGATCAAAACGGGAGCGTTAGCTACGTCCGCATTCTTGGAAGACAAATAGAGATTAAATCGGAATAGATAAGAGTAATCAATCACTTAACGATAATTCAACAACTCGGTCATCAAATATCAAGAATATCAAGCATATCAAACTTTTCAATAATAATAACTATAGTTAAGTATCATGGTAAGAGTTCTAATAAATTATTTTGAAGTTAAGATATTCCATTTGTTTAGAGCTAATTCAATAGTTATTAGATAATTTTAATCACTGTTAAATGTTGTGCACGTTCTTAAAGCGTAGGTAATTCATTTAACTATTAATAGATTATACTATAATTTTCATATTGATTGTATTGTATTTTATAGGGTTCGTATAATTGTCTTAGAATGCTTTTTTATAGTTCTTTATTATGTGTTCCACGTGGTGTTTGATGATAGCATTTATTCTCTATCTTCAAACTAGAAATGTATAGTATTTTATTTTGTAATAATTAGTTTAATTATATTTACACTAAAACAATTTTAAAGTATTACCTAAATCTTAATGTTACATACTTACAATACCTTGTAAATATCTTCTAATTTTTTTTTCAATAAGTTAATTGTACCTACGTCTTCAATAAAATATCAGAAGAGCAAGAGATCGTTTTATTTTCCATTGTAATCACTTATTACGTCCTAACATATTTTTTTAGGAGATTAGGTGATATTATAACTCTAATATGAGAAAAAACACCTAGATTGATTGTCAAATTCGGCTGTAAATATAAAAGTATTTACAACACATTATTGCTGAATCGCAATTATGAGTTGCCCTAAAAAAACAGCAGGAGTTTGTGTGTATGGTATGGTGGCTAATTAACCCTTTAACGGACGTTAAAATATTTCATGGGTTTTCGACATTATCTCAATTGAATAAAGTTCAAAATATGGTGGCAATATATGTGCCTTAAAGGGTTAAAAGAATACTATCAACCCATCACTTCCCTTGGGTGTCGTTAAAGGCGACGAACGGACTAAATACTGCACATACATCTAAAGATATAGAGCGACGAAAGGCTCACCACCTGTCACACTGAGCACATGTGCAGTTGCTTTTGGTGAAGCGTGGACTGTGGCAATGGACTGCTTTTGCGGTACTCATTGCTGGCTAACCCTTCGGGGAATTATCCCCGAAGGGTCTAAGACTAAGACTAAGTCTTAACAGGCCTATTACATCTCGACTGTGATTTTTGCTTAGAATGGCCAATTTTGGCGTTATGGATCTTAGAAACAAAAATACATTAACAATTATGACTTATTGGATAGTGTAGAACAGCTATTGGAATAGTGCGTAGCGGCCTCGCTTTTTGTAAATTTTGCTTAACTTTTTAATTAAACCCAAAATTGCAGAGAAAGATATTCATAAAGTGCGCGAAGGCACTTTTTTGAGCTCATCGATTGAACTACTGTTCTAAACAAGTGAAATAAAAAAAATATAATGTTATCTCTTAAATAGTCGAATAGTGCGTAGCGGCCTCGGAATTTTTAGTTATCATTGATTTTATATAGGAAAAAAATCTTATTCTAAATCAAAAGACTTCAAAAATCGCTATAAGATAACTGTGAATTTCTCCTATATATATATCTGTGAATTTATACCAGAGTCATTGTTACTTTATGAGGAATAAAGATTTTATAATGAATTTATTATCCTAATTCGATAAAAAAGATAAATACAACTGCAAAATTACTACAAAATGCGATGCGCTTGGTGTCCGAATTCAAGTTATGCACACAGAATGGAGATTTTAATATTATGCACAAATTTATTATCCTATTTTGATAAAAACGATAAATACAACTGCAAAATTAATACAAAACGCGAAAATGGGCATTTTATGCAAAAATCACATTCGAGATGTAATAGGCCTCTTAAGTATATGTATGTATCAAAGCATTATTTGATAAATACCCTATAAAAATAACACGACTAACGTAACTTGAAACCTATTTAGTGGTTTATTACTAGAAAGTTCAATCTAGTTGGAACTCAATCTCAACGTCTGTCATGACAAAGTTTCGGATCATTAATTAGAAGCGTTATCTTTCACCTTTAGTAGTAAAATAAGGTACTTAATTAAATAAAACGTAGACTCATGCTGTTGCCAGGGTAAAATACCTATGCTATAATTTAGAGCCACGACATTGGTAAAATCACGTTAATATCTATAATATCAGTGTTTAATTTTTTTATATACATATAAGTAGGAGGCATACGAGCAGGTGGGTCACCTGATGGAGAGTAATCACCGCCGCCCATGGACACCCGCAAAACCAGAGGAATCGCAGACGCGTTGCCGGCCTTTAAGGAATAGGGTTAAGGAAGGAATAGGAATTGTGAGAGGGGGGAGGGGGCTCCGGAACCCTAACTGGCCGGACGAAACACAACAGCACCAAGTGTCATTATTTCACGCCGGATATTCGTTATTACGCCGGGCGAGCGGCCTAATGCGTTCTGCAACGCAACGTGGCTCTACCACTCAGTCAGCACCCAGGGGTCACGTGTAGGGTCTCAAGGGTAAACCTACGGAAACGAGTAACTCTAACCCCCATAAAATTAAATTTTACACATGACATTAAATACATTTTATTACTCATAATGACTTTTTTAAATAAATGGTTTTTGTGTTCGTGTAATGATATAAATGTTTAACAGTATTTAATTAATTTGTAACATATTTAATATCTTATCATATCTTATCTTAGTGGGGCCTGCAGAGGTCTCCCTCTCGCAGCAGCACGTCGAACCATTGGGATCTTTTGCGCAACCCCGTCCTATCACTCTGTTTCCTCAGTGAAAATGACTGTCATTAGCTTGGCAATGTCTCCGAGGGCGAAGGACTAAAATCTTCTGGTTTCGGGTAGGCCAATCCCAGGAGACTAATTCTTTTCCTAGCAAAGGAGTCACAGTCACACAGTAAGTATTGCATCGACTCCGTTGTCTCTCCACATGCCCTACACAAGCTGTCTGTTGCTGCATTCTATGGAGCATTTTGTTTTGTGGCATAGTGCCTGGTCAGGTCTCCGATGATATACAAATATAATTATGAGGGGGTGTCACTCCGCAGATTAGGTAAGTTCGGCCGGCACGCCTCCCAGGCAGGCCGCATAGGCGTATGGCAGTAAATGTTGCCGTTCGCGACGCACGCTCCACGTCGCTCGTAATCCCTGTGCGCGCGCGCGTTAACCCTACGCTCTGTGACGTCATGACGTCAAATCGATATCGAGTCGGCGTGAATGCTCGGGTCACACGATAAGTTTTAATTTAGCGTGAATATCGTTAGAGAGTGAACCTTCTGTACGTAGTACTAACAGTTATTCTGTGCTATTATCCCCGAAGGGTTAGTCAGAGACTAGGAAATGAGGACCGCAAAAGCAGTCCTCTGCGATACTATGCTACTACTTTTCACCAAATAGCGACTGCACATGTGCTCAGCGTGACAGGTGGTGAGCCCATCGCCGCTCATGCTATTGGATGAATGTGCATTAGTCCGTTAGTCGCCTTTTAAGACACCCAAGGGAAGAGAGGTGGTTGTACTATTCTTTCACCGCTGCGCGACACGGTTAATTAATTCATCAATCATAATAAATCAATCCATAACAAATTATTCCCATTGTTTAACGGTCTGCATCTAAATGACCGAAGCATCCTGAATGATCTTCACATTCAGATTATCCTGATTGTCTTGTCAGCTCATCTCAGTCGAAGGCTCTCCCGAAACCTGAACTGGTAGTAGGTTCAGTAATTAAACGAAATTTTACTTTATCATTATCATCATCAGCCTATAAACGTACCACTGCTGGGCACAGGCCTCCCACGTGGACATAAGCATGGGCATATTGGCCCATAAACGCAGGCCCAACGAGGGTTGGTGGATTATAACGAGTGTCATCTTAAGCACGGAGAAGAAATACTTAAGATGCCTATTACATATCAAATGTGATTTGTCGTAAAATGCCCATTTTTACATTTTGTAGTAATTTTGCAGTTGTACTTATAGTTTTTATCGAAATGGAATAATAAATTCATGCTTAATACTAGCGGCCGCTCGCGGTTTCACCAGCGTGGTTCCACTTCCTGTGGGAATATCGGGATAAAAAGTATCCTATGTGTTAATCCAGGTTATAAACTATCTGTATGCCAAATTTCATCCAAATCCATTGAGCAGTTTTTACGTGAAAGAGTAACAAACATCCATCCATACTTACAAACTTTCGCGTTTATAATATTAGTAGGATTATAAATCTTTACTCTGGGAGAATGAGCTGAGTTCGGACGGCCGGCGCATCACATTTTGTAGTAATTTTGCAGTTGTATTTATCGTTTTTATTTAAATAGGATAATAAATTAATTATAAAATCTTTATTCCTCATGAAGTAACAATTATTCTGATATAAATTTTGCCCAATAATATTATCGTAGATAGGAGAAATTCAAAATCGACTTAAAGAGATTTTCGAAGTTTTTTGGTTTAGAATAAGATTTTTTTTCTATATAAAATCAATTATATCTAAAAATTCCGAGGCCGCTACGCACTAAACGACTATATAAGAGATAACATTCTAAATTTTTTATTTCATTTGTTTAGAACAGTAGTTCAATGTAAGAGCTCAAAAAAGTGCCTTTGCGCATTTTATGAAATAGTCTATCTGCAATTTTGGGTTTAATTAAAAAGTTAAGCAAAATTTACAAAAAGCAAGGCCGCTACGCACTATGCCAATAGCAAGGTATTCTACACTATTCAATAAGTCTAAACTATTAATGTACTTTTGTTTCTGAGATCAAGAACGCCAAACTTCGCCATTTTTTATATCTGTTTAGACGTCAATGGGTGCCTGTGAAGGTTTTTAATAAATATATAAATTTGACTTTGAGGTTAAATTAAGTGTAATTTCAACTCACGGTGTTTTGTCATAGTCATAAAGCATGTCCTTTTTATTTCCCTGATTTTAGTAAAAAAAGGGTACATTATCTAAATGTGGTAGGTAATTTTTTGTTACTCTTTTTACTGTTAATTCGTTTTCATAAGCTTTTAGATATCCCTAAAGCAATAAATAAATAAATGTATGGACATTTCTTACCACGACGTTGTTTCAATTATTCTGTTATCGAATGTATAAAAAAGAGTAAACTGCTCGGAACGTCGCGAGAAGCAAAGCTTGTCCAAACACATTACTTTAAACATGCGGAACGAGAGGAAAGAGAAAGAAAAGTAAGTTACTTTTTACTTTATGGTAAGTGGGTTTTATACTGCTATTTTGACGTGACAACGTCTTATAAATTGGTTTGCCGGGTGACACTTCAAGAAACTGCGTTACGCTCCGCTAACGTTATGCGCTCACAATGAGAGCGAGTGAGAGGCACGCGTCCCTTCCACTCGGGCATGGTTAGCCCGCCTAAGAGCGAGAGAGACAGACATAAAAAGTGAAAGGCACGCGTCCCTTCCATATAATTCTTTGTATAAATAAATGTTTTAAATTGTTACTATTATTTCATCCTTCTTCCTACTATACGAATGAATATTCACATTAAAATTATTTTACCACTCAAAGTCGTTGTCACGTAAAACTTTCGCCCGTATACCGACTTTACAGGCAACCAATTTTTTTTTCTGTGACTGCATAAGAAGACGAATCTCGAAATGGACGAACTGCGTATTTAACAATTCACGAAATGGTCGAATCAGATTATTGACGAATTGAGTAGTAGGCGAACGGCAAAATACGAAATGGACGAATTGCGTATTGGGCCTACGCGGCTAAAAAATCGTTTTAAATGATTGTGACAAAATTAAATGTGAAACGTTTTTTTTAATTTAGGTTTAGACACTTCAAGTAGAAAATAGAAAGTAGAACTATATATTTAAATAAAGTCGTTAAAGCTTCGACATATTGAAAAATAATAGTGGTGAAGTATTTTTTTTCTATTTTTTTCATTGTTTTCAAATCCTCCGCAGTGGTTGAGGAATACGGGTGAAGCGCGCTTCCACCTTCGGCCTTATCATCACTTGCCATCAGGTAAGATGTAGGCCAAGCGTTTAGCCGTTGTAGAATAAAAAAATAAAAAAATATATGGAAACTTTCCTCTGTACCTACTATTAAGCGTAATTAACGCCAAAAACATCAAATAATAATATTATTCTGCTAGATTTCTCACAATTTGCATTTCCCTAGTCCCTGGGAGAGGAAGTATTTAATAGTAAGTCGAAACACAAATAATACATTGTCACGACCTATTTAAATTAGATGGAGATAACAAACCTTATTTGATTCGTTGATTCCCTTTTACAAGCAAAGTTAATTGGACACTTAGAAAATTTTAGTTAATTGTTGTGATTCATAACTATCTCCACTTCGGATTTAAAAACAAAATATCCGTTCGCCAACTGGCGAGCAAGACGTTAGTGTTCTTTTTACTTTTAAAAGGGTTTTGCCAGTTCCATTCGTTTCGCGGCAAAATGAAAGCAAATGGCCCGCAACGGAGCGCACTCCTCTTATTGCGTCGGCTGTGAACTGCAATCTTCGTTTCGACTGGAAACTGTTTGTGTTATACGAAACCGCACGACAGCCATTTGCAACTGCCATCCGTGCACATTTCTCGTGATCTAGCAAATGGATTTAATGTCATTTGTAGCTATGTGTTCAGTTGTGTCTTGTTTAACACAAAATATTTTAATATTTTTTTATCCACTACGGCAAGCAAAGCCTTTATCTCATCTAATGGTAAGTCACGATAAGGCCGAAGGTGGAAGCGCGCTTCACCCGGAATCCTCAACCAGTGACCAACTGGCTATCTTATCTATAAACTGTCGGAACAAAACAATGCTATTAACATTGTCTTTATGGCACCATACTTTAAATAAGATGGTGGTAGCTAATCTGGAGGACTTAACAAGCTCTACCACCAACTAAACCAAGTACACAACTTTGTAGCCCCGCTGGAGATCGAACCCGGGACCACTGGGTCTAAGACTGGATGCTTAGCCATTAGACCACAGAGGTGGTTAAATAACGTAACCAATTACAGTAAGTAATAATGTTATCACACTTCACACTAATATTATAAAGGTGAAAGTTTGTGAGTGTGTATGTTTGTTACTCTTTCACGTAAAAACTACTGAATGGATTTGGATGGCATACAGATAGTTTATAACCTGGATTAACACATAGGATACTTTTTATTCCGATATTCCCACGGAAACTGGAACCACGCGGGTGAAACCGCGAGCGGCCGCTAGTTGTTTATATAATTTCAACGCAAATCTTGTTGCGAACAAATTACAAATTGAAAAAAGAGTGTCAAAAAAAGGTCTACGAGCAGGATTTGAACCCGCACCCTTCTGGCAATCCGGTCCCTAATCATCATGATAAGGTCCAGGTGCTCTTTCCAGTTGAGTTACCGTGGAACTTATCTAGCCCGCCGAAACTAATCAACACCATCTTTATTTTTTATTTTGAAAGCCAAAGGCTCATTAAATATCAACAAACTACGATAAAAACATTCGATTTTATATGTTTTCAAATTACAGTAAGTAAGTACACACGGCACCAGATCAACCTACCCAAAACTGTCAAATTTCTACAATCAATTTTGATCTTTATTGTTAGCTTCTAAGGATCAATATTCATTGGAAAAGCTTAGGGTAGGTTGATCAGATGCCGTGTGTACATAGCCTAAGAGAACATCCGCTCGGTACGGATGACACGCGCGATTCCTGGAGGGGTACGCAGAGACCTCAGCTTTGCTTTGTATACTTAACATAAATAATTTTGTAGGACTGTAACAGTACTACAATCATGAAAAAGTCTGGTTGGCAAAATTATGTGTGTGCAAACAATGTAGAATGCATTCAGTATGAATATGAATGATGTATGATGCACGGAGAATAGAAATAGAAACCAATCCAAAAATCAAGGCTAAGTAGGATACGGATGACAGGCCAGCCATGGAACAAAGTGAGGAAGAACAAATGAAGGTTTATTTTTTTTACTGCGACTATAAATTTTCTTTTTTCACGCAATTGAAACAAAACCGCGTTTAATCAAAGCAAAACTGAGTGAAAGGTCGAAGACCCGAAGCAAAATATTAACCAAATTGCTTTTTCGGCGAGAACCAAGAAAAAAGTATTTCGAACAGACGAACATTTTAAGGAATGATTGATGTGTACTGAACAACCGCAGCATGAACGTACGAATCATTGCAAGCGGAAATCCATCGTCTTGGCCTTTAGCACTTTAAATTTAATCCTCCCGGATTTCTTTCTTTTCTGAAACGCAGTTACAATTCCACAAATAGCAAACTATTTGAATTCGTAGCAATGCTGTTACACGGTTATTGTAACGAGTAGAAATAAAATCGTAGCACATGTTTTGTTTGCTACGTCGTAACTACATGTGCTACGCTGGCGTTACTGTTGGTCTCGTAGCGCTCTAAGCTCGCAATCAATCGCAATAAATACATTTTCTGTTTTTCATTCTTTACAGGGCAATTTTTGTTTACATTAATTAAACAAGAATTGTTAAAAATAAGTGAATACACTGTACATTATATTAACTGATATAAGATGTTTAAAAATTAATTGGAAGGTAACGGTGCATAGAAATTACAATAACGGTTTCTAAGATTTTCAACAAAGGCCTTTCGTCAAGTCGCCATTGACAACAGTGAACAAGAAGCCTAATGCCTAGTTAACCATTCCGTGAATCAAATAATACTTTAGAATAATAACAAAATTTTCAACGCAAGCTTTCTTGGCGGGACTTTGTAAGTTTCCTCCGTGTAATTATAACGTCAAGTCAAAAGTGTAGCGGCAAACGGGTGCGGACGGGACAAATTACCATTTGGCAAGGCGCCCGCCACCGTTGGCCACTTACTATTAGTGCCTCCATGCTGGTATTTTGAAACGTCTTCAATCGTGTTGCTGCGATCTAATTTTGACATTTCCCTACAGATTCTAAATGTCAAAGTGGTCTAATTGGGACGGCTGAGAAACAATTTTATTATAATTTTATTTTATTAAGAAAACCAACTGCGTAACAATACAATATTTTCTTACATAGTATTTTAAAATAATCTAAAGCTAATAACAGGTTTCCCTTAACATTACTAATCGCTTAGGACGTGAAACAAAAAAAAATTAATGTTATGTAAAATATAAATTATTTTATTATATAAAAATATATAGTTTATAAAACATACATAAATAATAATATTATATTATAAAATAGGTACATTAATACACATAAGTACATACCTATTTATTGTGTGGTGTCTTGTATCTATATACATAATATTATATTTATTACATACTATATTATAAATATGATAATTATACTATATTTACTGTACTATAATAAACTATACTTCCATATTTTCCAAAATTTGTTTCGCTTTACTTTTAACTATATTTTTGCTGTCAGTGAACATGTCAATTTCATTAAATGTATTATTATAAGTCTGTGACAAACGAATTGAAGCTGTTTTAAAATCGAACCACTGAGAACGTCTTCAATCGTGTTGCAGCGATCTGCCCCCTTACTCTTGAAACCGATCTCGATCGATCGAGATTGGTATTGCGAAGTTTCGTACTCCTAAGTTACGACATATGGATTCATATTGCGCGGATATTGAGTGAAAAAATACAAAACTCAATGCCATTTAGTTCATCTAATATGAATCCAAATTAAAGTACGAAATTTCACAATACCAATCAGATCCAATACCGATCGGTTTCAAAAGTAAGGGGGCTGGTTTTGGCATTTCCCTACAGATTAATGTCAAAATCTTCGATCAACAATACAACTAGATAACGCGTCAGGTACAAAATCAAAGCTTTATTCTGTCCACGTGAATAAATACTTTTTCAAACTGTCACTTAAAAATGAAAAAAAGTCAATAAATGTAGTGGTGAAATCAACCTTAAAGAGCAACAAATACATTACTTTTTCCTGTTATTGCCTTGAGAGAAAATAAACGCTCACTTCTCAAGTGCGCGTTTATTAACAGAGACATATTTTCAGCGCCAACCTGACATCTAGTTGTATTGTTGATCGAAGGTCAAAGTGGTTAAAGTCGGATGGCTGAGAAACAATTGAAGCCGTTTTAAAATATAGATCTACCATGGTTATTCAGACATCGGAGATCCGAACTCGTCAGTGGCTGCGCAGACCGTGATAATACGTTGAATGCTGAAGATGGCAGCCCGGCGTGATATGCACCTGGCTACGCAGACGTATAAAATTGTAACCAAGCAAACGCCTGAGTATCTGTATGAGAAGCTCAGATGGGCTAAGGATGCACATTTACGGAACACTCGCAGTAAAAATAGGTTGGTTCTTCTCATACCAAAGCACAAGACGCAGGGTTTCAGGGGATCCTTCGCCTATGCGGCGTCCAAAGTGTGGAACAATATTCCTCCACCTTTGCGCCAAAACATATCTGAACATACTTTGAAAGTACATTTAAAAAAGTATTCCTCAATCAACAAAATTGTAGGGAGGGGGTGGGTTTCGGGGTGGAGCAGTGATCGGCATAAGGATATTATAAGAAATTTATTGTGGCATTTATTCTGGTTAGTCAGGTCAGTGTACTCATGTTAATCATATTGATATTGTGAATTGCTAAAGCAGGATTTATGGATATATATGTATTTTTTTTGCATGTACCTACCCATTAAGACTAACAGCTTTAAGAGAAAATGGTACTGGCTGAAAACCAGCGCTACATAGGCATTATGCCTATGTTGCATCTAGCTGAGCCGGTAGCCTTTGGAATACATATTGTTACTGTATTGATATATGTAATTTATATTGTCATAAATGTAAAATAACATATGTGCCAATAATATATTTTTATATTTGGTTGGTTTGCTTGGTATAATTAATAAATGAAATCATTTCATAATTATACCAAGCTCTCATCAATTATTCAGCCTAAGTTAAGATTATTTTTAATTTTATTTTTATGGGTAACTGAGAACGATAATAGAAAATAATCAGACCCTAATAATAGTAATTTCTAAATTTGAGATTCGAACCCCGGTTCTGATCACTCGACCACGGCGGTCATCAAAATAAAGTAACAATGCTACGAGTATCCTATATTCTACACTGCGATGTCTGTATTCATTAGTCCCTTAATGGTTCCTTATTGGTTTTTTATTGGTCTGTAATTCATTGGTACCTTATCAGTGGTTAAGAAACATTAGGGAAAATCTCAAATAGCACCAGTGATAGAAGCATTGACAGGAAACCGACTGTCTTGAAGATGGGTCTATCGATATCGAAGGGGGGTCGATACCCACCTGGGTTTTGTATGAGGGTTGATGTGTTGAAACGACTGGAAATTATAACAACAACAACCTTGTCGCGTAGCGGTGAAAGAATACTACCACCCCCTCTCTTCCTTTGAGTGTCGTAAAAGGTGACTAACGGACTAAAAACTGCACATACATCCAACAGCTTAGAGCGGCGATGGGCTCACCACCTGTCACGTTGAGTACATGTGCAATCGCTATTTGGTGAAAAGTGTACTATGGCAGAGAACTGCTTTTGCGGTCCTCATTGCCTAGTCTCTGACTAACCCTTCGGGGATAATGGTCGTGATTATATGCATGCATGCATTAAAACACCGACACAATGGCTTGACAAAGCCTTCCGAAGCATGGAGGAGCTCTAGATATCATAACTTGGTCACCTATTCGGTGATCTGGCTTTGCGAAAGTTGCTTCATGAGGAGAGCTGATCATTTTATGAGCATGAAAGTTGCACAAATAATTAGTAAGGCCCCTGTCATGTTAGACTACAAGTTTACCCACCAACCCGCATTGGGCCAGCGTGGTGGGTTTTTTTTATATATAAAAAGGAGGCCAACCAGCAGGCGGGTCACCTAATGGACATCAATCACCGCCGCCCATGGACACCCGCAAAACCAGAGGAGTCGCAGAGGCGTTGCCGACCTTTAAGAAAGGAATAGAGTTAAGGAAGGAATAGGAATTGTGAGGGGGGAGGGGGGAGGGGCCTCAGGAACTCTCACTGGCCGGACGAAACACAACAGCACCAAGTGCCATTATTTCACGCCGGATATTCGTGAGAGGGTGGTATTACCCCGGGCGAGCCGGCTCAATGCGTGTAACAACGCAGCATGGCTCTACCTCTCAGTCAGTGTCACTCATTTAGCACCACCCAGGGGTCACGTGTAGGACCTCAAGGGTAAACCTACGGACGCGAGAAACTTTAACCCCCAATTGGCTATGGCTATGGTTATGGCCCAATCTCCTTACGTGCTTTCGTCCAAGTGAGAAGACCAGCAGTGGGAAGTACAGTCACGGGCACCAATATGTATACACTTTGACACTTATTCCCACATATTTCCACATATTTATTTTTATATATTTTAGCGTTTTATAAAAAAAAAAAACAATATATAAACGTAGCTTCATCTTAACCGAATGTTTAAATATTTGTAAAAATATTTCTTTCGGATCTCAGAGGTGAAAACTTCTAAGATTTGATGAAGCAATGTCGACCAAAAAACATAAGCATCAAGCACTGACAAATTTCGACGGGTGAAAACCAGACCTCGGTAGCCAAGTGGTTAAGGCAGCCGCCCGGAAAGCGGAAGGTGCGTGGTTCGATTCCCGCCTGAGGTTGTCGTCTTTTTTCAGTGTTTAAAATTTTACTTATTCATGTGAAACACACTTTGTGCGCTAGGATTTTAACCCAGGACCGTTCAGAGTCGTTTAAATAATACTTATTTTATTTAAAAGCGTACATATTAATAATAATACTTTATACATTTTTATTAAGGCAACAAACAATGTACAAGATGGTAAAAGTACAAAGAGCCCCATATAATAAATACTTTACAGACTAATATACCAAGGACTCTATGGTACTCTGCTAAAATTAATTTGAATAATAACCTAAAAATGTTAATCACGATAACAGTAAAGTATTAAGTTGCAAAAATTAAAAACAATAAATATCGCAGCAACCTAAAGGGCTTAATTAAAACATTCAAGCCACGTCCGCAAGTGCCACAATTTATGTTCTTGCATAATTACTTTTACCACACTTCGGTTGGAATGTTTCTCTTCATATCCTTAATTATTGTTATTGCAATGGCTGTTAAGAAGATCGCAATAAAAACATGATGAACATGATCTGAGAACAACAGTTTACTACTCAGTCTAAGTATTCAGTATAAGAAATATGAATTATTAAACCGGCCAAAATATTTTTTTAGCTGACCAGCTATCGACGTCTCTCCCGTTCAGGATTCTTGCGGAGAAGAATGGGCGCAAGAAACTGCACAGATATATATTACGTTTGTTTATCTCAAAACTTTTTTTACTCAATTAAAATAATCGACATTTAATTCCTTTGTAATATTGTAATTAAATTTTTATTTAATGTAATGTGAATTTTATGTAAAATGTTTTTTTTATATTAAACCCGGCAAATAACCCCACTCCACCTGATGTTAAATGAAAGTTAAGTCCAGGCGCGAGGACAACTGGTGCAGCGTAAGAGACGTAGCATCAGTCACCCTCACTCTGCCGGCCCACAAAGTGCCTCTTCACTCCTCGTTTGAAGGGGTGAGTATCATTTCATATAATGACATAACGTTCATTGGATATAACTTTTATTTATTCTAAATACTATATTATTCATTTGATATAATACTCATTTTCTATAGCAACTTTTTCTATAAAGCTATATCGGTAGAATAATCATATTCTATATTTAACATCATTTGATATAAATTTTGCTTATAAATAAAAATAGCATTTAACCTTCAATCGATTTCAAATATTGTCTTAAAAAGGTATATTATAGATACGTTGGGTTTTCGTTGAGGTTGTGCTAAAAATTCAGTGACAGAAACGAATCGCGGCAAAACCGACTCCACGTAGACTTGTCTGTCCTACGCTAGAGTGTAATTTAAGCCCGCGTAGGCGCGGAGGGGCGAGGCGGCCCGCGAAACCGAAGCTGCGGTGGTGAGCGAAAGCCATCTGCATGCTTGCTTGCATGTTGCATGCCTGCCTGCATGCTGCATGACTTCCTGCATCCAGCATGCAAGCTTGCATGCCTCATTCTGGCTTGCATGCTGAATGCATGCTTGCATGCTGCATTCTTGCTTAAATGCTGCATGCTTAATACATGAATAATGTTTCATATGATGAGATTATTATATCAAATGTATATTATATATAACGACGACCTCCGAGGTCGAGTGGTTTGTACACCGATTTTCATGGTGTCGCCATCTCTGAGGTCCCGGGTTCGATCCCCGGTCGGGTCAATTTAGAAATTATGGTTTTTCTAAATTGTCTCGGGTCTGGGTGTTTTCTGTGTATAATAAGTATGTATTTAAGTAATTTTAGTATGTTTATCCGTTGTCTAGTAACCATTTAACGAGTTTCTTCGAAGCTTCTCTTGGTCTAGATAATTAGTGTGATTGTAGGAAAGATTTATTACGAGTTTTATTATTATATCAAAAGTACATTATATCAAATGAAATTAAAGAATCTAAAATTGTATTAAATGTTTATAATATTAAGTCAGTTGTTATATCAAATGAAATTATATAAAATAAAATTATATTATCTGAACGTTACACCATAAATATTTATATAAAACATTACCCACCCCGTTTGAATGAGGTTATATGTTTGTTAATAATGTCACTTTATGTTAAACTTATTTGATAAATATTTTATTATTATTTTTAAAATTGATCGGTGTAGATAATATTTGCTATTTTGTCTAAAATAAATGATTTTTATTAATTTTACTTATAACTTAGATAAAACCTTTGTAAACAAATTATATAATACTCGCGGCCCGCCCGCGACTTCGTCCGCGTGACTTGAAGGAGATTGACCATTTTGGACCAAATGATGCCCAAGCATGGGAATACTTTTATTTCTTTCCTTACATGAAGAGATATTTAAAATATTAAAAAGAAACATCCACGGGGTTATTTTGTACCTAAAAACTTATCTCATGGCTTTTTGGTGCTTTAACTTTTGATATATTTTTTAAAGTTGTCGTTTACGTTATATAATATTATTATATTACTTAATGCCTTCGCACACGGCGTAATAAGACGTTTGTTATTATTTTTCGCAAATGTTAAACCTACACAACAGATTTTTTTTCTCAATACTCCTCGGATAAATTCTAAAGAGCTTTGAGTTACATACTAGTATTAGTCTAAGAAACATTATGCACTATGATTCAATGTTGAGTAGCACTCTTGGTCCAACGTCCATACAAAAATGGTCAATCTCCTTTCCAAACATTTTCATTCACACAATTTTATTCTTGTCCTGACAATCACGAACCCCAACAAAAAAAGAATCAGCATTATAATATAAATAAATTTTCAAAATCACCGATGAGAATCAAAAAGTTCTTCCCTCTTTGGGTCGGAGTCGGTGCTAATTATAAAACGCTCATGATTCAGCAGCGATCTCTTTCAGACAACCTTTGGTTTGTGGACCTAAGAAGAAGATAGAGGAATTGTGCAAGTTCTAATAAATAGATAATAATATGATGGACAATAAATTAATACCTAATAATTTATAAACATACACAACATAAATAGGATAAAAGTATAAATATAAAGATTTGAGATTGGAGTTTTAACGTGACCTCTTTGCTTCGATAGAGTAATGGAAGCTCTTTTTAATATTCCTTTATCCAACAAAATAAATCCTCTCGAAGATAAGATAAAAGCGAAAACATCGTGGACCCACTTAATAGGGTTGAAACTTAATACAAGCATTAGCTTTAATCTGTTATGTACCAAACTTACATGAATAATCAAATGAAAACATCTTATGGAAATGACACAATATAATAATACCCTTAGAGCATTAAACCAACTTAATGCTCTAAGATAATACTGCAAATAAACGCAGATGCGTTGCTCGAACAAATCTGTGTTTATGTTTTCGGTATTTCCAACTTGACGTAAATGTTGTTTATTTTCAATAGTTAGGTATAAGTATCCAGTTTTGGAATTAAATAAAAAGGTTTTGTAAGCGTTCGCGCGTGATTTGCAACTGGCTTACGTGCCTTACGAAGCAGAACAATTATGCGCTCTGAGTGCATACAGCGTTGTCACTTGTTTAGAGAAATTTTATTACTTTATTTACATACATCTAACATCACACAAACATACTTACGGGCTATGACCTGTGAAGGGTTAGCCAAAAAGAAGGCACCACGCAATAAAGACCGCAAAAGCAGTTTACGTCACAGTCCACGTTTCACCAAACACCAACTGCACATGTGCTCAGCATGACAGGTGGTGAGCCCATCGCCACTCTGTACCGTTGAATGTATGTGCAGTCTTTGGTCCGTTAGTCGCCTTATATGGCAATCAAGGGAAGATATGAGATGATAGTGTTCTATTGATGAGCCCGCCACTACACAGCGTTGTTAGGAAAATACATTTTAAAGATGCTAAGTTTAAGTGTCCGTCAGACTTCGAACTTCTTAACTTAAACCTAAATTGTTTTGTACCTATGAAATGCGAAACCGCGTTTTCTACGTTAAGCGGGTCCATACAAAACACCCCGCGCGCGTTTTGGTATTACCCGCGCGCGGCACCCGCTTAACGTAGTGGACGCCCCAAAGCTTTAAAATTAATTGTTGGTACATATTATAATTACACTATTCATAAAAATCAGTGCCAAATAACAACTGATAAATATGAAATTCATTTTTAAAAGTTCAAATGGCTCTTTGTAAGCTGCGTAGACGCATATTATTCATTTGAACAAACTCTCGAACAAACAATAACTGTATATTGTTCTTTGTATTCAAAATACCTTTAAAATACAAAATATTATTTTTGCATTCATAGAAAGACCTTAAAATTAATTTTGGAAAAACTAAATTAATAACTTTTCACCCATATCAAAAATCCGTCCTTAATTTAAATTATACCCTTAGAATAATAACGCTATAGAAGGATAGTCTTCATACAAGCGCTCTGTCAAAAATGAAGCACTAAACCGATTCACACACGCGTGACGTGCGCGCATGGCCGTGATCTGCTATCTCTTTCCAATTCTATTAATATGAAAGAGACAGCACTGCGACAGCCGCTGCTACCGAGGCTTTTACTTAGAGAATCACACTGCAGTACGTTTAAATTTTTATAACACATTTGCTTGTAAAGAAGCTCTTATTACACCGATTTCAGTATCGTAATGTAATAAGTTTCGCACTAGTGCGGTAATGTAATTTAAAAATTAGTAATCATTCGAATCTATGGACAACATAGGCCTTTAGCCCGTTAGTAGCTTTTACGACACCCAAGGGAAGAGAGGGGTTGGTAGTATTATTTTGATGAGCCCATCGCCGCTCTATGCTGTTGGATGTATGTGCAGTCTTTAGTCCGTTAGTCGCCTTTTACGACAACCAAGGGAAGAAAGGGGTTGGTAGTATTATTTTGATGAGCCCACCTACGCTCTATGCTGTTGGATGTATATGCAGTCTTTAGTCCGTTAGTCGCCTTTTACGACAACCAAGGGAAGAAAGGGGTTGGTAGTATTACTTTGATGAGCCCACCTACGCTCTATGCTGTTGGACAAAGAAAAATATATGTTGGCATACCAAAGATTCATGCACTAGTAAAACAACAAAAAACGCAGTCATTTTCGGAAAATGTGTTTTCCTCGCAAATATGTTATAAAACGTCGTATGGCATACGTGCGCTTTGATAATTACAGCCTCTGCTTTCTTGTAGCCCTCGCCTGCGGCTCGGGCTAGCAATATCGCCTCGGCTGTAATTTTCATCTTACCGCACTTATATCATAATGTACTATTATAACACATTTGCTCATAAAGAAGCTCTTATTACACCGATTTCAGTATCGTAATGTAATAAGTTTCGCACTAGTGCGGTAATGTAATTTAAAAATTAGTAACATTTGAATCTATAGACAACATAGGCCTTTAGCCCGTTAGTAGCTTTTACGACACCCAAGGGAAGAGAGGGGTTGTTAGTATTATTTTGATGAGCCCATCGCCGCTCTTTGCTGTTGGATGTATGTGCAGTCTTTAGTCCGTTAGTCTCCTTTTACGACACCCAAGGGAAGAGAGAGTTTGGTGGTATTATTTTGATGAGCCTATCTACGCTCTATGCTGTTGGACAAAGAAAAACATAATGTTGGCTTACCAAAGATTCATTCACTAGAAAAACAACAAAAAACGCAGTCATTTTCGGATTTTTTTTTTCCTCACAAATATGTTATAAAACGTCGTATGGCATACGTGCGCTTTGATAATTACAGCCTCTGCTTTCTTGTAGCCCTCGCCTACGGCTCGGGCTAGCAATATCGCCTCGGCTGTAATTTTCATCTTACCGCACTTATATCATAATGTACTATGACCTAATTAACTACAAGATACTATGAAATACTGAAAGCTTACCTGTGAAAAGTGATGTTATTACACTTCTTTTGTTTTTCAGATGTGTTGTGACACAATTTAACTGCACAAACCGTAATTTTTTTTTTGGTTTCGCGAGACACGTTCGGCGCGCTGTGACATTGAACACTACGGAGCGGTCCGGCGTTTGGTGCCATTTCTGGCTCCAATCAATGTGCTTCAAAATAGGCGCGCGAACTTGGTTTCTATAGCGTTATTATTCTAAGATTATACCTTTAAAAACATTAAATTAGAAAGCGTCAATGAATTCACTTTGTTCGGTATTGTAATAGACACTCATATTAACTGGAAAGCACACATACAAAAAAATAAATCAAAGTTGGCTAGTTTTGCACATGCACTACGAGAGACTAAAAAGACTACTAGTGTAGAAACAGCAATATCGACCTACTATGCATATGCACATGCTTGGCTCAACTACGGCATTATTCTGTGAGGAAATAGCACGGATGCTCCTGCTTTATTCACTCTTCAAAAGAAATTAATCAGAATAATTGCAAATATAACTCAAACTGACAGCTGCCGACCCTATTTCCAAAAATACAGAATACTCACATTATCTTGCCTTTATATTTTAAAGATATGTAAATTTGCCCGTAAATACAAACACTTCTCCACAAAACGTGAAGAAGTACAAAGTAAATATTCATTACGAAATAAAAATAAATTAATACTGCCAACTTCCCGGCTTAAACTAAACTCATCAAAGACGTATAATCAATCAATAAAAATATATAATAAGCTTCCAAAGGAATGGATAGAAGAAAAAAACGACAATATATATTTTTTTTTAAAACGACTTTATATAAATAAAGTAAAGAAACTATTAACTTCTAAAAGCTATTATGATATAGACGAATATCTAAATGATAAGTTATAGTTAATTATTATATATTCAAATAACAAACATAAAAATATTTAATACTCTATATTATCTAAAAGCGCTTCCACTCTTCTACTTAATTTTCGTGCCCCTGCGGGGTCCATAATTATCCTGTGTATCTATTTGTAATTACATACATTGTGAATTATGGTTGTGAAATAAATAAACAAATAAAAATAAATAAACAGTGCAAAATAAAATCTCCGTTATACCTACTCCTAAAAAGTCTTACTCGACTTAATAAGTTACCGTTTCTTCTCGGCACAATTTTACGTTATAAAATATTTCAAAAGAGCTATTCACACAGCTACTTTTACTACAATTTAAGGCAAGGAAGCGTAAAAACGGTGCGCAAACTACCCGCGGCCCGCGTTCGTAGCGGTAGTACAATATGCATACCGTCTGCATACAATATTCATTACTTGGTCCGCCTTAATGAGGCAGGCATGCTCAGTGCATAGACGGGTCTACATATAAAGTAGCATTTAATATGTGCTGGGATAGGTTATTGAGGTCATCATCGTCAGCCTATGGACGTCCGTCCGTGCGTATTTGCTATTTAATAATAGTAAATCTTTACTTTGAAAAGTAACTAAGGTAAATAATAGACTTACCTTTTACCACTGAACGCACACAACACCAATTTTAAAGCTCAAGGTAAGCTTCTTTTGAAACTTAGTAAATCTGCCTCTCTTCAGAACTCTCCAGCATTCTTGGAATAGACATCGGTCAGGAACTGAATCCAAAATGCTACATCGATAGTGTTATTTTAACTGCCTCCCGTAAGTTGGACATATTATCAATAAGGAGAGGCGGTTTTTCACTCCCGAGCAGCGCTGTTTGCTG
Organism: Scoparia ambigualis; assembly: GCA_963921215.1. NCBI lineage: Eukaryota > Metazoa > Arthropoda > Insecta > Lepidoptera > Crambidae > Scoparia > Scoparia ambigualis. Next base: position 26,000,538 of record OY992507.1, on the reverse strand, counting down.
TACAAGACTGAGGTGCGATTGAGTATGGAGTATTGTTCCCATCTATGGGACGGCTCCGCTTAATACCTCCTCGATGCACTTGATAGACAGCAAAGGCGAGCGCGGTACGCATCATTGGAGATGCTGAGGTTACAGGCTCTCTTGAGAACCTCCAGCTGCCTAAAGACATTGCTTCTCTCAGTGTCTTCAATCAAAATTACTACGGACAGTGTTATGAAGAACTTATTCATCTAATCCCGCCCTCTTCTTTCCTGTCCCGGACTACACGTGCTGATCTTAGGTACCACCATCATACTGTGCAGAATATCAGCACTCGTACCAAAAAAATTGAATAGTCATTCCTCTGTAAGAAGAAGAAGAAGAAGAAAACTTTGTTTTAACTTTGGTTCAGCGCTAAGGTAAATTGTGAAAACTCAAAAATAATGTTTTTGTAATATTTAATGGAACTATCTGGTCTGTTTGTAAATTGTTTTGTAAATGTTATTATTGTGTATAACTGTATGTTTTCCTGAATAAATGAAAATGAAATGAAAAAATATAAGACCATTCGGCTTCGGAATTCTCTGCCGGCGCATGTGATTCCCATCTCCTATAGTCCCGCGTTCTTTAAGCGGGGCGTGAAACGGCATTTATGCAGGCCGTCATGAATGGGTGTTACCGTGCTTGTTCGACGGTGAGGAACGCTCTCGTTATTTTGGACTGCATCGGCTGCTTACCATCAGGCAGGATGTAGCCACTATGACTTGTCACATAAAAAAAAACTTGTTTTTATTGGTTAGATTACGGATAAACAAACTTGTTATACAAAGAAAACATCCAGACCCGAAATTGATTTAGGAAACTAGTTTTTTTCTAAATTGAACCGACCAAGAATCAAACAGAGATTGTGACGCCAGAAAAGGCGTGCTAATCACTCGACCACGAAGGTTGTGAAAATGATAACACTAGAATGCGACTGTGGCGCCATCTGGCTGCCAAAGTGGGAGCTGCGCATACAATATTCATTACGGCGAGTACGTACAGCTCGCCCTAATGAAACAATGTATTCAAGTTTGTTCAGGACTAGAGGACTACTCGTCCGTGAAAGCATTCAGTCTACGTCTGTTGTAACTTGTTACTTGGATACATTTGTGTTGGGTAACATTGTAGTTAGAGGTCGCACAGAAAACCCTGATTAATTGTTGTACTTGTATGACATCTGTAATAAGATTCTACAATATGAACCAATAATATGAGATTTGAGACGTTTTTGATATATTCTGGCACTAAACTAAGTGAGCTGTTAACAATTAAGTTAAAAGAACAATTTTCTTTTAACCTAAATGTCAACATTTATGAAACAAACGTATAAGCAAATAAAGCTAAGGAGCAAGATTTAACAAAGAACTGTACACTTTTATAACGTTGTGTATCTTCTTTCTATCTGTAGCCCACTATCACACTAATATTACCTATAAAGGCGAAAGTTTTTGAGTGTGTATGTTTGTTACTCTTTCACGTAAAAACTACTAAATAGATTTGGATGAAATTCGGCAAACAGATAGTTTATAACCTGGATTAACACATAGAATACCTTTTATTTCGATATTTCCACGGGAACGGGAACCACGCGGGTGTAACCGCGAGCGGCCGCTAGTATCTTTAAAAACATGAAACGTGGTTCGTTAGTAAGCGCATCACTTGAGAATGACAGGACCGCTTTAGCATTTTTTTTGTTTTGAAATTAGATTCATAAGGAAAGAAAATTTGAAAAAAATACCTGAAAAAAAACTTAACCACTTTTTTCATTTGGAATAAATATGAACTTAGAACATTGAAACACACATTAAACATTTGGAATTTGATATGTACTCTTTTTACGCACTCGGCATTCCATTTCTTTTTTAATAAACAGCGTATTACTGATTTACAGATTTTTAATTACTTATTAATTTTTCATTTTTAACCGAGAATCCATCTAACAATTACTGCAAAAAATTACTCCGAGTAATGCCAGTATCGCTGCTTTAATTTCTTATACGAATACTGTACTGATTATGTACTATGGAGCTTTACCTTAACCGAGAATCGATCTAACAATAATATTAATGCAAAAAATTACTTCGAGTTAATGCCAGTATCGCTGCTTTCATTTCCTATACGAATATTGTACCGATTTGGTGTTATGGAGCTAAATTTTGTTTCTTTTTTTGAGTGTCTGTTATTTTTGGTTTGTATCTTACTTTTTTACCTGTTAATTGTTATTGTTATTTAGGGAACTACTGCTTTATTATGTTGCTGTTAATTTAAGTATATTTTACATAGATATATACATACATATAATCACGACTATTATCCCCGAAGGGTTAGTCCGAGACTAGGCAATGAGGACAGCAAAAGCCTTACCATGGTCCACTTTTCACCAAATAGCGACTGCACATGGGCTCAGCGTGACAAGTGGTGAGCCCATTGCCTCTCTAGGCTGTTGGATGTATGTGCAGTCTTTAGTTCGTTAGTCGCCTTTTACGAAACCCAAGGGAAGAGAGGCGGTGGTAGTATTCTTTAACCGCTACGTGACACGGTTAACGCGACAGGTTAAAGTATTTCGGATTTCACTTATTGTTATGATCACCAACCAAGTTTCGCATTATATTAAGAGGCCTATTACATTTCGACTGTGACTTTTGCGTAAAATAGCCAATTTTGGCGTGCTTGATCTCAGAAACAAAAATACATGAACAATTTTGACTTATTGAATAGTGTAGATAGTTATTGGAATAGTTCGTAGCGGCCTCGCTTTTTGTAAATTTTGCTAAACTTTTTAATTAAAACCCAAAATTGCAGAGAAAGAATTTCATAAAATGTGCAAAGGCACTTTTTTGAGCTCATCGATTGTACTACTGTTCTAAACGCAAAAATCACATTCGAGATGTAATAGGCCTCTTAAGTATATACCTACTTACGCGACACGGTTTACTAAGTATAAAAGTATTTAAAATAATTTAAAACTGTTTATCCCATAATAAAGAAAAATAAAATAACGATCACCTTCCATTTACAACTCGTCTTTTTTATATCGCTGTGAGAATGTCCTACGTACATTGTACGTGAGAAGACACAAACAGTACCTACTTGTACATCACCGAGACAAATTCATGCATCCCACTGTTCCGCATAATAATCATCGCACGGTATGCATACCATTGTATGTCAAATTGCGACCAGGACATTGTGCTAAAATCCCCTGGGAGCGAAGAACAACGGCGCAACTCGATCCCGGCGGGTACTACCAACCACAGTTAGGTCTTGGCACTGACAACTGTGTTGTTAAGAAGTGCGCAGTTAGTAACAAGTTGGTCTACAGAAAGTTGTTGTTGAATAATGTTGTGTGTGGAAATAAGGTAATGGTTACGGTTCTGTGATAAGTTAAGCAGTTATTTGAACTAACGTACTGTGTCGCGTAGCGGTGAAAGAATACTATGACCCCCTCTCTTCCTTTGGGTGTCGTATAAGGCGACTAACGGACTAAATGCTGCACATACATCCAACAGCATAGATCGGCGATGGTCTCACCGCCTGTCACGCTGAGCACATGTGGAGTCGCAATTTAGTGTAAAGTGGACTATGATAGAGGACTATTTTTGCTGTCTTCATTGCCTAGTCTCTGACTAACCCTTAGTGGATAATAGTCTTGATTATATGTATGTAATGTATGAAGTTATTCAAACAATCTTTTATTTAGTACTCCGACTGTTTCGTAGCCCCAAGTCAGTAAGGAGTATTTTCTGTCATATTGTGCTTATATCTATAAGTTTTCAATTATCCCCAATCCTACCTGATATTTTAAATGCGAAGATGAGTTTGTTTGTATGTTACGCTTTAACACATAAACTGCTAAAGAGATTTTGATGAATTTTGGTGGCCCTAAAACGGTAACAGACTACTTCTCCCCCTCCGGAAAATAAACGACGAAAGCTAGTTTACTAATTAATGTTAATTCATTGTAACCAGCTAAATAAAATAAAAAGGAAGTGCAGCAATGTACGAACACATTTCGCAGGATATTGATGTAAGCTTATGTGGCTGTAGCGAAAAATTAATAACTCCTGCTAATTAAAAAACTTACTTTGAGATTGTTTGTGCTGGTAGAGTTGAGATAATTAAAATATGTACCTAAATACATACATATAATCACGATTGTTAACCCCGGAGGGTAAGTCAGAGATAAGGCAATGGGGACGGCAACGCAGTCTACCATTGTCCACTTTTTACCAAATAGCGACTGCACATGTGCTCAGCGTGACAGGTGGTGAGAACATCGCCGGTCTATGCTATTGGTAGGTTAGTATGTGCAGTCTTTAGCCTGTTAGTCGCCTTTTACGACACCCAAGGGAAGAGAAGGGGTGGTAGTATTCTTACAACGCCACACTACACGGTCAATTAAATATTAAAATATCTATACTATCCTACTAATATTATAAACGCGAAAGTTTGTAAGTATGTATGGATATTTGTTACTCTTTCACGTAAAAACTACTAAATGGATTTGGATGAAATTCGGCATACAGATAGTTTATAACCTGGATTAACACATAGGATACTTTTTATCCTGATATTCCCACGGAAACGTATGGATGGATGTTTGTTACTCTTTCGCGAATTACTGGTCCGATTTAAAAAATTCTTGCAGTGTTAGATAGCCCATTTATCAAGGAAGGTTATAGGCATAATTTGTTTAGGTACGGGTACGGGTAGTAACCCGTGCGAAGCCGGGGCGGGTCGCTAGTGTATGTATAGAATAAAACTTCGGAGTGGTAAAACAGAGCTGTGTGGTATATTGGATCACAAGAAAAATACTACAAACTACTCTCTTCCCCTAGGTGTCGTGAAATGCGACTAACGGACTAAAGCATTGTTTAGACCAAACGTATTGTCCGCCGCGGACTGTGAGTATGCTTATTGGCAGCCCCAATGTGAACTTGGACTCAGTCTGCAGTATGCGTTCTCACCAAGGCGACAATACGCTACGGCTATAACGTAGAAATCCGCGTCCACCGTGCATAGACGCGTAGTTCAAAAATCGGCCACCGAGAGTCAGTGAACACGCACTTCGTAATAGCGTATAGTCTGTTCGGGTCTGATACTCTAGTTCAAATGACGTTGCCTCGATAGTCATTACCTCGACGGTACACTTCACCAATGGCTCGTTCCCTCGAAAGGTCAATACCTCGACGAATCTCTTCCTCGACGAGTCTTTTCTTCGATGGTGCATTTGATCGATGGGTTATTATCTCGAAAAAATCATCAAAAGTGCAGTAAATGTAAAGTATTTGTGTGTGTAACTGAAAGGTGTGTTCGGTGTGAACGAAAAGTTACCTAAATATGGAAAAACGATAAACTGTGTAACGCGCGCTCACAGTCAGCGGCGGCCAATATTCGTTAGGTCTGAACAATGCCTAAAGACTGCACATCCTACATTAAGATAACATCTTAACCTCATAAATGCTTAAAATGCTTTGGAAAGCAAGTTAAGCGGTTTGATGTAGTAAGATGCCTTCGTTAAAATCACAGAAAACGAATCTACCAATACTACTATTTATTCTGTGCCAATACTTACCGGGCCAGCGCACCGGCGGCAGTGTGTTTGGTTATAATATGTCCATGTTCCAGACCTGAGCCCAGTTATAAAGCTTACAAACTTATGATGATGATGATGTAGGTGATAATGATAAAGTGCTACCGCGTACACATTTAGGAGTACCTTCGTCGGCGTGGCTACTAGTAATGTGCCTACATTTGCCCACCCATCTGTTAACAAGCTACATCAAAAGTTGCTTAGTATTTTTGCGGCTGTTACGACCTCTCAACAATACGCTTTGATCACTTCGCCATTGTGACCTCTGTGATGTGCTGTACAAAGTACCGCCGAATAAACAAAACGCTCCATGCACTGAACAAATTTGCAGAGTAGGAACATGACGGGACAATGGACGACAAATATCACGTACAGTTACGTTATACAGAAGGTTTGGTAAAATGTATTATGGCGTGATAACCGTGTCCTGTAGCGGTATAAGAATAATACATAGTGAAATATACATAAGTACACAGAATCACGACAATAGACTGTGTCCACTAAGAATAAATCTGGTGGATTGGCGTTTCCAATGATCAATTATGATTTATAGAAACAAAATATTATCTAAAATATTCATTATAAAAAATTAATGTTTTTAAAGAAAAAAATCGACAATATTATGCATTAAGGCATATGGCATTAAACGGAAATCAAAAGCCGTAACGTCACGCCGTGCCAAATGTCATTTTATTGTTATGACATTTCCATAGAACAAGCCTCGAACGAACCGGATGTTTGGCACGGCGTGACGTCATTTACAAAACATGGCGGTCTTAAGCGTTTTTACGAAAAATTTAAATGGGAATATAAAAACGCAAAATGAATATTGTAAATGATCGATTTTTTTTAATAATGTATTTTTAGGATAAAATAGCTAAACAGGTATCGTTTTAATATGATTTTGAAATTTAGTCAACTAGTCTATTATGTCAAAAGGGTTATTCAGAGACTAGGCAATAATGACCGCAGAAGCAGTCCTCTGCTATAGTCCACGTTTCACCATATACAACTGCACATGTGCTCAGCATGATAGGTGGTGAGCATATCGCCGCTCTATGGTTGGATGTTTGTGCGTCTTTAGTCCGTTAGTCGCATTTTACGACACCTAAGGGAGGGGGGTTAGGAGTATTTTTAGGGAAGCCACTATACCATACAACTCTAAAAATAGTTGTTCTTTGCACTATACAGGATGTCCCAGTGGCGGGATTATACACCTATTACCGAACACCCTGTATATCCCCGTAAACCCTTCCTACCACCTAATATAGTAATAAATAATTCTTAGAGTAATTAATCTGGGCGCAGATATGTTATCTCCGTCCCAAAATGGCGGCGTCCACTTAAATCTTGTTCATAAAGTTGTCGCACGCCCTGAGTACGTTAACCGTGTGATACGGGTAGTACCTTCCTGTAAGCTTTTTACTTAATAAATATAAGCGCAAAACGTTTTTATAAAAAGACAAAAGTTATAGTTATAGTTTCAGGTAAAGTTGGTTTATTACTCGAAGAAGAAACGTCTCAGGTGATAATCGAACCTACGTCCTTCGCAATCCGGGCGGCTGGGTTGACCACTTATTATTACTGTTACTACGATTGTCCTAAGAATATCAACTTAGAATATACAGCGTGTTTCTTGTAAGGTGTCAAGCCGATGTGTGGTGATAGAGAACTACCATAGCTATCCATTGAACCCCCATGTATGTTCTACGACGTTTGTAGTTTTCGAGTTATAATTTTTTTTCGTTATTTTATGATTCTACGACGAGACGTCTCTAACAAAATTATATCTTTTATTGGGTCGACTTTTCTTCGATGTTTTTTTTAATACAATGCCTATTGATTGCACTTTGATGAGTAAAAAAATCTGAAAAAAAAATAAAAATGTTTATTTAGCAAAAAACATAACTTAAGCCGAGATACATGATTGATCAGTGACTCCCAAACTAGGCCAGGCCTGACTCGTGGGAGTCAGGCCTAGCATCTTCTTCCCAACTTTAACCTAAGGTACTAAAATTTTGATCCTAACTTTAAAGGATTAATCAAAACATAATGGAATTTTCAACTTAAATAAAAATAAATAAAAAAGATTTTCTATAGCTTCTGACTAGTTTTAAAAACTGCCCAACCAAATGCTTTGTTATGCTTTCATACTAATACAAAAAAAGATGTACTAAATGGGGCTTTTTTTGCTGAAATCGGTCGTTGAACGTGGTAGATCGGAAATCAAGTTATTTTCATCTATACTAATATTATAACGAGGAAAAATTTGATTGTTTGTTTGTATTGAATAGGCTCCGAAACTACGAGACCGATTTAAAAAATTCTTTCACCGTTAGGAAGCTACACTGTCTCCGGTTAACATAGGCTACAATATATTAAAAAAAAATTAGGGATCCTTACTAAAACTCTAATAAATTCCTTACATCGCGTGCGCTACGAATGTGATCGTTTGGTGGACGGCATTTTGAACATATTAAATTATTATCGCATTTTGTGTTTTATTTTGGCCCTCTCATTAATAATGGTAATTTTGAGGATGGATAGCATTTAGGTATGAAATGCATGTTATTATTAGTATCAACTGAGCTCTTCATAAACGGAAAGGGATAATTAATCTCCTGATAGACAAGAATATGCAAAGATACTAAGAAATTATAAAATACTAGGAGACCGCCAACGACTTCGTTCGCGTGGACCCCGTGACGAATTTTCAAAATGACTCCCCTCGCGTTACCCAGTGACGACGCCTACATCGCATTTGTTCTATCATCAATAGTTTTCGTAGCGCACGCGATGTTAGGAATTTATTAGAGTTTTAGTAAGGATCCCTAATTTTTTGAAAATATATTGTAGCCTATGTCACCCGGAGATAGTGTAGCTTTCCAACGGTGAAAGAATTTTTTAAATCGGTCTAGTAGTTTTGGAGCCTATTCAATACAAACAAACAATCAAATCTTTCCTCTTTATAATTTTAGTATTAGATTAAAATGACACAATTTCCGATCTACCACGTTCAACGACCGATTTCAGCAAAAAAAGTCCCATTTAGTACATCTTTTTTTGCATTAATATGAAAACATAATTTGGTTGGGCAGTTTTAAAGACTAGTCAGAAGCTATGAAAATTATTTTTAATGGTTTTTTATTTAAGTTGAAAATTCCATTCTGTTCTGATTAACCCAATTATTAAAGTTAGGATCAAAATTTTAGTACCTTAGGTTAAAGTTAGGAAGAAGATTTTTTACTCATAAAAGTGCAATCAATAGGCATTGTATTTAAAAAAACGTCGTAGAAAAGTCGCCCCAAAAAAAAGATATATTTTTTTAAAGACGTCTCGTCGTTGAATCATAAAATAACGAAAAAAAATTATAACTCGAAAACTACAAAAAATTGTAGAACATACATAGGGGTTCAATGGATAGGTATGGTAGTTCCCTATTACCACACATCGGCTTGACACCTTACAAGAAACACGCTGCTATATGAATGATGGAATGAAACGAATGAATTAACCATGTCGCGTAGCGGTGAAAGAATACTACGACCCCCTCTTTCCCTTGGGTGTCGTAAAAGGCGACTAACGGACTAAAGACTGCAAATACATACAACGGCATAGAGCGGCGATGGGCACCACCTGTCACGCTGAGCACATTTGCAGTCGCTAATTGGTGAAAAGTGGACTATGGTAGAGGACTGCTTTTGCTGTCCTCATTGCCTTAGTCTCTGACTAATCATTCGGGGATGAAAGTCGTGAATTTATGTATGTATGTATGAATTTAGACAGAAAAATATTTATTCTGTGACACACGTACAAATAAAACTTATAAAATGTTTACAATAAAAATTAGGCTAATAACTATGTGGCACAAAAAAGGCTTCCACTCAGCATAATGTCAAGACACGTAGATGGTAGCCCGACGCTGGTCTCCGTTGTCGCCTGAAATGTATAAAAATTAAAACTTACTAAAAAACAAAAGCAAACTTGGAGGGAATAGTAAAAATTAGTGTACATTACAAACATAATTTTTCCCTCTAACAGTAAAATAAAATAAAATAAAACTGGGGACACCCAGTTGGACGTTGTCGCGAAGCGGTGACAGAATACTACCTCTCTTCCCTTGGGTGTCGTAAAAGGCGACTAACAGACTAAAGACTGCACATACATCCAACAGCGTAGAGCGGCGATGGGCTCACCACCTGTCACAGCTGAGCACATGTGCAGTCGCTATTTGGTAAAAAGTGAACTATGGTACAGGACTGCGTTTGCTGTCCTCATTGCGTAGTAGTCTCTGACTAACCCTTCGCGGATAATAGTCGTGATTATGTTAATTTGTATTACTTACTAAGAAAAGAAAAGATTGAAGTAGGCTGACAAAAAGATCCCAGTGAGACAGGAATCTCTGCATGCCAACTAAGATATAGTAGTAGATATTAAGTGAAACCCTTTCATTTGTTACAAATAATTCCCGACCAACTCTCAAGTTCGGTAACTCGGCCATTTCGCAAGTGCCCCATTCGAAACGGAAAGTTTTCCAACAACGCAAATACAACCGGTGAATACGAGGAAATATGCAAATCGTACCCGAACTATACCTAACAGGCGCATTATCTTTTCTATAACATTTTTCCTTTCAGTTCCTTTTCGATTTCCCTAAAGGCACGAGGATTGCTCTGGGCTACCCGGCTCTACCTTCTCTATGTATTTATTTTTTTATTTTATTTTTCTACCTGGCCCTATGCTTAATTAAATTGTACGATCATCACGTTGTTGCACGGTTTGTTTGGCTTAACTTAATTAATTTTTGGTAACAAAAGAAAAGTTTTCTTCTTGCTCTTTGATTAACACTAATTGGAGAGAAATATATAATATAAAGATAATAGTTAATAGTTAGTTTTATTATTATGTTTACAAGATGCCCGGGTGACAGAGTGGCAAAACGCTTAGTCTCATATCCGGAGGTCTTGGGTTCTATTTGCAGGTTAAAGTACATACATACATTTAATTACGACTATTATCCGCGAAAGGTTAGTCAGAGACTAGGCAATGAGGACCGCAAAAGCAGTCCTCTGCAATAGTCCACTTTTCACCAAATAGCGACTGCACATGTGTTCAGCGTGACTGGTGGTGAGCCCATTGCCGATCTATGCTGTTGGAAGTATGTGCAGTCTTTAGTCCGTTAGTCGCCTTTCACGACACCCAAGGGAAGAAAGGGTGGTAGTATTCTTTCACCGCTACGCGACACTGTTGTGGTTATAATCCCCAACCAAGCATACGCATTTGCCAAGCAAGACAGCCATTCCGATCGATTGTAGCGGCGATTTCATTCCATCCATTTCAGTATATCAGGTAATGGGTAGTCCATGGACACCTTCCGTGGGGCATCCGTGGAGTTGCTTATGGCTGAGGATTACGGGTGACGGGTGAGAGCGGCGATGGGCTCATGACATATCACACTAATTTCGCGTGAAAGTCGTTAGAGGGTGAACCTTCTGTACGGTAGTACTATTAAACACACAAAATTTATGCTTATTAATTTTTGACATTTTTTATGCTTATGTTTTATAAAAAAAGATATTTGAATGATTAAAAATGTCAACCTTATTAGTTAGGTACAAATGTTTTCCAAAACTCATTTCAGCCGTTACTTTATTTTACTTCAAAAACTCAGTTATTTCCAATTTCTATTACTTACCACAATATCAATACAATAATTGGCAATCACATTTAATTTTATTCTTATAAGTAATAACTTAAGTTAACAATTTATTATGATTTATCATTCTTCATCCCAAAAAAACGATAAATTACCTATAAATTTTAGCCGTTTGTGTCGCTAGGGGAGAGACACTTATCCGCTTTTTTGTCTCGTACCAGGATACGTTTGTTTACACAATTCTATGACCACGGCTTATATTATATTGCGGTTCGACGCGATTCTGTTTCGGCGTGCAGTGGTACTGGGGGTAGCGATGCGCATTTGTCTGGCACAGACTATAGCTCGTTAGATTAGTTGTTAAGTCTTAACTATAAGTTAGTTAACTGTTTTTATTAGTATTGACGTCAATAAATGCCTGTAAAGGTTTACATTGAATAAATAATTGGACTTTTGCATTTTTTGACTTTTGACTTTTTAAGCACATGTGCAGTTGTTATTTGGTGAAAGGTGGTAATGCAGTGCTTTTGCGGTCCTCATTGCCTAGTTCGCACTAATCCTAAAGGGATAATAGGATTTGTTAGGGGTCATAACGCTGTTCGTCCAAATAGTATTTCAACGCTCATTTTGTCCGACTCGTATATAATAGTCCAATACGCATTCCGTCCAACATCTATTTGTCTAACACGTACTTATTTGGTCCAATATACATTTTGTTCAACAAGGATTTCGTCCAACAGGTTTTTCGTTTAAAGTAATGCGTACGTATTGTACAATTTGCGGTTGACAAAGGAGTCATATTTTCAGTCAGGAGAGGTTTTTTGATCATGATGTACTCACCTCGCTGACCCAATAAAGATTGATTAGGTTTTAACGACCAGCATGTAACGATAACAAGGCACCAAAGGCTTAACTTGACTTCCGAAGCACGAACCCTATCTTACTACAAAGGCAACAGTCTTCGCTCTGCAATTTAGATTGGCTTCCGAGATACTAATTAAAAAACACAACGAGCTCACCCTCTTTTAGTTGCTTTTAACCGTTATTTCATTAGAGAATTAGTTAAGTTTATCAATGAGCTCTATCGACGCCCGGCGAGGAGGTAGACGACAGTTTAATTAAAAACACGGGGAACTCCGCCCCCCCCCCCCTCTCTTCCTCACGACGCGACGACAGAGGGGGAGGTATCGCCTCATCACTTTCCTGTTGTGTTTATCCGACCGACATTAATAATTTGATACCTCACAATCTCAAATAATTACAAACATATTATTGTTAAAGAAACAGCCGAAAGTAATACTGAGAATTATGTTGGCTTTTTTTTTGCTCCTTTTGATGTCCGTTATAACAAGATTAAAGGCTCGCCGGATGAAAATAGAATTTGTGGAAAAGCCATAAAGAAAATTTTAATGTACACTAACAGCGGTGCTTGTATACTCATTTAGGTACCTTGTTTATTACATAATAAAATGTACAAAGGATTGTCTAATAAATAAGTCAAACAAATGTCTCACTGCTTGACTCAGGCCACATTACAATAGCACACGAGGCGATAGGGCAATCCACCCAACTGGCCCAACGCGGGTTTGTAGGTTTTATCGAATGGCATGTACCTTCCTAAGCACGGAGGACTTTGAGATATTTTCCCATGTGATCACCCATCCGGTTACCCGGCATTACAAAAGCAGCTTGACTTACAATACCGCAACCGAAACGCGCAAACTTCTGCGCCATCGAAGTCATCACCGTCAATAAGGTAAATAGTTAATAGTTACTATGATAGGGTAAAGCCACCAACTAGCACGCATTACAAAAGAGTACGTATTAGAGTATGGCGATGGTTGGCAGCGGCGCAATGGTAAATACACATAAATAATGGAGCTTTAGTCGAATTTCTAACTCTAGTAGGCAGACAACATATAGATTGAACTTTGGCCGATAATTTGGCCGTTAGGCGTACAGTTTGATATTATTCCAGTAAAGCAGTAATTGGTCTAACTCAAAACATTATACATATATGTAAGTAATACTGTTTTGTTTTAATTTTTACCTAAATGTACCAATAAACCATTTCTATTATATTATTTTCTAAAGCAACTGTCGCAATAACGGATCACTGGAAGGGTGGTTAAACATAAGAAAATCATCTTCGTGCTTTTGAAATAACTTAGAACATTTTGTCCTGGCTGTTCTTGTAAAACTACAGTCGTCAAAACCCATCAACCGCACAAGGCCAGAGCGTGGTGGGTTATTGTCCCATCTCCCCATGTGGATGTGGGAAGTTTATAAGGCGGATGATGATAACGATATTAGTTGATAATGTTATAACAATTAGCAACACTTGAAAAAAGCTTTACGTTAGTAGTTAGTAGTGTTCTGTGGTAGTGCTTAGACATTCGATGAACGTATTTCTGCCAGTCCTATGCTCTCTTTGGTAGTTCGTTTTTCTATTCTTGCTCATTTGAACTACTTTTACAAAAAACTTATAACGCTTGATAAGACGAGTAAATTAAAAAGAAATTCAACCCGTTTGGAAAATATAGTGTTTTGAAGTTATAGATTCCACGAAAGTGACGCAATGGTCCACGAAAGTGACTCCCCAAGCAACAAAATTTGGTACTATAAAAGTCCTAAGAACGTTTTGGAGCGTGCTCATTAGTGTACATGATTAGCACTATAATGATGTTAAGAACGTTTATAGAACCCCCAATAGGCCCTAGTTTTATCACTGATTTATTCTATAAACATTACATAAAGGCTCTCACGGTAATAAATCAGCTATGTAGTTGAAACCTAAAAGTGTCGAGAAACGCTTTTTGGTACTGAAATAGTGCTATCTGCAGCATTTATGTCACAAATTTGCACTATAAAAGTAACCAAAACATGTTTAAATTGCTTTTTTGCACCGTAAACATTTCCAGTGATCTTTTGTATCACACTTATTTAATCATTTTATTCGTGTTGTGGTCGTGTCGTGTGTTCTCCAACAAAAATCTACAAATAATATAAACAAATATCTACGAGTATGCTTTATTTCATTCGCCGATGTAATAAAAAGGAAAGGGACACTACGTAGCTCTGTCGTAACTTGCACTTGCGAAATTAATTGTATTGATAAAATCATTAAAGCCGATTTCAAATTTGACAATGCGTTCTCGTAATTTTCTTGTTTTAAAAAAATTTAAATTAATTAAATAAGTACTTTTCCCGACTATGACTGCTATAGTACACATTGGCACCAAGCCGTGCTGCTAATGTGATATCATGGCAGAAAACAGCAGTCATAATTGATTAACTATTTATAGCTGCTCATAAAGTACTTTTTTGTCACGATTTAGTATCGTAGGAGAACAAACAAACTCACTTAAAGAGCTATTTAGAATTGAAGTTATTTAGCAGCCGCACCAGGAGTCGCTATGGTACTGTTAAGAACTGTAGAAGAGTTATCATGATTTTTACAGAACTAGCTCTATAGCGATGTTGAGTGTGCTTGTAAGAAGATATAACGTTACGTAATCGTTGTGCAAGGTACTTTTATAGTGCAAATTGATCCTGTAATAGTGTTTTCGACACTCCTACAATACTAGTACTGTAAAAGTTATTTTCACGCATTATTATTGCAACATAGATACACAAAACTGTCAATAAGGACGACTATAGTACTAAATAGTACCATAATCGCTTTTACCATATCTATTACAGTGCAACACTTTAATGATTCTTTTGTATAGTCCTGAAAGTGTTCTTAGAGCAAAATTATAGAACGTAAATGCTCATTAATTTTATAGAAGCAAAACGCTCTGTTAAAAACCTTTATGGTGCAAGCAGTCACAATGATTACCATTAAAGGCAAGGCCTACTATATCACTGTTTGGTGATAAAATGCCTTGGTTATAGAAGCTTTTTTTACTTAGGTCACTCACTTAACAGCCATGATTTTGTAAAAAATTTTACTAAAAGTTTAGTTTTTACAACATAATCTTATTTTCATACTTGAACAGGCAAATTTAAAATAAACAAAAGTGACAATTATCGGTTCGATCCTAGGTTCGCTCATCCTGCGAAGTAGGTTATTTTACGTGATATGTCATTTAAAAGTGTAAAGTTTTTATTACAAACCATATTACTTTAATATAAGGAATAAATAAGAACTTGATGAACGATTTACTTACTTTACCTATCGACATCCGAGTGTATTTAACTTTAATATACCTTCTATAAATATATGAAAATATAATCACATACTGATCAAACAAGCCCAAACACAGCAGGTTTATCTTGTTTCGTTGCTTCATTTCTGCTTCACGATGCTCAATTTGGATTCAGACCTGGGATTATAGGTAAAAAACCACAATCAAGTTTAGCACAGACCACAAGACCCCTGTCGAGGGCTTTTAACCTGGACTCGTAATATTTTTTTGGTAAAAGCTTGCAGAATCATGCCTGGTTTTTTTTTTTTAATACCGGTTGCTTTTTGGCAGGTTTTTGTTTGTCTGTGTTTTCTTTTTTTTTCTTTTCTTGGCGATTTAATAAGCTTGAGCTTTAAGAGCTCCACATTTCTATTTTTCTTTTTTTTCTTTTATCTTTTCTTTTCTTTTGCTTTTTACTTTTTCTCTTTTGACGTGACAACGTCTTATAAATTGGTTTGCCGGGTGACACTTCAAGAAACTGCGTTACGCTCCGCTCACGTTATGCGCTCACAATGAGAGCGAGTGAGAGGCACGCGTCCCTTCCACTCGGGCATGGTTAGCCCGCCTAAGAGCATGGCATGGTTGGTTAGATCCTTCTTCCTACTATACGAATGAATATTCACATTAAAATTATTTTACCACTCAAAGTCGTTGTCACGTAAAACTTTCGCCCGTATACCGACTTTACAGGCAACCAATTTTTTTACTTTTTTTATCTCTTTTTTTTTTAATTACATACATTTCTTAATTCTATTACATTTCTTTTACTTATATTTTACAATTTCTTCTTAAATACCAATTCCTTTCCTTTTTACATACTAGTACTTACATTTCTTCTCTTTTATCGTAATTTCTATTTAGTGTACATGTCTTAATTATATTTATATTATTACATTTATTTGATTTGCTTATTTATTTTCTGCCTTCTGTTAATACATGTATATATTTATTTTTGTATTACATATTTTGCTTTTAACTACTGAATTGCTTATTTATCATGTCTGGTTTCGCTATTAGCACTAGTACCAGACCAACTGCGTAAAAGGGCGGACAAGCTGTCTGAGATTTATAGGTTGAAGTATGGCGTGGGACAAGGTGGACTTAGCTTACCTCAGTTGTTTAATTTGTACATGAAGGAGCTGCTCGTGAGACTCGGCAGCACACAGGGTCGGTTGTCATGTGGATGGAAAGTGTGTCAACAACCTTAGTTATGCCGACGGCAACACCATTTCACGACATGGTGTTGCTGAGTCGCTCGGTCAGCGCGCTGAGAAAACTTTTGGGAATCTAAGACTTTAAACTATCGCGTTGCATTACATTAAAACTGTTTTAACGGGACCTAATACGATTAATTTTGTAAGTAAGTACATATCTACTTGCTGCTTCACGTTTCGGTCGCGATGCTGCGGCCGTGGCCACAAGCGAACTGGCGGTGCGCAGCGTCGTCTGCTCGGGCGGGTATTTGTTTCTTCATCCACCCTCACACGTTCACTAAAATTGTCACAGTGCAATGAATCGTCAGTAACACGACTCCGGCACACTACTGGGTGGCGCAAAAGTAATGACCCTATTTGGTTCAGCTACAACATCTTTTCTAAATTAGAAAACTAGAATTCGTTTTTCATATATGTATATTTAGGCCATGAAATTTCATCGCATCACAATTTGAAGATGATGTCTCTTAAATGGTGACCTCCAGAGTTGATGCACATTTGAGCCCTATTTATGACATTTACCATAACTTGGCGTAACACTTCCTGCGATATGTTCCTTATTTCTTGATGAATGTTTTCTTTTAGGGCTGCGAGAGTCTGTGGCTTATTCATATAAACAACAGATTTCAAATAACCCCAAAGAAAGAAGTCGGGACAGGTGAGATCGAATGATCTTGCAGGCCAGGGTAAATCGCCAAAACGAGAGATAACACGGCCTGGAAAAGCGTCCCTCACTAAGTCCATAGAGTCGCGTGCTGTGTGTGCTGCAGCGCCGTCTTGTTGGAACCAGATATGCTGCTGCCCCAACTCATCCAAACTAGGTATCAAGAACTCACGTAACATGGTTCTGTAGCGCTCCCCAGTGACAGTTGTTGCATTGCCTGCAGCGTCTTCGAAAAAATAGGGTCCGATCACTCTATCAGCACAGACGCCACACCATACTGTAACTTTTAGAGGGTGTAAAGGTATTTCTTGAATAATGCGCGGATTTTCAGAGCCCCAGAAGCGAGTATTTTGCTTATTGACATGCCCTGAGAGATTAAAATGCGCTTCGTCACTCATAATCAATTTTGAAGAAAAATCATCCTCTTCAAGGTTGAGGTTCATGACGCGCTGGCTGTACTCTAGACGCTCGGTGGTCAGTAGGCAACAGCTGATGAGTCATCTGAGTTTTATACGAATATATCTTCAAGTCTTTGACCAAAATACGCTGCAGAGTCCGCCTGGAAATTCTCAATTGAGAGGCACATCGCCTTGTTGAAGTTTCTGGAGAATCTTCCACATCTTGGCGCACAGCATTGATATTTTAGGCTGAACGGCCTTGGTCTGCCAGACCTAGGTCTGTCCAATGTTGAGCCAGTTGCTTCGAGGCGTGTGGCAAAGCGTCGAAGCGTCTGTCCAATATACGAAATATGTACTTACTTACAAAATTAATCGTGCTAGGTCCCGATAAAACAGTTCTTGGAATCTGTAAGGCACACGAATCGGCGTATGCTGTATGTGGGTATTGACGCACGGGCTTGTATATAATGTAAAGAGTGCGTTTTTGTTATTTAAAGCAGCGAATAAAAGCCCTAACTTCATACCACCTATTAAGCTCTACAGCACAGCTCTACAGGGTTTCGCACTTCAAGTACTTAGGGCATCTTTTAACAGAAGACTTGCGTGATGAAATGGAAATAGAGAGGGAGCATAGGGTCTTATCAAGGCGGAGGTTTGCGCGATGCAATAGCCATGTTAGATTATATTGTTCAAAGCATACTCTCAGGCTTTCTATTCGCGCTCCCTCTAGGTCAGCTATGTTAGAATATAGAATTGGAAGAATTTAATGTCTATGGTAATTTACTGGCAGGCTTTAGTTTTGAGTTAAAATTAATAACTGTCAGGAACAGATTTAAATGTTGTGAAGTGATTGTCATGATCTTGGAAAAGATTATTGGTTACGATGATTTTGTTAGATATGGGCTAATCCTTTTATACCTTTATAGTTAGATTTATTTTATAAATAAAGATGTTGTGAACCAAATAAATGATGGATTGATATTAGAAGTGTGTTTATTTTTCTAAAAGATTCTAATCCTGAAGGAATTGAAATTGCACAAGAGTAAAAAGTGGATTTGAGTCATCCACAACAAGCTATATACAAAGGGCGCGAAAGGCATTACAGGTGCAATATAATATTGCATTTAGGGTTTTGTTGGGGCTGCCTCGTTACTGTAACGGGTTCAATGCGATAATGTGTAAACAGGCTACGACATTGTTAAGCAGAACACGAGGCAGTAACAACAGTATCTTAGACGGTAATAGCCCAATAGAACGAAAGACTTATCATTGGGCATCTCGGCTAGGCAAGTAAACAACACACAATACCCCTGCTCATTGTATATATTGATCCCTATTTATGTTTTCACTATTGTTATAACTATTTTTGATTATATTTTTAATTTTATTTGTAATTTCTTTTTATATTTACTTTCTGTGTGTCTCATTGTCATCCGAAATAAAGATTTATTATTATTATTATTGCAGAGTTCCTATGACCACCTTCCGACCACACCAAATACATCTCGATTGGTTCCTGGGAAGTGGTTTAAATCTTCCTGGCAAGATTTGACCCGAATATACCTACTTACACCGTGCAAATGAAATAAAGGCTTGTAAGCAATCACTTTCATGGCATAAAATCACCTTCGTGTACAAAAAGCCACGAAGATGAGGCCACGAAAGTGACGAAAATTGGTTTAATTTATTAATTTCAGCAAAGAATAAGTGTATCGCTTTAAATCAAATACAACATAAATATCTTGGATATTTTGTAGTTTCGATAAGCTTACTTTGACTTCAATTGCAAAAATACAATGGACAAATACTTATACATATATTGTCGACGCAAGTGTTCGTATGAATAAATAAAACTTATCAATTTTTTTTTCCACCCGGACTAATAACAGCGCAAGACTTACTTCAGCGATGCTTGAACACGACTGACATCAAACCAAATCTCTGTGACTAGTTGCTACTATTTTGTTCAACAGCAAAGCGGTTATTTGTAAGCAAATTTAAAGATTCTAAAATCGTGTGACCGATGCATATGGTGTTTTCAATTAAAAACAATAAGAAATACATTTTTGTAAGAATATTATGTGTAAAGTCATTGCGATGCCTTTAGTATGAGTAACACACAAATATTTTGAAATTTGGTGAAGCAGTAACCAAATGTTTTAATGCACCGGGAAGTGTGACACGATGAGAATTCACGAAATGGTCCCGTTTTTTGACCGGTTGTAATTTTTTTGTAATATGTATATTTGCTTCTATCACGACGAACTTTCTTTATTTTGTACTATAATAGATGTTTCATCCTCAAATTACTGTTTTATGTGTTTATCTAATACCGTTTAGAAAATATAACTGCGTGACCATCAAATTTGAGCTTCTGTGAGAATTACCCACGTACTCTTAGGTTGCCTTACCCTAATATGTACAAAGGAAGTCTTTAATTATAATTTATTGATTATGCTACGGATGTACTCGGAACTGAGAGGCTTCTGTTCAGCTAAGCGTTTCCGACCGCGTTAGGTACCCACTGATTATTGCCTTTCTAATTGATCGATCACTAACAATTTCAGGCGTCGCATTCAATTACTAATCAATTAACTGGGAACATATTCGTTTAGAGTGTCATTTGAAACGTGCCTGAATACTGCGATCTACTGTTATGATTACGAATTACAGTATTGAAATTACGGTTTAGATATACCTCCACCTAGACAAGTGGTAAGCGCTCCATGTCGATTCGTTAACGTTTGTCAATAGTAAATTGGTAGACAAGTTAGTAGATACTTAGCTATATTTCCGTGCATGGCGTGAAGAACTTGATAAGTCCTAAATGGCAATTTTACAGGGCAGCAACTTTAAAGTTTGACATTTTCTCCGAAATCCGTTTTCATCTTGAACTCATCTTTATAGCTTGATTTATGGATAATTTTATGTGATCTTTCAAATTATTTTACGTATTCTCGTAAAATCTGCTTCTTTTGTAAGGTATTAAGACTTATCAACATACTACCCAGAGACTTATCAACTTATTCCTCATACATTATTGCTCAAATCAGTAAAAACATGATTTAATTTAGTTCCTAAAAATCATTTTTTTTAGTGTAATTGAAATGTCTAAATTGATTTAAGAGTAATTTTAGATGGTTTTTCAAATATGGTTATACTTTTCTTTCTTATTATCTTATTAATCTTATTATTCATAATACTATAATTAACTTATCAACATGTTCACCGATGACCCACACACACCCCCACCCACATACCTATACTTATCAATTTATTCACCATAGAATTGGGTATAAATAATACACATAATTATCGTTTGATTACCTCGTTTTGTTAATTTATATACGCTATAAAGTAAAATTTGATACATGGATATATTACGTATATACTTTATTGTGACTCATCGCGTAGATATCGAGTTGTCAATTTATTCCCTACAAAACCAATGCCGTAGGAAGCCATTGCGACGATTAAAAAAATCGTGTAAGTCGAGTTATAAAGTTCTTCACGCCAGGCACAGATTTGATCGTTGCCATTAAAAAAAAAATTAGTTTAAAAAATTAAGTTAGGTACCTACATTAATTAGCTTTTTAAAGTTTTAAAATTACCAATCTTACGTAACGTTAACGTAAATAACGTTTTGTTGACATTAGACAAATTCCAAACATTCGCTCCAAAGTAAGATAAGAGTAAAAAGTTTGTTTCATATTCCGATTAAACAAATCATTTTTGGTTAAGGTTATTTTACTCGTCTATTGTAAAACGTTTAAAGCAACTAAGCTCTTTTTACAGTTACACAAACTAATATCTCTAACAAAAAACAGCGAAAAGAGACTTTTACAAATGGCGACTCGACTATGCAGATAAAATTTGAGGCGGGTGTGACGTCACTGTCGCCGCATGAATGACCGCCTACGCACTACGCTGGGTAGTCGAGGGGACTGGAGCTTTCTCCTAAGCATTATGGCCTATTCTGAACTCTAAAAAGGGACAACGCAAATATGGTGGTCAAAACCCTCCGATATAAAATTCTTCAGAAAAGACATGAGCGTTTTAATATTTTACGTTGGGAATCTCTATCAAAAATCACTACCGGAAATGGCTGGTGCAACAGAATGTCTGGTAGTTTAAAGATAGGAAAATAGGAGTAGTAACATCACCACCTAAGTAATTAATAGCGTTGAAAATCAACAATTGGTATTGTTACTTATATTTTATTTTAAATTAATATAGATTACTATCGTATAATCAATAGGTATGATAATCTTTTGATAAAGTACTACAATGTTAAGATTGTAAATGTGAAGAGACATACACACATAATATAATCTCGACTATTATTCCAGAAGGGCTAGTCAGAAACTAGGCAATGGAATAGCAAAAGCAGTCCTCTACCATAGTCCACCTTTCACCAAATAGCGACTGCACATGTGCTCAGCGTGGCAGCTGGTGAGCCCATCGCCGCTCTATAACTATTGAATATTGTGCAGTCTTTAGTCCGTTATTCGTCTTTTACGACACCAACGGGGTGGTAGTATTCTTTCACTGCTACGCGACACGGTTGTGAGGATACGTTTTTTTATTCTGGTTTTTATGTAGATATTATCAGTCTTAAGAGAGCATTAAAGAATCATCATCATCATCAGCCTATAAACGTCCCACTGCTGGGCACAGGCCTCCCACGTGGACAATAGCACGTGGAGATATTGGGCCATAACCCACCACGCTAGCCCAATGCGGGTTGGTGGGTTTTAACGACTGCCATCTTACGACAGCAACCGGAACCAACGGCTTAACGTGCCTGCCGAAGCACGGAAGCATTAAAGAATGCGAGTCCCAGAAATAATGAATTATTACTAAATATGAATGGAAACGTATAACAGCGAGAGAGCGAAGAGCGTATAAGAGCGAAAGACGAACGTAGAGAATTCAAGTAGGGTTTATTAATCAAATTATTAAAGACATTTACTAAAACATAATTTCGCAATTGTAATCAGATTTCCCGCCTACGGCTACGCTCTGTCGCACCCACGTTACTCGGAACTTCAAATAGTGACAGAAATTAACAAATACAAGGTATTCAAAATTAAACTAGATCAAGAGCAGCCTGATTAAGGTAGCGTGGGAGGACTTACCATTATTTAGAGTAGTCAGTTTAGACAAATTTTGTATATTAGTGCCCTTGGCTCTGGCTACCTCGGTCACAGCTCACAGCGTTGTAAGTACTCAATACTTAATATATTTACAGCAAACTTTTAATATAACTATGGTGAAAAACTAAAATATGACGTTCAAATTATGTACACATAAGGCGCAAATTTAACACCATAATATATTATGGAGGGCTCATTGTATATATACGATTGTTGTTGTTACAATCTTCGGTTGCGTAAGCTAGGGATAAGAGAACCGTTTTTTAAAAGTTGTGGTATCAAATAGAAGAAGTGTTGGTAGAAAAAATAATATTTTTTGTAGAAAAAAATATCGATTAAAATTCACTGAAATTATGGCATGAAACTGGCAGCAGTTAATCTAGCAGACGTTGTTTTAAAACAAATATAATTATCAGGAAGGACTTGCGCGGGCTCCACGCGGATTACTGGCAGGAGGTGGCGCAGGTCGGACCCGGGTGGATAAGAGCCACCTATTAAGAACTTCCACCTAATAAGAGCTTCCATCTGTACCATTGATAATAATCGGAGTCCAAGACTCACTTTGTGTCGCTACGCCAAGTTAGTTAAGTTTTTTTAGTTAATTATTGATTATCTATACAATTTGAGTTCGAAAAAGTACGTATGACGTCATTGTTATAGATGCATAGTACTATCTCTATCTATCTGTATGTCTGTCAAAGCCGCGGCACCCGCATCGGATGAATGACTGCCCACGCTGCCATCGCCGTACGCCTACGTACTACGGTAGTGTAGTCGGAGGGACAGACTGGCGGCATTACTTATTTTTAGAACTCCATTTGGGCACACTGAATATTAAAGTTCATTTATTTTTGTTTCACTAACTAACGCCTAATAAAGGTCAGTCTATGACCTTTAGTATTTTTCTGCAAAGAATTTGTACCTATTGTATATATTTTGTGATTATTTTATTTTACAAACATAAAAGGTTGTTTATTGGTTGGTACACAGGTGACTTAACTGGCGGGAAGTCTTTAGTCGTCATCATTATACAACTACTAAATTAAAGACGGCACATGCTAGTGGTTAAACAAACCATATGAATGGACCCTTTTCAGGTTTCATTATGATCAAAGATATGGCTTACCATTATTTTTAAAGAAAATTTATAAGCTAAAGATATTAATACTTAATTGCATATGTAAAGTATTTTATTTCACTGTTGTGTTTGTAAACTTTAAAACTAGAAAACTACTGTAATGTATATCAGATATATTTGTAAGTCTGTGACGTTGCTAACTGACACTGTAATTCACTGATCCAGATAAAGCTAATCACTACTTTTAGAAATAAAAATCGATAACTTAACGATATAAAGTAAATATCAAAAGGAAAAAATAATGTTGTTGTCTCCATATTATTAAAATAATAATTTTAAATTTTTGTTTACGCTATCTCTTGAACTACGTAAACCCACCCTTGTAAGCAGCGAGCGTGTAGGCGCCACCTACAACCTACGCACTTGTCTGCCGGTAAGGGTGACCCCCCCCCCCCCCCCCCTCCACTTACTGCCCCTCCAATACTCGTCCGTGATTCACACACATCAATTGAGCGAATATTCCACAATATTTCCACTTATTGATGAGCATTAGTCTCTTTGTAATAATAAGATATCAATGAACAGTAACAATTTTGTTAAGTAGAGTAAAGTGTTATTTTTTATATATAAACTTTAGCGTTTTATTAACGCTTAAATACACTTAAGTAAAATTTTAAACACTGAAAAAAGACGACAACCTCAGGCGGGAATGAACCACGCACCTTCAGCACTGACAAATTTCGACGGGTGAAAACCGGACCTCGGTAGCTAAGTTGGGCAGCCCGGAATGCGGAAGGTGCGTGGTTTGATTCCCACCTGAGGTTGTCCTCTTTTTTCAGTGTTTAAAATTTTACTAAAGTAAAGTGATTAAACATGTTTTTATTCAAGTAAGCTTACTTTTAAAAGTATTTTAAGAAGTCGTGATACTCGTGATGCGACCATCGAGCACAAGTTGCTTGCAGTTACGTTTGTAAGTCATGACTTAGGGACTAGAAAAACAAATTAAAAGTTCTAAATTTCTGATTTCAAAAAAGTGAATTGACGCGGTTTCAAAAAAGGTGCGATCTGTCTAAGGCAGAGACCACTGGAGACCGCAGCTTTGAGAGCCCGGAGGGGTATACGGAAAACGGGCGTGATGTTGTACGTACTATTCTGTTATTCAAGATTTCAATTGCCATCTTTTTGCGATACACCTTCAAGTTGAGTCATATATGATCCAAATAAGGTGTGTGTATGCAAATCGCGGGCGGGCAGCGTCATCAATCTTGTCAGATTCGCGCGCCCGCCTTCGGGTTATCTTACGGGGACTTACGGGGCCTTACGGGCCGACCGTTATAGCCGCACGCTTTATAAATCATGACCACGGAACTTTTTATAAGTTAAGTTTTAACTTTTTTTTCAAATTGCTTTTTTTGTAACTTAAGGCTTTACTTTTTCCAAACAGGTTTTGTAAACTATGGCTGTACTTTTTCAAAATATGTCTTTAAGTATGGCTGCACTTTTTCTAAAATGGTTGTCATACCCTCAGAGTAATTACCAGGTTCTACCTATGGCTGTACTTTTCGTAGAATTTTTTTTTTGGTTATCATTACATCCTTTAAAAAGTGTTAATAATAATCTACGTTATTTTATCCTGAAAAAGGTTTTCAACCAACCAACTTTTTCTAAAAAGGTGTATAACCTATGTCTTCACTTTTTCTAACAAGTTTTTATTTTATCCTATGCTTACACTTCAGAGAACAGTAAGGCTAAAGTAAAGTAAACTTTACCTAAAAAGTTTTTAAAACCTAAGTTTTTGATTTTGAAAAAGATTCTTCTTAGTAGAAGCTCGCTAACTTACAGCAGTCATGTTCAGTTAACGCAAATACATACATTGAAATAAAACCCTTTTTCGAAATTATTGTTAATACCACAAAACGCGTTTGGCATTCATCTTACCTGACAAAGTGAGTGATGGAAGCAATCTTCACTCAGAATCCTTAATATCATAATACATCAGGTACTAAGGTGTAAAATTGTGATTATGGCTCCTGTACCTACTTTAAAAATGTCTACGACATTAAAGCTATGTTTAAAATACTTATTTTAATAGCTAGTTAAAGATAGCTAAGATTTAATCCCCGGGATCTATATGCCCCATCACACTAAAGAACTAACTATCTTATCTCTAACTGTCTATATAAACGTTAATTTTCCAATTTATTTTAGATTGACCTTTCCAACCCTTTTTAGGGTCTGTGGTTACAGGGAGGCACGACTAGATCCGTTTTGTAAAGTTTCATTGAATATTGTATAATAGGTTTTAACAGGGAAACAAGTTAAGACAAAACACCCGATAGTAGATTAAAATGGAAGTTTAAAAATGAACGACAACATTATTTTACTCGCAAACGTTATTATTACTTTAATAACATTTGCGGGTAAAATAATGTTGTCGTTAAATGTATTAATCACTATCATTATCAGTAAGCACCTAATCTATATTAATAATAGGTATGTTACCTATTATTAAATAAAATAAAAAAGGAAAACTTTTTAAAAAGTTTGGGGGAATATCATCATATAACATTCATCATTTCTATCACCACTTTTACTAAAGTAGATACATAAAACAATAAATTTCATTAAATTCTTTACTTGACACTAGGTAAATTGTACAAACCACATCAAAAGAGAAAATAATACATATGAAACTCGCCGGGTTTATGTTGCGTCGCGCTGGTTCGCGTTGACTTAGCATTCAAAGCTCGAAACAAAATCCAACTGCGAAATAAACGTGTGACGCTGAGTTTCTAGTTGGAAGCCAGAGTTTTACGTTTCTAGTCTGGCTACAGTTTGGAGTAGAATACTTATGTACGTACAATGCAAGTAATTAGCTTAATTAGTAATTGGCTACTTGACAGTTTTCGAAAAGTATTTAAACAACTAAGTACTTACAAAGGCTTATTATAAATCCCGTACAATATTTTCATTCTCGAAAAAACTTTTATTTTACAGAAAAAAACATATTTTTCTTCATTGATTTCAAATTTCGTGCGAAAACGGTGACTGTGACGTCACATTTCAATAATTATAGAAACTTATCTTTAACCCTGACAGATACTTTTTGATAATTTTGTGAAATGTGACGTCACATAAAGCTCAATCATGGCCGCCCCTTGCCGCCCGTGTTTCGGGTCTTGTAATCCACAGATAACAAATCGCAAATTTATTTTGTATAGATAAAATATTTACAAATTATGTTAATAAAAAAAAACTATTGGATAATTATCGTTAAATCATAAACCATTTCCGATATATTTCATATTTTATTGTTACAACTGTCAAATAACCAATTGGATATGGAGCTGTGTGAGTGACGGCTCATTTAAAGACACCTCACCCATCTCATCCCTCAGTGTGGTAAAAGGCGACTAACGGAATGAAGGTTGCACATACATCCGACAGCATACAGCGGCAATGGATACTCACTACCTACTATTACCGCCTCTGTGGTCTAGTGGCTATGCTACCGGTCACAGACCCAGAGGTCCCGGGTTCGATTCTTAGCAGGGGGTACATCTTTGTGTGCTCGGTTTGGTTGGTAGTAGGGATGTTAAGCCCGCCCGGCTAGCTACCACCATCTCATCTTAGTCTGTCGCCATAACAACGATGTTTATAGCATTGTGTTCCGACAGTTATATAGAGATAAAATAGCCAGTTCCTCAGTGGTTGAGGATTTCGGGTGAAGCGCGCTTCTACCTTCGGCCTTATCGTCCCTTCCCATCAGGTGAGATGAAGGCGCTTACCCGTTGTAGAACTAAAAATAGAAAAAACCTATCTAACTGAGCACATGTGCAGTTGTTAGTTGGTGCTGTGGCAGAGGACTGATTTTGCGGTTCACATTGCCTAGTCTCTGACTTACGCTTAGGGTAAAAGAGAAAATGTCTGTATATATAGGACGTCTGTATATATTTATATACATAGGACGATAGAAAAAATATTTTTAAAGCGCATCCCTTTGGAACGACGGCTGATTCGTGTTGGTATCTTTTTGTTATCTACTTCCGCATTACTTCCTGTTTATGTCAGGTCTAGGTATAATGACGATTTCCATGAAATTATGTATGAAGACTTTATAAAGAACCTATAGCACTGGAATCATTATTAAATATCGTATCTGGCTATGTATAATTAAGTATAGTTTGATGCTATATTAAATTGCGAAAAAAAAAGTGAAAGTAGGTAAAAGTACTTTTATTTATTTCCCGATTTAATATAAAATAATAAATTTAAAAATGTACAGATTTCAGGGTACTTAAAACAATTTAATTTTTTGCTCAATTATCTTCACCGACTCTGTAATTGCAAATCAGAAGTTGCTTCTGAAAGGCCAAAATTAGAGAGGCGGTTCACTGTACTTTTGTGTGAGTTTTAGTTAGCAGCGTAACGAGGTTCGTTCAAATTGAGGCCAGGAACTTAGTACAACCTGCTTTTTTTTACACAGCTAAGTTACGAACGAGGTAGCAGTTCATTTTTGTAGTTTAGTTATAGTTTTAGATTCTCGCTGACGCTAGCTTTCGTTTCTTTAACACTAGGTTACTTCAATACCTAAAGTAGGTACCTTATTTAATGTTTGTATGTATGTATCTTTTAATATATGAAGTTTGAAAAGACACGTACAAGAAGTTCTGATTGCAAGGTATTGTAGGCATACTGCCGATAAAGCGAACCGTATTGTTTGCAGGCTAATAATGTAATAGTTTATCGAATAGGACAAGTACAAGCGATCTATTATTTGTTCTTTAGTAATAAAGCAGTGCTATGTATTTCATTTTGTATTGTATTTTCTACTTCTCGAGGTTTCTATCCGACAAGCCAAGGTTATACAAAAGCTCAACGTTAACAACACTCATCTCCGTAAACAGTGCAAAAACAAAACACGAAGTGGCGCATAAGCTGCTTTACCGTTCTAAAACGGAATAACATCCACAACACTGTCAAAAGTAATAAAGTGCTTTCGTGAAGTACTCTTATTCGAGTTGAAGATACCGAATCTTCTTAGCGCGAAGGCACCACGGCAACACTTCGTGGGGCATGCATTATGAATGACGAGGTTCCGTGCGTATTGGCGAAACATGGGGGGAGGGGGTGTGGGGGTTGAACAAACATCTCATCTCATGCTCACCTCAATATGTACTTGTAATAAGCGGGACAAATGTGCGACGCCGCGTATCCATTGTTCCGACTTGCGACAGCCTTTTGTATAACTCAATGCGGATATTTATTAATTAAACAACGCTGCTGTATTACAAGGAATTTAAACGCATCTGTGGTCTAATGGTTATGTCACCGGTCTTAGACATAGTCGGTCGATTCTTCACAGATAAAAAGATAAAAAGAAACTAAGAAAAAAATGAAAAACTTTTATTGCTATCACATAAAAAACATACAAATTAACATAAAATGTGCACCGTAATGATATTCCCGTGAAATAGGGAACAAAAAGCGTTTCCATGTTGTTGTGTTGGGTGTTGTTTGGTGGTAGAGCTTGTTAAAGTCCGGCTCCTACCGTAACAACAATGTTAGTATAAACCATTGTTGTGTTCTGACAATAAGAGACAAGGATGCCAGCCCCTCAGTAGTCGAGGATTCTGGCTTTGCCCACCTCCAGCCTTATTGTCATTTGCAATTATATAAGATAAATGAAAAAATTAAAAGAAAATATATGAAATGAAAAATGTTTATTCGGAGCATAAATAGGACAATTAAAAAGAATGGATATGAAAACGTAGGCATTATGCAACCGAAATGGTCGCCACTCAGCTTATGCCATGACATTTACATGCCATGGCGCTGGTATTCTGTGGAACCAGTAATAGTAAGAGAACCAGATAAGATAAGATTAAATCACCCAAAACCAAAAACCATGGTTCAGATTTGTTTAAATCATCTTCTTCAGCATATAAAAGACATCCCACTGCTGGTCTTCCCCCACAACGGTACATTGGGGCATTGGATCCTAACTTACCACGCAAGCCCAATGCAGGTAGGTTTGTAACGACTGCCATCTTACGACAACAAGCGGGACCCACGATTTACGTGCCTTTCAAAGCACGGAGGCGCTCGAAGATTTTTTAATCTGATCACCCATTCAGTGACCGGCATTGCGAAAGTTGCTTAAGGGGGTGCCGCGCGATCGCAAAAACTGACATAAGTATCATATTGATATTTAAAATTAGAACAATTCTGCTTTGAAGTTTCCGACTAAGGGTGGATTCGACCAAACTGGAATAAGACTTACTCCGAGATTAGTCAATACAAATTCGTCGTTTAATCTAAGTATAAGACCTTATTCCAGTTTGGTCGAATCGACCCTAAGTAATTTAATTAGAGCAATGTTTTTAATCTGCGATATGTGCAAAACCATCACGCGCTTGTGTTAAAAATTAAAATTACTTTTTATAATATTTTCATGTAAGAATTATTGTTTCATGTGTAAAATTAAGAAAGTTGTCGAAGTAATATGTTTTAGAAGTCATTAGATTTATGTATTGTTTGATAGTGTTTAAAGAATTTTTATCAAATTTGAACAAGGCCACGACCTTGTGCAATGATCAGGCTAACTTACATAAGTTCTTTTAATATATTTAACTAATTCAGCGCATAGTACAAGTGACTTAAAAATACGTAAAATTTCACAACTTCGTGCAGGATCCCCTTAACTGACAAGAATTACTCAAACTGAAATATTATTGAAATAAACATTCACAAACTCACGACATTATCTCCTAAGGGTTAGTCAGAGACTAGACAACGTTGACCGCAAAATCAGTCCTCTGCAATAAACCTCTTTTTTAGCACATGTGCTCAGCGTGATAGGTGGTGAGTCCATCGCCGCTCAATGCTGTTGGATTAGCCGCGTCCACACCGACCGAGCATGTCCTGCGAGGCAGCCTCGCAGGTTTAATGCCGCAGCTGGTGTGGACGTGGCTCGGGCTGTCTCGGGCGCACGTTGCCTAAGCCGAGCATGCCTCGGGGTCGAGCCGTCGGCTGTCGGTAAACGGGACGCGCTCAAAAGTGCCTCAGGGTGCGCTGTGCTTTCGGTGTGGACGGTGGTTCTCGGGTACTTCTGATGCTCGGCCTGCCTCGCAAGGCTCGCCTCTGTGTTTCAGGGGTGCATCTCGAGTCTACCTCGCGAGGCCATGCTCGCGAGCCATTACATCGAGGCTGCCGCGCGAGCCCATGCGCCCGGTGTGGACCCGGTTTTTGACGTGCAGTCTTTAGTCCGTTAGTCGCCTTTCTTTTAGCGCTACGCGACATGGTTGCAGGTAAAATGGGCAACTTATATCAATTACAATAAATAACATTTCAAGAGACAGGTGTATACGCGTTGTAAACAAGGTACCGAGACGCGGTACATGTACATTGTACATATGTGATAAGTACCGGGTCCAATCTCGTCAGGGCCGAAACAAAGCCGCAGGGCTCCCGAGCGACGTGTCACAATGTGACGAATACGGTCCCTACAGCCGGCTGGTTTAATTTAATACCCCAGCCCTCCTAGAAAATTGTCAGGAAACTAAATTATGTACACTGTTGCGGAGAGCACTTCCATAGAAGATCGTGGAAAGTTGAAAAAGGTTTGGTAAAATAATGTTAATACATTTTTTTCAATTAACAATTTAAATTTCTAATTGACATTGTGAATGCTGAGGTATAGCGGTTTTTCTTTCACAGACTTCTGCAATTCCTCTGGTGTTACTAGTTCTCCATGATTGGAAGATTCTGTTCTGTGGTTGGGAGTTGTTGTTTCCAATCAGGCGGCCCGCTTGCTCGTTTTCCACCTGTAATTAAAAAAAATACAAAAGTACGAACGTCTGCTTGTGTTTTTCATAATGCCTTTGTAGGTAAGTATGTTATTAAGTCTTGGTGTACACAAAACATAAAAAATGAGCTGTGTTGTTCTTTTGGTTGTCGTAAAAGGCAAGTAACGGACTAAATACTATATAAGGCGACTGATAGAAACCGCAAGAAACTTCAAGGGCTGGTCAGGTCAAGTGTTTTAGACATGACAAAAAAGACAAAAAAAAACGTGCTTGTTTTATTTTTCATTAACATTCATTTTATAAATTTTAATTTGATAGTCTCAGAGTATCTAATTTATTTTAAAGCAATAACATAAGAAAAATAAAATGAAAGAAATGAAATTAACTATTAAATAACAATTATTTACAACGCGCGGGCAGCGGCCGGCCGTTGACCCGGGGTATTCCTCGAAGCGCACCCATTTGGAAGCGCACCCAGACCAAACGCACCTAAACTATTGAGAGTTAGCTCAGAATTAAAGGTAATTAAAATATATTTTTTTTTCTCGAGGCGCACCAGCAGGTAAAATGTGGAAAGAGATGTAGTAACTAACAGAAAATATCGATAACGAATAACGTACGTTTCTTTTTAGAGTATCTACCTCTTTTTATTTATGTCACCCTGGTACTTTTAGCACAGAATAAGTAATAGTACTACCGTACTTTTAGTTCAAAATAACTGACATGATTCAATTTATTATTGACATAGTAAGTTACAGCACCTAGTCCTACTCGTTTATTTATTTTTTCCTGATAGTTAAGGGTAAGTAAGATCGCTAAGGCGCCTGTCTACCTCCTTTCATTTATGTCTCCCTGGTACTTTTAGATCAATATGACTGTCATGATTCAATTTTTTATTGACTTAGTAAGTTGCTTAAGCACCTAGTCCTAGTTTCAATCGACATCAATATTACGAATCTTTTAAGCTCCTCTCTATTTTTTACCGTAGGTGCGCTTCGAGGAATAAAAATACAATATTCAACGGGGTATTTCTCGAAGCGCACCCATTTTGAAGCGCAAAAGACCAAGCGCACCCAAACTATTCCTCCAAGCGCACCCGTTGGGTGCGCCTCAGAATAGGTAATTAAAATATTATATTTTTATTCCTCGAGGCGCACCAGCAGATAAAATGTGGAAAGAGATGTAGTAACTAACGAAAAAAAAGCGATAACGAATAACGTACGTTTATTTTTAGAGTATCTACCTCTTTTCATTTATGTCACCCTGGTACTTTTAGCACATAATAAGTAATAGTACTACCGTACTTTTAATTCAAAATAACTGACATGATTCAATTTATTATTGACATAGTAAGTTGCAGCACCTAGTCCTACTCGTTTATTTCTTTTTTCCTGATAGTTAAGGGTAAGTAAGATCGCTAAGGCGCCTATCTACCTCTTTTCATTTATGTCTCCCTGGTAGGTACTTTTAGATCAATATGACTGTCATGATTTAATTTTTTATTGACGTAGTAAGTTGCTTAAGCACCTAGTCCTTGTTTCTATCGACATCAATATTACGAATAAGCTCCTCTCTATTTTACCGTAGGTGCGCTTCGAGAAATAAAAATACAATATTTTAATTACCTATTCTCAAGCGCACCCAACGGGTGCGCTTGGAGGAATAGTTTAGGTGCGTTTGGTCTGGTGCGCTTCAAAATGGGTGCGCTTCGAGGAATACCCCGTTGACCCACCCGTCTGTTGACCCGTCCGCGTCAGCTGGGCGATAAGTACCTCCGTTAGTCTGCAATCCTTTTTGTCATTTTTGTCATGAACTGTTTCAATGCACTGCAGTTGCGGTCCTCATTGCCTAGTCTCTGAATAACCTTTTATGGGATAATGATCAAGAGTGTTTATTTATATTTATATTAGTAAATAAAAAAAAACACAAACAATCATCAACCGCCTATAAATATCCCACTACTGGGCTCAGATCTACCCAAACCCACCACGCTGACCCAATGCGGGTTAGTAAATGAACAACTGCAAAAAAATATTGTTAAAATTATGTTATTTAGCGACCATAAAAACACATTTTCGATTTTAAAACACAGCCCGCCCAGTTTTAATTGCTGTATTATTCTGAGGAACGGTACCTTACGGTCCTTCTTTACATTCCGAAGGGGCAGCTAAAAAAATAGCATATTAATAGTCATGATTCCCGGTTCGAATTGATAAGAAAAACGATTCTGTATTCTAGTATTTTCACAAGCGAACATTTTCAATATTGCTCGAGCAAGACCGAGCGTACTATAGAGACATGAAAGAGGAAAGTGCAGAAACTTATTATGTCGAAAAACCGTTCAGAAATACATATAATATGTACAAAAACATATAACGTTCTAAATACCTATATACAAAGTAGTAGGTATAATGTTGACGTATATTATGTTTGATTAAAATTACATTTTAATTTTTTTTTATTCTAGAACGGGTAAGCACTTGGTCCTTGGACCTTCATCTCACCTGATGGTAAGTGACGATAAGGCCGAAGGTGGAAGCGCGTTTCACCCGGAATCCTCAACCACTGAGGAACTGGCTATCTTATCTCAAAATGTACATACAGTCCACTGGCATAGCCCACGTTTCAACAAACTACAACTGCACATGTGCTCGGCGTGTATAGGTGGTGAGCCCATCGCCGCTATATGCTTTTAGATGTATATGCAGTTTTTAGTTCGTTAGTCTACTTTTACGACACCCAAGGGAAGTGAAGGATTGATATACTATCAAAGGGTCCATATTGAGTTGCATAAATTAAAGAGGCGTATTTTAAGGCTGCATAACGTTTTTTGGCATTCTCTTCGTTTCGCATCGCATTCAACATAAATCATTAGGCATACTTTATTTCCCCATAACTTCTTATAAAAAAGTACGCATACATACGCACATACCTACCTAATAAAATAGGTAATGATTTAATCAGCATCAAATGTTCATGCATAAATAAATGATTTTACAATAACGATTACTATCATAACGTTTTTTGGCAGTCATACATAATATAGAATACTATAATGTTAACATTTAGAATATCACAAGAGTATAACGCCTAATCGTCTACCTATCACGTGACCTACGGGAGTAGGGCGGCATTTATGTTGTCTAATAAAAAAAATAACCTCGAAATTCAAGACAATTGCTACGCTGCGCTTCGTCCATTATGCGTTACGTATTTTATAATAAATTAAATTTAGACGTAAGTATAGCATTTATATTCTTTACATTTATGCTGATTAAAATTATGATAAAAACAAATATAGTAAGTTAAAATTATGCCTGATGAAACCATTATGAGTTAATAACACTCTGCTTATTTTAATTTTTGCAAAAAAACTTTATGCTGAAACTGTTATGCCAAACTACATTAAGACGAAAAAATTATGCGACTGAAAGGACTCCCACTACCAAATCCTTTAGTAAGTCGCTATCGCTATACCACACGGCTCAAAATAACATGAGCAACATATAAAACCGGAATTAAACACGTCCCAAATCCGCAAGTTTGTTTGACTTTGCTGAAGCTTTCCCCTCCCGCCACCGACAGTAAAAGCCTCCTAGATCCACTAAAACGAAAACTTTTAACCAACCGGGGAGTACTCTAATCGTCCTACTTTTCAACTGAAATCGTCATTAAAACCGCTTTACGAATAAAAAAACCGTCTGCAATCGAACAAATTTACGACTCCCCGTTTACCCTCCTTTTGATAATAAGGGCTCGATTTGATTTCACGAATGATTGCGCCAATGAAGGCCTTTGTTAATGTTAACTTAACAATCGGCAGATTTCAAATATAGTATGTAGGTAGATAATATGTAGGTATGTATGTTTTTATTCGGCTCCCTTGTAAAGTCACTAGAAAACATGCTAATAAGAACCATTCGCTCATCACTTAGTACCCGTCATTTGTAGCCATGACCTGATAGCAATGATGCCTGAAAGCCTTTGCCCTGCAGTGGGACAGCATAGGGGCTGTACCCAGCGTTATATACGTTACACTAGATAGGCCCTTCCGAACACGCACTATGTTCCACTCATCTGCGGAGTCGACTCGGCACCTTGCTTTAGTGTGGCTTTGACATTCGCGCGTGCGGAGCGGCGTAAATATAATTCTTTATTTTTTTTCAAAGTGTACACCTAGACGATTACTACAATTCAGTTGTCAAGTAAGTGAAATTAATTGTTATTCAAGTCATTATTATGTAGTTATATCGTAATAATAGAATAGAATAGTAGATTGTTATACAAGGGGCTAAAATTACTCATTATATACGAGGTATTTTTAATGGGTTTTTAGTGCCATGTGTTACACTTTGATTTTCACTACGAATGCAGGAAAATAAAACAATCCAATACAGTATGATTTGGTTTATTTTATTAAAAATTAACCCGTTTGTTGCTTTAACGACACCCAAGGGAAGAGAATGGTAGGTAGTATTATTTTGATGAGCCCATCGCCGCTCTATGCTGTTGGATAGTAGGTATCTGCAGTCTTTCCATCTTTTCCCTTGGGTGTCGTCAAAGGCGACTAACGGACTAATGACTGCACATACATTCTACAGCATAGAGAGGTGATGGGCTCATCAAAATAATACTACCAACCCGTCTCTTCCCTTCGGTGTCGTAAAAGGCAACTAACGGACTAAAGACTGCGCATACATCCAACAGCATAGAGCGACGATGGGCTCATCAAAATAATACTACCAACCCCTCTCTTATCTTAGGTGTCGTAAAAGGCGACTAATGGACTAAAGACTGCTCATCAGTGGCGAAGCGTGAAATATTGAGAGAGGTAAGCCGGAGCAAAAAAAAATGCTTACCTACTCCAAGCGCGGGCACGCAGTCTTGAGTCCTTACCGAAAATCTGTGATTGGCATCCTGGCTTCAGTCTTGTATAGGCAGATGTATCTTCAGTCCACTTTTACTATACGTGTAAGCACTGAGATATTGAAACAGTGTCTTGCAAGCATAATAGAAGTTGCTTTGATAAAAGCCGTTTGTGGTGAAATGATGATATGATGTAAATTAAACAAAACTTAATCGACTAAGTACTAATAATACTACTTATACTCT
Organism: Scoparia ambigualis; assembly: GCA_963921215.1. Classification (NCBI taxonomy): domain Eukaryota; kingdom Metazoa; phylum Arthropoda; class Insecta; order Lepidoptera; family Crambidae; genus Scoparia; species Scoparia ambigualis. Next base: position 25,963,648 of record OY992507.1, on the reverse strand, counting down.
AAAGCTATTCGTCTATTCTTTCTAACAAAGTGCGCTAAGACATTATCATAAAAGCCAGGAAGAATCTAAAGCTATTAATGCCGACATCTTACAATTCTACCGTGTAGTGTATGACTCACCGCACCTTTGCATTACACGTCATAGCTAATTGATGAACCAGTATTAAATCATACTTAAGGCACTACAGTCGTTTCACTCAACGCTTCTCCCGGTCCCCACATTGCATGGCGACCCTGCCAGTGCTGCCTATTGGCGGCGCTGGGCCAGATGGTTTTTTAAAATTCTAAAGTTAAAATGTGACTAGTTAAATTAATAAGAACAATGTAATATGGTAAAAAAAAAGAGACAATGGTGACAAAATAAAATAAAAATAAAAGACAATATTTTTTTATATAATAATAATAATAATAATGAACGATGAACTATGTGGAAGCTGACTAAATAAATTATCTATTTAATAATTATCTATGTGAGTGCTTCGGACTGCTTCGGAAATATCAAGATTTTCTAAATATTATAATGAAGAGGTAAACTAGTAAAAGTATAAGAAGACTACAATACTAAGTTAAAAATAAGTTAATAATAATCCATAAATCAGGTAGTACCACGGAACCGAAAAATTATAGACCCATCACGTGCTTACCTACTTTATACAAGCTCCTTACATCCATTCTGAGAACAAAAATTAATACGCACATTGTTGCAAACAATATTTTGGACATGACTCAGAATGGATGTAGGGTTGGGTCCCGTGGTACTAAGGAGCTTCTCCTCATTGACATGACCATATGCCAGAAGGTCCGGCGTGGCAGAGGGACTCTCTCTACAGCCTGGATTGACTATAAAAAGGCCTATGATTCGGTGCCGCATTCATGGTTGGTGAGGATTTTAGAGTTATATAAAATTGATATAACTTTAAAATCCTTTTTGATATCATGTATGCGGCAGTGGACCACGGTCTTGAGTCAACCAGGATGTCGAGATAGTGTTTCTGCCACGCAGGATCTTATAAGGATAGAGCGTGGCATATTCCAGGGCGACAGTCTGAGTCCTTTATGGTTTTGCCTAGCTTTGAATTCTCTCAGTACTTTGTTGAGAAATTCAAAGTTAGGCTGTCAACTGCGGAGAGGGGGTGAAGTTATATCGCACTTGTTGTACATGGATGACCTCAAGCTTTTCGCACCAAACCGCCAAGACTTGGTGAAACTGCTGAAAATTACTGAGACTTTCAGCAGTGCCATCAAGATGGAGTTTGGTGTGGATAAGTGTGCGGTTATGCATGTACAGCGTGGGAGAGTAGTAAATTCAACCAATTTACAACTCTCCGAAACGATAACCTTCAGATCTCTCTCCGAAGTTGAAACATATAAATATCTTGGTATGTCACAGTCTTTGGGTGTTGTGGATGGGGACATAAAACAGTCATTACGGGAGCGATTTTTTTGCTGCCTAAGAAAAGTAATTAACAGTCTTTTATCGGGTGGCAATAAGACGCGTGCTTTTAATGGCTGGGTTATGCCTCTACTCACATACTCCTTTGGCATACTAAGATGGACTCAGACCGAATTGGACGCCTTGGATAGAAGAGTCCGTCAAATGCTCACGACTTCCAGAATGTTACACCCGCGCTCATCTGTTATGAGGCTGTACATCCCGCGGAGATGTGGGGGTCGCGGCTTTTTAAATGCCAAGGACCTACATAACCGTGAGGTGTGCAGTCTCAGGGATTATTTCCTTAACAGTGAGTGCGGGATGCATTTGGATGTCGTGGCAGTTGATAGACACTTTACGCCGCTCTCCTTGGCAACAGAAAACTGGCGCAAACCAGTGGTGCTAAGCACTCTCGATCGCAAGGACATATGGAAGAGCAAGGTGCTACACGGGCGCTACTATCGGGCTCTAACTGGGCCTGATGTAGATTTGCCTGCCTCGGTGAACTGGCTACGTTTCGGTGACCTCTTTGGGGAAACCGAAGGTTTTGTCTGTGCTATTGAAGATGAAGTTATCAAGACAAATAACTACCGGAAATATATTATGAGGGACGGTACGGTCGACATCTGTCGGGCATGCCGCCGTCCGGGAGAATCACTCCGACATATTATTTCCGGTTGTTCTCATCTTGCTAACGGAGAGTATTTGCACAGACACAACCAAGTAGCCAGAATAATTCACCAGCAACTTGCTCTTCGATATGGCCTTGTTGAATCAGAGGTGCCGTACTATAAGTACGTACCTGCGCCAGTTCTCGAAAATGGTCATGCAACGCTCTACTGGGATCGCTCTATCATCACGGACAGGACTATTGCCGCTAATAAGCCTGATATCGTGGTGATCGACCGATCTCAGCGCCAAGCAATATTGGTTGATATCACCATACCTCATGACGAGAACCTCGTGAAAGCCGAGAAGGACAAGCTCAGTAAGTACCTTGACTTGGCTCACGAGGTTACCGCCATGTGGGATGTGGATTCAACCATTATTGTACCGATAGTCGTTTCGGCACACGGGCTTATAGCGAAGAGCCTCGATCAACACCTAGAGAGGCTCTCGCTGAAAGGTTGGGTCAAGGGTCAGATGCAAAAGGCAGTACTCCTTGACACGGCACGTATTGTCAGGAGGTTCCTCACTCTGCAGCCCTAACCACCGATAGCTTGGGTCTACCCCCGCTGCCGGTGGCAACCTAGGTTAATTTTTTTATAATATTTTATAATGTAAATAGGTTTTTATATAAAATATTGTAAAAAATTAAACTTAAGAATTATGTTAAATAAAGAGGATAATAATAATGAACGATGAACTATGTGGAAGCTGACTAAATAAATTATCTATTTAAAAATTATCTATGTGAGTGCTTCGGACTGCTTCGGAAATATCAAGATTTTCTAAATATTATAATGAAGAGGTAAACTAGTAAAAGTATAAGAAGACTACAATACTAAGTTCCTGTAAATTGATTGAAAACAAAGAGAACGATTTGGTGCTGCTGCTGTCGAGAGATGACTGCCCAGAGATGTCAGACGAGATGGTGAAAGAAATTGCTGGGTGCTGGGTGAAGCAGGAGTCTGATGTGGACCAGCCGCGTGAATCAGGCCAGTTTTTCGAAAATATTTCTATTTAAAAATTTAATTCCACATATTATTTTGCGTAACAGTTTTATAACTTGAATAATATAAAAGTAACTATTCCAAAATGTACTTATTTAAATTCATTGGTAATGTAGTAAGTTTTTTTATAACACGAATAATAAAGTAACATTTTATTTGTAAATGTTTTTTTTTTCAAATTAAGTATTCTTTAATTGAATTAATTGAGTAAAAGCACCTAACAATTTGGTTGTAGAAGAATTTATTTAGTACTTACAGCTCACGATAATGTTTTTATGATTATTAGATTATTTTTTATAATGATTATTAGAGATCTCTAATGCTAAATTCATTAATTTTTTAATTTTAATGTGACTTATTTTTACTACTTTATAGTTTTGCAGACACGTGTCAGTCTGTAGGTGCGTTCATATTTGTTTTGTGAAAGCAATCTATCTGACTTCTGTATGAATTGTATGTTTTTTAGCGAATATTTTGTGTGTTTTGTGCGTTATTAATATAGCTATAAAATTAAATGTAATCGATAGATTAGATTATATAGAATAATAAGCACCTGAACAGTTGTTGACGATATGACGATAAATTGATATTTTGTGACTTTAAATAATAGTGGCACTATAAGCATATTAACTTAAATTTTAATGTTCTAAATTATTATTATAAAAGGTTCTTATACATATAAAAAACTAAGTGACCTATGTAGGTAAATTCATTCAGAAAGATAAGAAAGGAATATAATCGAAAATAACTTTAATAATAAAAAAGGTCTGAAGAAGTAATTTATTATACTTACCTATAGATTTTATTAGAAGACACATTTTTTTATTGCTTTTTATTTCAATATTACCTAAAGATTATAATTGTTTTCTGTTATTAGTAATACTTTTACTTTGAGAGATTTAAAGATTCATATTTGTCTTAGAAACGGGGTTTTCTTATTGTTGTAACTGTAACCTGTCTTATTTACAGTGTAATTATGTTGCTGGTAATAATCTTTTAGCCACGTCTTCAGAAGTAAGTAAGTACCTATCAATAGAGTGAATTGTACAAGTACCTATAATTTAAAAACGAAAATTACTGTTACTTATAGTTTTTAATTACATAACGTATTTTGTTTTAACCAATTTCTTGTTAATCGAAAATATATTACAGTTATCCAGTTCATCCAGTTATACAGTTTTCTTTTTAATCGAAAGTTGGCAATGGCCGTATCTACTTAGTAATTATAAAAGTTTATTAATTAGCATTTCTCGCTTCATGTCATATTGTAATAAACAGTTTATTCTTAATTATTTAAATCGAAAGTAACGTAAAAATTAAGTGAAGTTAAATTACTGCTTGAAATGAACTTTCGTTATTTTTGGCTTAATTTACGTAGTAATTTGTTAAAAGATTAAACATTGATGTTTTGTTATAGTGTTGAATATTGGTAAAAGAAGTTTGTTGCATAACTGGGAAATTTGTTGTAAAATTTAAAAAGAAGTGTTAGTAAAAATTTTAGTAAGTAATTCTAAATCATTCAAATCATGCACGAGTTCTTAGTATTCAGACAAAGACCACAACATGTTGTAAGTTGGTTTTGTGTTCAGTCAAGTCAGCGTAACGCGCTCGAAATTTACACGTTGCAAATGCTGCAGAACGTTACAATAACAATCTTGTTCCAGGTAATCATTTATCAACATTTCATTTTATTACTTCGGAAGCATAAGCTTAAGCCGAATCATGAGATAGTAATTGAAAACCAAGTTAAATTTAAAATTTTGTTGTAGTAAAATTATTGCAGAAGACCATGAGTAGTTATTGGTTCATAAGCTATAAACACATTATTTTAAAACAACAATAGACGACTATTTCATACGTAACTTTTATAAGAAATTTTATTTAGATTTGTGTTTTAAATAATAATACTTAATAAAAAGTATTTGTACACGTTAATGCAAGCGCACATAGCATTACATTTAAGTAGTAAAGGTATCAATTAGATTAAATAGTACTTATCCGATAAATTTATTAAAAACTAAGTACTTAAATAAAATAAGATAATAAATACAATATTTTGCTAGCAATTTCTGATGGAAAAAGGTAGAGTTTCATTCACTGCTCTGTATTAAAAAACTTTTAATTATTTGAGGTGATCTATACAATTCAATTAGGTTAATTAGGTACATTGCATTGATTAGTTAGCTTGTCTTGTATTTAAATTATATTAATAAATAAAAAGGTTTTTTTTTGTATTTGTTTATGTAGACTATCGAGAAAGATAATCGATTTAATTTTTTTGACATTTAAACAGAACATGACGTACTTAGGTCAAAATTAGTTTGATTTAAATTATAAATATGAGACATAGTTTATAAACATTGATTTGATTGATTCTGGTTTCTGGTCATTAGTTCTAACACAGTGCTAAATATTTCGCATTGTTATAGATTATATTTGGGTGCCATCAGTTATTAATTTACACAACTAATAAACAAGGATTGTTATAACATTCCTGTACCAATTGCGGTATGACCGCGCAAGACGATAGATAAAGGTATCATCGCTAAATACGGATGTAGCAAGAGAGGTGACTATACTAACTCGGAGTGATTTCATAAACAATGCCACCCGAGTTGCCCCCGATTGTTATGAGTTTTAATGCAAAGACAAATAAGTTGTATAACTAAAACGGATTATGAGAGAATAAATTATTGGAATATTAGGAGGAAGTAGACCAATTTAGAGTAAAATAAGTATCTAGGCTAGTATTTAGAAGATAAGAGAAAAATAAGATAAAGATAGGAAGTAGGTGTATTGCCTACACAATCTGTATTAAAAATCTTTTTGTAACAATATGTTGACAATTAGGTACAGATAGGACAGTTTTGGAATGTATAAGTAAGGTATGGAATGTTTTAAGGATAAAAGAGTTTGTGATTAATTAGGTTCTTGAGGATGAAATACGATTGGACTGATCACCCAAAAGCATTGAAAAATCTTATTTACCTAATTTTTCTTATTTTGGATTGTTGTTATGTAAATGGTTATGAAAGATAATATAACATATAAATAAATGAAAGAGATAGATGAAAGATGATGCGGTACACATTAAAAGGTACTATAGGGATCAGGTCCTTCAGGTTTATCTAGATGTGAACGAGATTCCTCTTTGAAAACTGTTGGAGACCAAAAGATGTCTTAATTTATGACCCTATAAAAATGGTACATGGAGGGTCAGATCCTTCCATTCGATCATGGTGTAAAGGAAATTTCTCTGTGAGATAAGTTGGAGTCCAATAGAGGCTTAAACCATGACCCCCAAAATAATTGAGTTGTGCGCACAACCCAAACAGGCACTAAATTGCACTGTTTTAAAATATTAATAAATAATAAAATAAAAGTCGACTTTATGTAAATGTACCAAAAATAAATAAATAAAAGGGACCGGCCGGCCCAATAATAAAAAGTACCTAATAATATTGATATGTTATAATGATGAAAAGGTGTACCGATGAATAATGTGATGACTAGTCTATGAAAGAAATAAAATATAGTACGAGATGAATAAAAGTGTGCACACGATGTAATGTAAAGAGAATAAAATGAGTGGAAAATCTAAGGTACCTTACCAAACTATAGTTAAAATGTCGAAAATAAAAACAACGAGTAAAATGAGAGTTCGCTGAATAATACGAGTGCGTCATAATAATAATATGTATGACATTAAAATAAATTAATAAAAAGTAAAGGACTATTGTGAAATATTAAGGGGTTTTTTTTAAACACATTACTTATTAGGTGAAATGCTAGGAGAGTTATAAAGCTCCGTGTTATTTATATTAGAAAAAGAAAGACGTCGGAATAGGAGTTTTTATTAAGTGTTTTGAAAATCGTCAACAACTGGGTAAAAAAAAAAACTGTCTACAATTCAGGTCTCCTAGTGTAGCCAATAATAAAATTTAAGTTTTTCAGTATTAATATTGAACAATAAAGAAATTTATTATTTTTTGTTTACTAATTATTATTAAATAAACAATTATATTTTTTCTATTATATTATTAAGACAATTGGTTAACTTATAATTTAAGAAATTATTAGGTTGTTAAAAATAAAGAATAGTTTGTAATATTTAGTAGCAATGTAAAGAAATAGTAAGCCGAAAAATAGAAAGAACAAGATAGACTTCAGTTTTGTTTCATATTTTTAGTTATTTTATATGTTTGTTATGTATGTTCTGTGAAAAAAAATTTTGACATTATGTTTTATTGTAATATAAGTACCTACTTAATTACTTATAATATATAATTTTAATGTTGATTCAAAAATTTTTAAACTTAATTAGTATCATAATGTATTTAATTATATAGATAAAAACAGGTTTGGTAGGAACTGTATTCGATTCGTTTTATAATTTTGTAAGTACTTGGGTTTATTTTAAATGTAAATTGTTGACATCCGGAGATATAAGTATATTTTGTGGTAAATCATACCTATAACAACTTTACCTAAAGATTTAGATTATATTCTTTATGGTTTTAATATATATTTTTGGTTATCATATTAAGCGTATATTTTGGTTTGTTAAACTATGTAGTTTTCTATTGTTTCTTTTAATGAAATTATTATTATCTATGTTGAAATGGAAATTTTAGTCAAAGAAAGTAAATAGTAAGTATTGTATTGTAATAAACATGAAAATTACTTTTAATTTTAAACTGTGAGGTATTTATGTATATAAAAAAGATATATTTACTTATATATTTTTTTTTCTAAAAAACGGTGGAGGTGTAGTGTATGACTCACCGCACCTTTGCATTACATGTCATAGCTAATTGATGAACCAGTATTAAATCATACTTAAGGCACTACAGTCGTTTCACTCAACGCTTCTCCCGGTCCCCACATTGCAACCGATTACTTTGCAAATCTACTTACTCTAAATACGTAATTTCAACTTATTACAATATCTACTTACCGCAAATACCTAATTACAACGTACGTCTTCGTAACTACTTTCTACACACAACACAAATAAACAAAGTCCAACTACAATACTAATCATTATAATAGGTGAAACTAACTAATAAATTCAAATACTAATAAAACACAGTCATGCATTCAATGATGAATTGCAATTACGTCAAATTATCTGTCAACAGAACACAAACCGAAAGCGATATTCCTCCGTCCCGCTCACGCGTACGCAAATTGTATAACTGTCTCTATCAAGTAACTCGGATAAAGACGGCTTACCGGCTGCTAATACGCGGGTGGGTTTATTGACCTTTATGTGACGTCATGACGTTTATTTTGTATGGAAGTTTAACTGACTAAAAGCCGATCGCGCCTGCGGCTTATTTTAAAGCAATATGTTGTTAAAAAGCAAATTTTGTTGATTTAATGTCCATAGTGTAGGCAATTTGTAATGTTTCTTTTATATATTTACTTTTTTAATTACTGATTGTGCCATTTCTCAATTCAAGTAGAGAGTGGTTGTGTTCTAAACTTCTGAAGGGAAGCCGGTGGGAATCGAGTTGTATGGAACCTTCGTCACTGCTGCTCATACATCCAACAGCATAGAGCGGCGATGGGCTCATCAAAATAATACTACCAACCCCTCTTCCCTTGGGTGTCGTAAAAGCGACTAATGGGCTAAAGGCTCACCACTTAAGCACGTGTGCAGACTGTGCAGTTTTTTCTTGCTGAAGCGTGGTCTGTGTTGTCCATAGATTCAAATGATTACTAATTTTACCATAAACTTTAATAATAACTATCTCAAAAATGTTGTTGATCTAAGTAAACAGTAATAAGTCGAGTCTTTATTCATGATTATTCTACATAAGACTAAATACTTTTTCGTTTTTGTATGCTCATTGTCATATGACAGAAAAAAAATTATTTTTTCCCTAGGGCAAGAAAAGCTATTTTAGCCCCGCTCTAGAACGCTACAACTTAGAGCATTCAACCAACAGGAGACGACACGCGCACTAATGTCTATGCAAAAAAGTCTTTTATTTCCTGCGGGGCGAAGGAAACACACATAGAAATTGTTAACACACTAATGCATTTTTGAATGACGTCGCTACGCACGCAAACGACAACATTGTTGAACACTACCATAAAATCACAGACCACAAGACGCACACTATTAAATTCACACACAGAGATTACCTGTCCGTGCACAAGTCTAACGTCATATCTAAGTAAACGTCTATAGAGGTTGACACTATCGATTATTATTTTTTCGATAAGTTAAAGACAAAGACAAAGATGTCAATAAAAACAAAAAAGTATTTTTTAGAATATTATTTATTACGCAAATGCCAAATGAATCTTTATCTATCTACTTTAGAGCATGATATTAAAACACTCTTAATAGACGATTAAAGTATATGTAGTACCTATATAAAACAAACTATTCATCCTTAATATAAAATATAAAATACGTATTAATTAAGATGATTATTAATAATATTACAATGAAGGGTTTTATTTCGTGTTTTATTTTAAGACTTAACCTATCTAAATAAACTTATAGGAAGAGAAAACTTAAAAACAACTGGAATACAAAAGTAAAAAGATCAAGAGATTGCAATTTAAAGAGCAAGGTAAAGATTTAACTGAAATGTTAAACGATTTGAGTGAAAAATCTTTAATAAAATAGGAAGAACGAAGAATTTTAGAAAACATTGGAGTTGGAGAGCATGAACAATTAAAGAGACAAATGTAAATGAAAGATAGCGATAAACTTCTTCGAACAAAGTATTCGCCTACATTAAGGTGTTTCGCACTTAACTTAGATTATTACTCTCCATAAGCGTATAAATAATCTACGTAAAACCTTTGGAGCGTGCTTACCCCTCCCACAGGCTGTAAAAGTGGTACGGCAATATCGACGGTAAACCAGGTTTTACAAAAGAAGCTCTGAATGCTCTAAAAATTACAGCAGAAAAAGTCCTGACAAAATTTGATGACAAACTTTCTCCTTTTAGATATTGGCGTTTTTGTTAACTCTGTTTCAGACTCTTCGCAAGGGTCAGCCTAAAAAAATGTGTTAGTATATCAGCGTTAGGAAGATGATTATTTGCATATTCTCTCATCTACAAATTACCATGTTTCTGAATTATCGCACGTGTATCGTCATACCCAACAACATTGCCCGCTTTGTTCACTTTTTCGATCACTGACAAAGACATACGGCAAACAAACAGCACCTAGGTCAATATTAGTTTCGAAAACAAATTTATGAACCAAAATATATGCTACTCGTATATTATATATATTTAACTTAAAGAAAACAAAGATATCTCTTTGTTTTCTTTAAAGTTTCTCTAAATATGAAGAAGGAAGACGCGGGCAAAGTAAAGTGAAAAAGTACCCAGCTTTGCCACCTTTAAATTGCTAAGCCATTTTAAGATTTATGTTGCGATTTTTGGAGCCAACATTTATAACTGGGCAAAGATGCGAACGTGATACTAAAAATGATCAAACATTTAGTACCGTCGCGTCGTGAGTTAGGTGGGCAAAGTTAGGTAAACTATTTTTAGAAATTTCATACAAAAATATTTGGGAAACAGGCCTGACACAAATGTAATTAAATTTTAGATAATTAATTAATTAATTTTAATACATTATGTAAATTTCGAACATTCTTATGAAATTTAATATTTGAGTAGGTACCTAATTGTTTTGTTCTTTACCGACTCATTCTAACATTTCAGCTCACTCACTCACAATCACTTTAGAATACTAGGAAAACACACTATGTTTGCTGGATATCCAGTACCAAATCGATTAAGCCTTCCTACCTACCTTAGCTTATCTACGGAACCACAATAGGTAGATAAGTACACACGCCAGCAGGTCAACCTAGCCAAAACTGTCAAATTTCTCTAATCGATATTGATTGATTCACAACGCCAGAGGTAGGTTGAGTTACTGGCGTCTGTCTGACTACAACAAAAAGTAATGCTAATGACTTGAATAATAATATCAAATACTTAATAAATTTTTAACAATGTAGCCCTAGCACTCAAATCCCGTTGAGTAATGTTGGCACTGCTGGTTTCGCGCGACACTACCTAAAATTGCTAAAGAACATAACTTGAAAAATAAAAGACATTTTTTAGACTGAAATCAACAAATATTCCTTATTTCAAATAGTTTTTCCTATGCTGCCAGTCATAATCACGTACCTTAAGTAGTTTCGGCTCCTTCAGAGAAGTTTTTAGCCAGTAAAATTTGCACTACTTTTACACACCCTACTTTGACGTCGCCGGTTGACTTAATGAAATAGGTTAGAATCATTTGACATAGGTACCAGAGCGTTGCCTGTATAAATACCGTAGATTACTAGCAAAGAGTAAACAAGTCTATTGACATAGTACTTTCTTTAAAACTTCGATTTAAAGTTATTTTTGGGCAGTGCTCAAAGTTAGGACGGAAGCGCAAAGATGGAGGATATGACGGTAAAACTTTTGAAGTAAAATACTTCTAAAGTTACAGTTATTTTTCCAATTGATGACCGTTTAGTAAAGTATATATTATGTATTAATTGGAAGGCCGCCGGCTGTTCATCGTCAACAATGTCATAGATAAAATCTAGTAGGTATACACAATAAAATTCACCTTTGATAATTTCAAAGTTGGCACGACACCCCGTTTCAAAATCCTCTTGTTATTGAGTTGTAATATAAAAGAAGCATTAGGAAAATGCTGTGAACAAATTGTGCTCGTGCGTTTATAGGAGCCCACGAAACATGTTTTCCACAGGCTCGGATCCAAATATCCCTAATATTTGTATCTTTTGGAAATGTGAAAAATTTATAGCAAGAATAAACATTATTATGATAAGTTGATATCGTTATTTTATACTGTCGTATCTCTAATTAAGTTGCAGTGTGCCAATGTCATGAAATAAAATTTTCCTAATTTCGAGAAAAGTAACGGACTGTAAATATAAATAAATTAATGAAGTAGAGCGATCATAAACATACATACAGTCATAAAGTAATGATAATTTTTAAAGCAATTTGCTAAAAAATATTTAAGAAAATAAAAATAAGTAACAATTTATAAATAGTGATTTATCATTCAATTAATAAGCATCTATAGTGAAAAATAGTTTTAACAATAATGAATGTGCTATATAGGTTAGTTATTTTTGTTGGCATTCTTCTTTGAAAGTTACGCAAAGTTGCAGCTTGTTGTTTTAGTGGCAACACTTTTTGATTGACAATTTTATTTAGTTTTTTGCAAATTTAGTGCATTATTCATTATTATAAAGACAAAATAATACTAACCGATGAAAAGTAACGCTATCCTTTTGTAAATTTGAATTTTCTGAATGCTTTTTGCACGAAAATAGGCTGCAATTTGGCATTATTTGCTCCCGTCGTGACGCGTCAAATGTGATTTGCAAATGGTGCAGTGACACGCGGAAACTAGTTTTATAAAACGGGTATGACCATTGGGCATACCCTTTTGGCAGAGGGGGACGCCTGCCAGTGGCGTCTCCTGTTGGTTGAATGCTCTAAGTGAAATAGTAGATTATTAACCAAGGGGATAAAGCAGTGCCTTCTTTCGCGAGTGACGATTTAAATCGCGATCGTAACGAAGGACTCGAGTTCAGCGATATATACGTTACACTAGATAAATCAACTTTGTGGCGAATGTACAACAACCCCACTAGATAGGCCCTTCCGAACACGCACTATGTTCCACTCATCTGCGGAGTCGACTCGGCACCTTGCTTTAGTGTGGCTTTGACATTCGCGCGTGCGGAGCGGCGAAAATATTTTTTTATTTCTTTTCAAAGTGTACACCTAGACGTTTACTACAATTCAGTTGTCAAGTAAGTGAAATTAGTTGTTATTCAAGGCTTTATTATGTAGTTATATCGTACTAAAAGAATAGAAAAGATATTTTTTTAATTATTGTTATTGACAATCTATTTGGGACGCCATCTTGATACACACTACAGTTGTCTTTGACCGATCTGGCGCTGCGGCGCTGCGATGTCTGTCTGTTGATTAGACGACATTTAAATGTTTAAGCGCTGCAGCGGCTGCAGCGAATTTTAGGTCGCTCATTCGAGAATTTGAACAAATGGTTTGTATGCAATGATGTATAAAGTTATAGATGCCTTGTACACGCTCTAGAATGGCAATACGAAGAAAGGTAATTGCCCGACTCGCATTCAGTCAGGCAAGCTCTCGCGTCCCGGCTATACATCGCTACAGCGCGTGAATTTATCAAGTTTTTCGTGGCCAAAATGCTTTCCTGTGTTTTTAGGCGGTGCACAAATTACACGGCAACTGTTAGAGACAAGAAAAACGTGTCATTTCATTCATAAGTACTGATTTTTTTAAATTAAACATTAAATGCCCGATAAATAAACTGCTGGCTGCTCCTCACGTGGGTAAAGAGTGAGATGTAATCTGTTCTATGCGTGAGAGTGAAACAGACTATGTTAGCGCGGCCGTCGCCATCTGAGTGTAGCGAGAGATTTAAGTTCACCCAAGACTAAGACAGCTTTATCACCGAGGAAAATACTCTACTTTTCGTACCATTTGCGAAAAAATTAACACAATAATAATATGAGATAAGCATTTATTAAAAATAATGACAATTAAAAGTAAAAGTTAACATTCGAAACATTGGTCCAATTATTGATAGAGAGAGTTACATTTTTGTTTGGTACCTAAGTACATTTATTGTTGATGAGTTGATTTGTAATTTTTTTTTTCTTTGATTTATTTCCTTTTTTAAAAAGATGTATAATGCTTTATATACAGACTCAATGGTGTAAACACAGATGTAGTTCAGTATAAACTTCGGTAAGTATTCCAAATTTAAATCACATTCTCCCCCGAATGAAATTCAGTACAATTTTCTTTCGCTGTTTTTAACTGATTAAAAATGACTATTGTTATGTTCGCTTTTTGTGGCATAGAATGTCACTTTTTTGAGCAAGTGGTACGTAGTACTTTAACATTGAAAATGTTTTTTCGATCGCTCCGGTGTAGGGCCCCATTTTCGCTGAAAGTGTGTTTGCCCCGTCGTATATAGTGGTTTAGGGCCATGAGGACGTATGGGGGCTTAAAAGACGCAAAATTTGTATGGCTTTCAGTTGGTGAAAATTTTTTTTGTAAAACTCGGAAACTTTTTTCGAAAATTGAAAACAACCAAAAAAAACCTAGATTTTTTAACACCTTTCCTCGGAATATCTTCGATATCTCGTGAACGAGGTCGAAAATCGAAAAACTGAGACAGACGCCTAGAGATATTAAGACGAGGAACATTTTATGTGTTATACTTTTTTTTGTGGGAGTGATGGGGGGGCGGTATGCTCCCCCTTAGCGGCGCGTGGAGCGTCGCCGTGCGGTATTACTCGGGCATCATAGCCCCGTGGAACTTCGCAGCTTTGAGATACGAAGATCTAATAGGATAAAATAGACGCGGAAAATTAAGGGCTTTAGGATAGTATAAACAAATTTTGGAAAAGTCGATTATTTCTTTTGAAAAAAAAAAAAGCTGTTTCATACGAAGATCTATTAGGACTTAATAGACGCGGAAAATTAATGGCTTTAGGATAGTATAAACAAATTTTGAAAAAGTCGATAAATTTTTTTTAATAAAAGATTTTTTTTTTCATTATTAATCTATAATAACTAGGTTCATTTTCAATGCCCTTTCAAGTCGTGTACAGCACGAGATCTGTGAATTTTTTCAATTAATGTTATTGACAATCTATTTGGGACGCCATTTTGATACACACTACGTTGTCTTTGACCGATCTGGCGCTATGGCCAGGCCTGGCGCACTTCGCGCTTTAGGTATGAAGCTACAAGAAGCCGACCGGACGGACACCCGCGAACACCCTGCAGTCGTTAGAAGAGATAAGAGCTACGCGATAGTCCACGATAGAAAGGAAGGCAATTTCTAGGTGAATTTAACTGTAGGTATGGGAGTGGTGTGCGACCTGAATTGCACTTTATTGTGTCTTAGCAAGAGTCGCTATTAATTTAAATGACTTAGCGGAGTGAATCTTCTGTACTTGTACTACTCGTATTATGTACTCTATGCTATGGCGACTGAATAACGGATAAACATATCTACATAAATACCGTGTCAAACCGTATTATTTTAACATTTCAATATGTTATCAATAAATTTTCAATTTGACGTAATTGTTGTCTTTGTATTATTCGCTTTACTTAGAATTCCATATAGTTTCTACTCACTGTCCCTACCCCTGATTCGATTCTTGGAAATACAGTTCAACACGTACAGTATACGACTGTGTTTATGGCTTGGCTAATTAAATATGGCGTCCACCACCTTACAATAAATGTAAATTTTATTATTATGCAACCGTGTCGCGTAGCGGTGAATGAAAACTACCACCCCCTCTCTTCCCTGGGTGTCGTAAAAGGTGACTAACGGACTAAATACTGCACATACATCCAACAGCATAGAGCGGCGATGGGTTCACCACTTGTCACGCTGAGCACATGTACAATCGCTGTATGGTGAAAAGTTGACTAAGGTAGAGCTTTTGCTGTCCTCATTGCCTAGTCGTGATTATATGTATGTATCTTTGTTACTATTATGTGGTGCGTTTCCCCGTGCTACAATAATGTTGCAATCCTTATTATCCCCAGTCTGTCACGAAGACTCCTAGAGGTTACTAACTAACAATGACGACCGCTGTGGTCGAGTGGTTAGCACGCCGTTCAATTCCTGGTCGGGTCAATTTAGAGAAAACTGTTTTTCTTAATTTATTTCTAGTCTGGGTGTTTTTCTATGTTTATTTATATTTATCCATTATCTTACCACACTAACGAGTTTCGTAAAAAGCTTAACTAGTTTTAAGGCAGTGAGCTCTTATAATAATGTAAATTTTGTAGCTGGACCTTCTGCTAGCAAGCTACCACCAGTTTATATAAGTATGTCGCCAAAATAACAACATCAGTAATTGTTATGTTCCGACAGTAAGAGATAATACAGCCTGTTTCTCAATAATTGATTGATTTTTTTTATATAAAAAAGGGAGGCAAACGAACAGGCGGGTTACCTGATGGAGAGTAATTACCGCCGCCCATAGACACCCACCCGCAAAACCAGAGGAATCGCAGACGCGTTGCCGGCCTTTAAGGGAGGAATAGGTTTAAGGAAGAAATAGAAATTGGGAAGAGGGGGGGGCCTCCGGAACCCTCAGTGGTCGGACAAAACACAATAGGCACCAAGTGCCATTATTTAACGCCGAATATTCGTGAGAGGGTGGTATTACGTCGGGCGAGCCGGCGCAATGCGTGCTGCAACGCAGTGTGGCTCTACCACTCAGTCAGTGTTACTCATTTAGCACCACCCAGGGGTCACGTGTAGGGTATCAAGGGTAAACCTACGGACGCGAGTAACTTTAACCCCCTTGATGGTCAAAGTGCGCTTCTACTTCGAATGACTCCTTGAACTAAAGCAAAGTATAGCCTACATCCGGTTCCACTGTTATGCAATGGCTTCCATTATTGAAATGAAGTTTTCGCTATTATTGATGATTGGCTTAATTACCATATGATTGCCAAATGTGTGTTGGTGATCACAAACCCTGTCTCTGCATCGGAAAATCCGAAACACATTTGCCTGACCTGGGAATTGAACCCTTCGGTTATCGGGTCGAGCGCTTATAATCCGGCAATTTCGTGCGCGACAGTCCTGCGGGGTGACATGAGGTGGCGGGGACGAGGTACCCAAGATGTCAGCGGCTAGAGGGTGGTGTAGCGGGGAAGGGCAACGCGTGCAACTGTTTGTAGTCGTGGTCTAGAATGACGTGCTACGTCGTCCTCGCCAACGTCTGTACCACAGTATAATTAAACCCGGGCCTTCAAGTTATCGGATCGAGCGCTAGCCATTCGGCCACCAAGGCTCCCGGAATTGTTACAATCTTGATTTATTTTCATGAATATGGCACATAAAATAAAGGATATCCAAAAAGCATATCAAAGACCGTTTCATATACAACACACGTACTAAGTCTAAAGGCCTGTATTCACTTTGATTAGTGCGAGTGCAGGTGATTAGTTGCGAGTGAATATTGCGAGTGATTAGTGCAGGTGTGTAGTGCGAGTAGTGTCCAATTTTGTCAAGTGGCTGTGTTTAGTTAATTCAGTTGTTAGCCGTCGACCAGCAAGTATGGACGGACGGCACGTCAAGAAGCGCGCTTGCAATTGACTACTTGACAGTTTTCGAAAAAGTATTTTTCACGCCACCTGCTCGACAACGTCAAATTATATGTCATGCAAACCTAACCTAAAGTAAGTCATTAAAGACCTGAGGTCTAGCAGGGCATTAATATTGTACTGAATTTCATTATGACCCGCTGGTCAATAATGTGATTTGAATTTGGAACAAAATGTAGAAAGTTACATACTTAGAATAATAACGCTATAGAAACCAAGTTCGCGCGCCTATTTTGAAGCACATTAATTGGAGCCAGAAATGGCACCAAACGCCGGACCGCTCCGTAGTGTTCAATGTCACAGCGCGCCGAACGTGTCTCGCGAAAACAAAAAAAAATTACGGTTTGTGCAGTTAAATTGTGTCACAACACATCTGAAAAACAAAAGAAGTGTAATAACATCACTTTTCACAGGTAAGCTTTCAGTATTTCATAGTATCTTGTAGTTAATTAGGTCAAAATATAAACGTACTGCAGTGTGATTCTCTAAGTTAAAGCCTCAGTAGCACCGGCTGCCGCAGTGCTGTCTCTTTCATACTCATAGAATTGGAAAGAGACAGCAGATCACGGCCATGCGCGCACGTCACGCGTGTGTGAATCGGTTTAGTGCTTCATTTTTGACAGAGCGCTTGTATGAAGACTACCTTTCTATAGCGTTATTATTCTAAGGTTACATAATAATTCAATGCATTCACCATTAAGACCTGCGCTAAAAAATAAATAGTTCGAGAATCGAACTGGCCACCACGAGTAGATTAAAAATAAAAGCAAAATAGAACACAAATTTTAAAGAGGCGCGAATACTGAAAATTGCTTTGCTTTGATAAACAACAAATTACATAGCTACAAATTCTCACAAAAATGTCGAGTGACGATTGTGATTTGACTCTGGAGTACATTAAATCCGAAGCCATTGGCATTGCCAACAATCTACTACTCCCAGAAAAGTCCACGACGATTTTAACAATTGGAAAACTACAAAGGGCGTCAAGTCTGTATCTAGTCTCAGGTCAACAATAAGCATCAAAAATAATATACAAACCTTCGTAAGGTTTAGGTATGTGTTGTTATTAAAAATGATAAACTTTCTTAAATTTGTCTAACACACACATGAGTGTGTCAGTCAAATGTAAGAAAGTTTTTATTATGTTAAATAAGATTAAAATATTACGTAAGTTACCTTCCTGCAATACTAAGCTATTACCTATTTTTGTTACAGGTGGCATTGATTTTTGGAGTGAATGGCGCTTGTCGTGGAAATGAACTCGTAAACATTAAAATCGAAGATATCGGAAAACATTCAAATTTGTTGCTTGTAAATTTGCCAGATACAAAATCAAAGAAAGAACGGTCATTCGTAGTCCGTGGACAATACGTAAGAATTATCGAAAAGTACCAAGCTCTACGTCCCTCTAATATAAACAGTAACAGATTTTTTGTAGCTTATAATAGCAAGTGCACCAGGCAAGTTATTGGAAAAATAAGATCAGCGGCATGAAGAAAGAAATTGCGAAATACCTGAAATTGACTAATGCCGAGCTCTACACGGGTCATTGTTACAGGAGAACATCGGCTACTCTATTGGCGGATTCAGGAGCAGACATGACCCAGATTAAGAGACACGGTGGCTGGAAATCTGATGTAGTAGCAGAGGGCTATGTTGAAAATTCAATACAAAATAAAGATAAAATAAGCTGCCGCATTGGTGACAACATCAAACTAAAAACACCGTTTATAACTGATCCTTGGACACCTTTGTCACCACAACCTTCCACATCAAAACACTATTTATCTAACCCGCTGCCTCAAGCACTGTAAAAGTTGCATCTTGTAGCTCGAGCTAAGTGGACTGTAGTTAATTGTATGATATGGTTGCGAGCTCATTAAACAACTTGGAGATAAAAAACACTGCTTTATTAGGCTGAACTATAGGAAAACAAGAATAATTTAATAATAATGAAAATAATATAGATGAATGATTGGCCTCGCTGCGCTCGTCTAGATACCGCGCTACCTATAAACCACAGCTCCGTAAATGCGGCAACTCGTTATTGTAGTGTGTTTATGACAATATGCCAGGATGCTAGTGTGCGTGAAAAATTTGTTGCCAGCTGCTCAACTGTTACCCGAGTTAATGGGAAAAATATTTTTGCTGTGATGTATTAGTTTGGTTATAAATATAGCTCAGAAAATATTTAAAAATTAACAATTAAAAGCGAATATGTATCTATATAATTGTTTATATTATTATGTAGGTTAGACGTAGGTTTCTTCTGTAGAAAAATGGTAGGTATGTATAGCGATGATTAGACCTCATTTTTTAGTAGTTTTTTTTAATTACTACCAACCTAAAAAAGGCGACTAACGGACTAAAGACTGCACATACATCCAATAACATAGAGCGGCGATGGGCTCATCAAAATAATATTACCAACCCCTCTCTTACCTTCGGTGTCGTAAAAGGCGACTAACAGACTAAATACTGCACATACATCCAACAGCATAGAGCAACTATGGGCTCATCAAAATAATACTACCAACCCCTCACTTTTCTTCAATGTCGTAAAAGGGGACTAACGGACTAAAGACTGCACATGCATCCAACAGCATAGAGCGACGATGGGCTCATTAAAATAATACTACCAAACCCTCTCTTCTCTTCGGTGTCGTAAAAGGCTACTAATGGACTGAAGACTGCACATACATACAACAGCATAGAGCGGCGATGGGTTCATCAAAATAATACTACCAACCCCTCTCTTCCCTTTGGTGTCGTAAAAGCGACTAACGGGCTAAAGGCTCACCACCTGCCCTTAGCCCGCTGAAGCATGGACTGTGTGGGCGTGGTCTGTATTATCCATAGATTCAAATGATTACTAACTTTACTATAAACTTTAATATTATCTATCTCAAAAAAGTTGTTGATCTAAGTAAACAGTAATAAGTGGAGTCTTTATTCATGATTATTCTACATATGACTAAATACTTTTTCGTTTTTGTAGGCATATCACAGACGTATTACGTCTGTGAGGCATATTGTCATGTGACAGACAAAAATTTAAAAAAAAAAACTTTTTCCCCTAGGGCAAGAAAAACTATTGTAGCCTCGCTTTACAACGCTACAATGACCACTCTTTGGTCTTTGTTAGCCAGCAGATTCTACAAAACATCTAATTTATTTTTTGCACCCTTGAACGTTGATGCATTGTGACAATACACATCACTGGGTAGATGAGCAATAAATCTTTTAAATGAGGCTAAAAATGCTTCAGTAGTTAGAGATAAAGTCAATTCTAAATGAATAGCCTTCGTAACAAAACAAACATAGATTGCTATATAACCTTTAGTAATTAATGGTCTTCTAATACGACTCTGTTTCAATGAAATCGGACCAGCGAAATCTATACCACATTTTTCAAAAGGCCTACATGCGTTAACACGTTCGGCAGGCAATGAGCCCATTAGCTGCTTAGCGGTCTCCGCTTTCAATCTGAAGCATATTACACATTTATATATAACAGATTTTACTACCCGTATACAATCTACTATCCAATATTTTAAATTTAAACTAGCCTTAATTAATTTCGGTCCAGCATGCAAAAGTTTAAAATGTTCATTTCTGATAATTAGTTCAGTAATTTTTGAAACTTTAGGTAAAATAATAGGAGGTTTTTGGTTATAAGAAATAGACGCATTCTCTAAACGACCTCCAACCCTTAACATATCCTTTTGATCTAAAATTGGACACAGAGGTTGTAAAGCACTTTTAAAATTATGATTACCTATTGATAAATTATATATTACACCATGAAAATAATTATTTTGTTCATGTTTGATTATAAACAGTAAAGCCGTTTGTAATTCATTTGCTGTCAAATATTTAAATTGAATTTTTCTCGACGTACTCTTTAAATTATTACAAAATCTTAAAATATATGCTGTCACATGCACTATTTTACATAAGCTAGAAAATCTCTGAATAATATAATTGAGCCAAGATACATGTTTTTGATTCTGTAAACTTACCGGCTGACTGTCACAACTGTTTTCACCAACGTCAACTGAAACTTTCAACATTACAGGCCGATTACTATGCCAGATATAGCTAGGCTTCTTTAAGAAAGAAGGACCTTGCCACCAAAGACCATGATTGTGCAATTCATTAGGTTGGACACCTCTGGAGAGACAATCTGCTGGATTCTGATCAGTGACTACATAGAGCCAATGATACCCTTGAGAAAGTTCTTAGATAACTTTCACCCTATTAGCTACGTATGTGTCTAAGCGTGCTACATTAGAACCAATCCAACTAAGTACAATCTGAGAATCTGAGAATAAAACAACGTCATGTATAGTTAATTTTAACTGCATTGCCTTGCACACTTTGAAAATAAGTTTCGCCAACAACAGAGCTGCATTGAGTTCAAGCTTAGGAATGCTGAGCTTCTTGTTCAGTGGATTAACTCTCGACTTTGAGCACAATAAATTAGTATGAACATTTCCATCTGAATCTAAATATCTAAGATAAACACAGCATCCATACGAGCTATTTGATGCATCAGCAAAGCCCATGATTTGAGTTTTTGAACTCTGCTCAACAATACAGCGTGGCACATAAATTGGATCCATTTTTTGTAAATTAGAAATAAACTCTATCCACATCTTAACTATATCATCTGGTGGTGGTGAATCCCATCCAACCTTAGATGCATGAACCTTTTGCATAATATTTTTGGCAATAATAATTATTGGACCTACAAATCCCAATGGATCAAAATACTGACTAATGTAACTTAATATTTCCCTTTTGGTATAACTCTTACCCTCATACTGAGTAGAACATATTTTAAAGGAATCAGACTTAAGCTCAAAACGCATACCTAAAGTTTTTAAATTAAGATCATCCTTTTGTAAATCAAAATCCCCAAAATAATGCTTATCTTTTGGAACATTTTGAAGGATCGCAACTGAATTTGATGACCATTTATGTAAATTAAGATCAGCCTTTTTTAACAAAGTTATGAGTTCACTTTGCATCTTAATTAATTGCAATTCATCAAAATGTGTCACTATGGTGTCATCAACATATGTACAGTTTTCTAATATACTACTAGCCAAGGGAAATTCGCCCTTAAATAATCTCGCTAGTTCTATAAGACATCTAGTGGCTAGATAGGAAGTACTTTTAAGGCCGTAAGTAATCGTATTTAAACGTATACATTTTACTTCTTCTTGAGGTGTATCGCACTACAAAATATTTTGAAGCGACCTCTGCTCATCATTTATTAAAATATTTCTAAACATTTTTGAAATAACCGCTATAAAATAATATTTATGTGATCTAAATGACAACATTATCTCAAACAAATCCTTTTAAACCACTGGGCCATTAAGCATTATGTCATTAAGAGAAACCTTCTTATTCGTTTTCATTGACCCATCGAAAACGACACGAAGAGGTGTTGTTTTAGAATGCAAATTAATAACTGGATGATGAGCTAAGAATTAAACAGGATCCTTTAACAGATCATAAGAATTAATATTTACATATTCCCCATGACCTAATAACACATACTCATCAATAAAGTTTTTGTATTGTGAAAAAATAGTTGGATCTCGTTGAAATCTTTTACCCAAATTGAGAAATCCCATTAAAGCCAAATTAAATGAACCCCCAAGAATACCATTTACTTTGTCTAGACGAAGCTTTAAAGGAATATTAACTTTGAATTTATTATTAGACAACTCAGTAGTTTTCTCAAAGAGATTTTCTACATATTCATGTTCCGGCAACTCAACAAAAGTTTCAGGTACAGATTCTGTAACCCAAAATTTAGATAATTGTTCATTTAACGTGTCATCACAAGATTTGCAAAACAAATTAACTAGTTTGTCCCGCTTGGATGAAGAAGTAAAACTAACTAAAGGCTTACTTTGACTCGCCGCCACAGACAAATACTGGCCTGCCACTATGCACCCCAACGCCGACTGAAGGACATTAAGCCCTGGATATTGCTCACTTAGCGAAGAATGAACCGCACAGCCCTGACTAGTTTCAGGCAACGGCACGAGCACCTGGAACAGTACATCAGCGCCTAAAAGCATTTGTATCGGACCAGGCGAAGCAAAGCTGTCATCAACTTTTTATGTATACCATGTCACACTCAACTTGCGGCAGATTAGAAGTTATTTTTTCCACAATTTGGCATGTAACATTTTTATATAAAAAGGATAGTGCAAAGAGTGAACTTGCATATCAATTTTATTTTTTATTTGCATCTTAGCGCCGGATATTCCGGACACTAGCATATTTTGCCGTAAAGGTACCTCTTCAAGTTTACTAACAACATCGTTAATAACAAATGATACTTGTGAAGCACTATCTAATAAAGCCCGCACAATTAACTGGCTGCCATTACTTGAGACCAACCTAACTTTAGCAGTGGGCAACAAAACATGCTTTTTTGAATATAGCGCAGTCAGCGATAAAGCAGTCGCGCTGACCGTGTCGGCGCTCTTCTCATGTAATAGCTTGTTATGAGACTTTTTGCAAACATCACAGCGGAAGTGAAACTTACATTTGCTGCTGTAACTGTTCAAACAAATTTTACATAGCTCATGCTGCTCAACAAATTTAATTCGCCTATCGGTTGAAGCAAGCTTAAAGCTGGGGCAAGAATAAAGCTTATGCAATTGCTTACCGCAGAACAAACAGTTGGGTGGCACTTGCGTAGACACGAGTGCGACTTCTTTGGCACCTCTTACTTGCCGTGGCTGCTCCAAAACAGGTCCTTGCTCGCTGCTTTCAAAAGCCAATGCCCTATTCTCTAAAAACTCAAAGAGCTCATGAATAGTCGGCTTCTTTTTGTTGTCCCTCTCGAGCTGGAACCCTCTCGTGGTGTAAGCATCCAACTTACGTAATAAAATCGCCACAAGAAGAGAACTCCAACTATCAACGGGTTCGTCAAGGTTTTTGAGAGCGGCGAGATGTTGCTTGAAAGCTGAAATCAAAGCGCGCAAGGCATGCGATGACGATCTAGATATGTTAGTTGTATCAAGCAATGCATTTAAATGGTCAAAAGTAATTTTGCTAACATTATCATATCTTTGCTCAATTATTTGAAGCGCTTCTATGTAGGATGAATTAGTGAGCGGCAAATTTAAAATTAAAGTAAGAGGCTCCCCTATTAAAAAACTTCTTAAATAATATAGTTTTTGCACATTTTCTAGTGTTGAATCAGCATGTATCATGGTCTTAAATAAAGAAATGAATGATTTATACTCGCTATACTGTCCGCCGAATTTAGGAATATTCACATTAGGCAAAACAATTTTACATTGCGACCTTGCTGTGGTGCCGACATTGGAGTTTAGAGTGTTGTCGTATAAAATAGAATCTAATGTCTCACATAAGTCAAAGTACAATGACTCTATCTCGGCCACATTGTCGTTATCATCAGGCATCAGTGACAAAATGTCGATTTGTACCTCATTGTAGCCTGCGTAATATTTATCAAGCGCCTGCCTTTTCAACTTCAATTGGATCGGCGATAAATTATGCATATACGTTGGGTCAGCAAGCGCGTTCTTTAGACGCGTCATAGACGCTTTATGATAACCACGCGCCGCGACTAATCTTTTCTCCTCCATTATCGTAATGGAATACAATACACCAGCACAACACAAAGATAAGTAAAAAAAATTAACACTTACCGCCGTACTCAGAGACGTCAATTAAGTTTTAATGACAATTAAGTCTCTTGCTGTCACTTTCGTATGCATAGTGATAAATAGAGAAGGAAAGACATTTAATTGTCATTAAACTTAATTGACGTCTCTGAGTACGGCGGTTAGTGTCTACTTATATAAATTAAGGGAAATTGTTCACTTGTGCGTTAAGTACACTTCCCAGCATAAAATTGCGAATGGCGAATTCAGTGCGTGGCAAAGCACTCCGCACTCTGCAGTCTGTAATAGTCTGCAGCCTGGTGAACACGCCACACGGCTTCGGAAGTAACGCGGGATTGACGCACGCCGGTACAGCAGTACAGCACCTGTGGTTGCCGATGTCGTTTCGCAGCCTCCACAAGCGCAACACTGTCTTCTTTTTCGCGTTTAGCAAAGACCCAAGCGAGAAATAAAATAGCGCCGGGCTTATTAAAGCTCTGCTAAACGTATTCTTGATCCTTGTCAGCAGCCTCGGAAAGCAGTTCAACTTTTCTCAACAAGCTGCGTTCTTTTGAAGGACCACATGTAAAAGCTGCTTCTTGTAGCTCGAGCTAAGTGGACTGTAGTTAATTGTATGATATGGTTGCGAGCTCATTAAACAACTTGGAGATAAAAAACACTGCTTTATTAGGCTGAACTATAGGAAAACAAGAATAATTTAATAATAATGAAAATAATATAAAATTTGTGACATAACTTCTGTCAATCAAACTAATTCGAATACGAATCCAAAGAATCATTTAAAAATATTATAATATAAAAAAGGTTCTATATCATAATATGTGGCCTGTTGCCAACAAGCACCACCTTCACCAACTTTCACGATCCAAAATAGTCCTCAGCAGACCCAAGTTTCTGAAATTTTACTTAACAGTAATACTCAAATGAAATCTACCTCAACTTCAATAAATGTACCGAATAAAAACATAACTGTTTGATATAGCTAGTCTACATCTGCCCTGCTACCAGGCTATTTCTAGCCAACTTACATCTATACTAAATTATAATGTATATAAACTAACTTACGTACTATGAAGACGGTGGCTGCGCGTCCCGACGCCGCTCCGCCTCGTTTCAGATCGGCCGCAGTCCGCTGCGCCGGCTGGCTTCGGGCTGCTGTGGTGGTGGTTATAGCTCGCCTCCCCGGCGACTGTCTCTGGCTGCTGCTGTGGTATGGAAAGGCCCTAGGCGTCCCGTCTACCCCTCAGCGCTGAACCCAGACAAATACATACCACTTGCACCAATCACTTAGCCCGCCACGACACGTGTGCGGGTCAACCAACAAATCACTGATTTTACCTAGCCCGCCCTGGTACTAATTTAGCTAATGTGCCCCACACTGTTTCACAATTTATTTATATCACTAGTTTAACTATATGTGCCCTACATATCACCAAATTATCAATTAATTTCACACGACCCCGCGTTCAAGTTCCTAACCTAACCAAAAATCCAACGTGAGTGTGTGTCACACTGACACTGACATTGACAGCCGTCTGTCCAATACAAATTAAAACAACAAAAAAGGTTGCCAGCCGTAAGTGGCCATTTTGTTCCGAACAATAACTTTGTCTTTTCACAACTGGTCTAATGTATCAAACATTACCCTTAACATTTAATTGTTTTAAATAGGTTTACTAAGTGTAATTTAAATAAATACTTTGATTCCAGTACTATTGCTTTTTATTGTCTCGTAGATGGTGTGAAAAGTAGAGTATTCTCCTCGGGGATAAAGGTGCCTTCGCCTTGGGCGACCTTGAATCCCACGCTGCATTCAGGATTCTTGTCTTAACTCCCTCGCTATGTTAGGGAGTTATCTCTAAACACCCTCGCTACGCTCGGGAGTTAACGCTAGAATCCTACGCTTTGCTCAGGATTCAATACGGGGCGCCCGCTACATAAGACACTGCTTTATCCCCTTGGTGCATAATCTACTATTATAAATTACAAACGCTTAACTTATACCCCGTACAATATTTTCTTTTTCGAAAAAGCTTTATTTTAATAAAAAAATAACATATTTTGTGCGAAAACGGCTTGTTGGTCACGTGACATTTTGCTCTGTGACGTCACACTTCAATAAAGAAACTTTCTTGAAACCTCAATCAAGGCCGCCCGTGTTTCGGGCCTTGTAATCCACAGAAAATAATCGCAAATTTATTTTGTAAAAATAAAATATATCCAAATTATCTTAATAAAAAAACTATTAGATAATTATCGTTAAATCATAAACTACCATTACCAACATACTTCATATTTTATTGTAACAACTGTCAAATAGCCAATTGCAAGAAATAATTCAAGAAATTTTAAACGCAGTGTTGTCTGAAACCGAAGAAAAAAAATGAAAATGGGGGGAAAAAAATTAGGGGGAAATTAAAGGAATAATTATTTATTCTTTTTAATTATTTTTTTTTTCATTATTTATTAATTATTCAAATATTATGTCTTCGGTTTACTTCGCCATTTTGCAAAACAAGCGAGCGTCCGACGCCAAACGCTAAACACCACAGACTTAGTAGAGATGCTAACTAAACACTAATCAAATCATCAAAAACTGCTGTCCAGACGTGTTAAGTGCAGGCAGGCTGCGAGTGAGGGGAAAGGGAGGGCGCGCGGGGCGTGGCTACTCGAAGTCCACTCGCAAAAAAATAGAACCCGCGTCTAATCACTTTACCACATGAATAAATACCCTACAGAATGCAAGCTGCCTGTAAGCGGCCCGCTGTAGGTGTACTCATACATAAGCGCGGCGATGTGTGCGTGCGTGACCTCTCACCGACAGGTTCACCGACGCGCCGCCGTGGTAAAAACTGGTTTGTGCCGGTTCAGTTGTGGCACAGTATAAATATGAGCTAAAGCAGTACGGAAGCTGGGCCTGTTTCTTGTTTTATATACCTACGCGCCAATTGAGCGTTAGGGTTGTCCTCTTATTTTTGTAAAATTGATAAAGTTTTTGTTTAGTTAGCGATGTATCTCAGCTAGTTAGCGCTTTTTTTGAGATAACTAGCAAAGCTTATGAGTTGTCACTTTTAATTTTTATAAAATTAAGAGGTAATTTTTCTATTATTTATCAAAACGTTTGTTTGGGTTCTATAATGATCAAATAATCGAATGAATTGACTAGTTTACAAACAAAATTGTGTAATTAAAAAATCTTTAATATTTTAAGAAGTCTTTATTTTTCGTTAGTTATTATAAATTACTCACTGAAAAATACTTTCGCTTGCTACGACACGTTCGAAAAGCTTTATTATTAAAATTTATAGTGTAAAAAATTCTCATTCTAAAGAATAGCTATTTTAAATAAATTATCGGTAAACATGGACACGGCACTATAAAACTGATTTTGTCTACTTCTTTATAAATTAATACAGCTACTTTACAATTAATGTGTTCTCTTTGAAAACAACAGCGAAAACTTTCGTCCATTTTCTCGATATATTCAACGAAATCATCCGGTGGTACAATTAGTAAACTCCGGTTAGACACACAGATCTGATATCGATATTTAGAGCAATCGGTCGAATAACTAAAAAGTTCAAGATGGAGGCTATTTTGTCTCATACTAATAACGGAGTCGTTGTCAAAAACCACACAGATCCCCAGATATCGATTTTCAAAGCAATCGGTTAAATAACTAAAAAGTTTAATATGGCGGCTACTTTTTCTCATTCTAATAACGGATTCATTGTCGGAAACCACACAGATCCTCAGATATCGATTTTTAAAGCAAAGTTTATTAACGATGAAGTTTCGTAGAATCAATTCTTATTATTTTTAACCATTAAAATAACGCGCGCTCAAAAAATATACGTAAGTACTCCAAATATCACCTAAACAACCAAACGATTTATTTAAAAGAAAAAGCTATTTATTTATTAATAATAAATCATTCTTCTTTCAACATCAGCAGGAAATTTAAAAAACTAAAGCTCCGGTTTTGAAGCAGCCGAGTTCAAGCAGCCGTATATTACGCAATACACTCGCGGCATTTTTAAAAATCGGGCGCACAGCGCCCGCAAAATGCAACAGTGAACACTCGGTTCGACGCCACACGCGCTGCTGAGAGCACTGCGATGTCCGCTTAGGGGCCCTGTAAAGACTTGCGTCTGTGGGCGTGCGTCGATTTCAGCGTTTGTACGTAGCTTCCTTACTGCTTTAGCTCATATTTATACTGTGGTTGTGGTATGACGGACAGGGCCGCACGTTCGCGCGCATTAGATGAGATTCAGTTATTCGAGTGATTTAGTTTACGAATTTGGGATTTTACCATTACAGTGTTTTAAATATTTATATACATACATACACATAATCAGGACTTTTATTCCCGAAGGGTTATTTATTACAAGCTTTTATTTAACTTGCAATGTATGTAATGTATGTACTTATCTTTTGTTCGGGTGGAATTTTGCAACTCAATTTTGAAGCTCTTCAACCGATTGAGCTGAAATTTTGCATAGATGTGTAAATCGCGTGACATTGCAATATTATGATGACATGGTGCTGACCTGATGATGGAGCTGGAAGGTGGCCATAGGAACTTTGCAATGAAACGACACAGCCTCATCGAGCTTGGGCTCGTTTGAATCGTCTTGACGAGTAGTTTTTCTTTCAATGGTAACCAGGGTATGATGATGGAGCTGGAAGGTAGTCATAGGAACTCTGTAATGAAACTACGCAACCCCATCGAGTTACGGCTCGTTTGATTCGTCTTGACGATTTCTTTGGTGCTAGATGGTAACCAGGGTCTAATGATGGAGCAGGAAGATGGCCATAGGAACTCAGGAATTAAACAACATAACCCCATCGAGTATGGGCTCGTTTGATTTGTCTTGACGAGCACTTTGGTGCTAGATAGTAACCAGGGTCTGATGATGGAGCTGGAAGGTGTCCATAGGAACTCAGTAATTAAACGACATAACCCCATCGAGTATGGGCTCGCTTGATTTGTTATGACGAGTTCTTTGGTGCTAGATGGTAACCAGGGTTTGATGATGAAGCTGGAAGGTGGCCATAGAAACTCAGTAATTAAGCACACATCGCGTCGAGTTTGATGCGTCTTAATGGATAGACCGTTTTTGATGGGTAGTGGTAGTTTGGAAGACGTGAATAAATTCTGTAGTATACCTACACGTTCAGTGAGATGAACAGATGAAAATTAGTTATCCCTGGACACGTTTCCAAGGATAACTAAAGAGTAACATATAATTTAAAAGTAAAATACCTTTTTAAAAAACAAGCTTTTATTTAAATGCGTTAAAAAGAAAAAATAAACTTTTACTATAATAACGACTTATATCGCCATTACACAATTTATATGATAACTAAGGTTGTTCCGAGATTTACTATATATAAACAAGTAAATTAAATAACTTGATGCGATTGTTTTTAACTATTAAAATTTTCAATCTAAGAAAATACGAGTACATAAATCTCGCGACAACCTTTTATATCATTATAAATTGTGTAATGACGTTTTAAGTTGTTAGTAAAAGTTTTAAAGTAAAAGTTTATTTTTCTTTTTTAGCGCATTTAAATAAAAGTTCCTTTTTTACAAAGGTTTTTTACTTTTTTTTTATTATTAGGTCTGCCAACATTGTTACATTACAGCTTATATCTAAAATGGTAATGTGAATAGTAATAGTTACAATGCAGCAACATTATAGGCAAACACAACATGACAATAATGAAAAATAATCGGAAGTCATTTCGGGAAAATTATATGAATATTAGTTAATTGCATCAGTACTACAGAGAACAACAAAAAGAAATCACATTAAAAAACAAACATAAAATTAAGAAACATAAAATTATATTAATATTAAGTCAGAGACTAGGCAATGAGGATAGCAAAAGCAGTCCTCTACCATAGTCCACTTTTCACCAAATTGAGACTGCACATGTGCTCAACGTGACAGGTGGTGAGCCCATCGCTGCTCTAATACAAATACAAATACAAATCATTTATTTGCCAGATTACAGGTAAAGTACACAATATAATTGTGATATTAAGATTAACATTTGTTTCACTGTAGTCAGCCTGCGTGCAGACGTGCAAAATGTTTATTATTAAAATTCACAATAAAATTTACAATCAAATAATATAAAATTAAGTATGTCCAATTTTAAAATCCATAAATTCCATAACACTATAAAAACAATTTGAAATGAGCCACTCAGTCAATTTTCTTTTAAAACTATTTTTCCGCTGCTCTTTTATTTCGTTTGGAATTTTATTATAAATGATTATGCACATATTAACAATATTTTTCTTATATATATCTTTATGACAAGGTGGTTGAAACAATAAATTTTTAAACTTAGCTTTCTTCTGCCTTGTGATAACGTCGCATCGTTTCTTAAAATACTCTGAATTATTTGCCACAAAAAGACAAATATCCCTTACGTACAGACATGGCAGAGGCAGAATATTACATTTTTTAAATAGTGGCTTACATGAGTCTAAATACCAGGCCTTTTTTATTGCTCTAATACACCTTTTCTGCAGTTTAAATACTCGATCAGATTCGACGGAGTTTCCCCAAATAATAAGCCCATAACTGAGGACTGATGAGACATAACCATGGTATGCTGTCAAAGCAGCGTCCACAGAAACAGTCTGTCGTAGTTTCCTGATAGCAAATACAAAACGATCAAGTTTCTTACAAGTCCTATCGACGTGAGCCTTCCAGTTTAGATGTCTGTCCAAGCATATTCCTAAATACTCAATGGTGTCAGCTTCGGTAACTTTTTCATTATTATGTTTTATGTCAAGTGATAATAGATTTGTATTATAAGAATTAAATTGAATTAGATTTGTTTTATTTAAATTTAAAGTTAGATTATGCCTTTCCATCCACTCAGAAATATTTGTCAGTGCTTTGTTTGCGACGGATTGTGCATTTTTCTTGTCGCAACATTTAATAACCACCGTCGCGTCATCAGCAAACAGTAAACATCTGTGCGGTGTCGCCTCTGGTAGACTATTGATGTAAAGGAGAAAAAGCAGCGGGCCAAGGATGCTACCTTGCGGAACTCCAGTATTATTTACGACCGCGTTAGATAAAAAATTTTGCTTTTGAAAGCCACGTCCTGTTATAGAAACGACCCTTGTTACTTCTGTGCATTGCTTTCTATCACGCAAATAACTAGTGATCCATTGAAGTGCCCTACCCCGAATACCATAAAAATCCAATTTATGAATAAGTTTTAAATGATTTACGTAATCGAAAGCCTTGCTCATATCTAGGAATAGAGTGATTACCGGAGTGCTATCGTTAATGCTCTCAGTGACTAATTTAATTAGATTATAACACGCCTTAGCAGTTGAACTCCCCTTACGAAACCCAAATTGATCATCGTGTAATATGCGATGCTTACTCAAAAAACTATTTAATCTGCTGAGCATTGCTTTTTCCAAAACTTTGGACAAAATGGGAATCAAGGTAATGGGCCGGTAATTATTGATGTCTTGTTTATCACCCTTTTTAAAAAGAGGCTTCACAATTGACATCTTTAGTTGCTCAGGAAAGGCTCCTTCAACAAATGACAGGTTAACAATATGTGCAAGCGGAATACAGATCCAAGCAGCACTGCATTTCAGAACTCTTGTTGCAATGCCATCATACCCACTAGCCCGGCTATTGCTAAATGACATGATAATTTTAAAAATCTCTTCAGGGTCAACAGGATTAAGGAAAATTGTATTGAGATTATGGTTTCTGTCATATAGTGTAGTTTGTGTATGATTAATATTGTGAATTAATTGCAAATTGATAAAATGATTACTAAATATTTCGCAAATGTCAGAAGGATTATTAAATAATGTATCATTTTGATTTATTCTTTCGATGTCATTTGCTAGCTGTAGGATGTATGTGCAGTCTTTAGTCCGTTAGTCGCCTTTAACGATACCCAAGGGAAGAGAGGGGGTGGTAGTATATTCTTTCATAGCGATGAAAGAATTATATAAATAATTAACCGTGTCGCGTAGCGACGCGACACGGTTAATTATTTATATAATATCGATTAAGGGACATTCGTGTTTAATCTAAATATATAAAACAAAGTCGGGTTAGTTACACAATTCCCAACTCTTGCACCGTGTGTATGAATAATTCCGGAAAAATAAGTATATTTCTTTTTTTAAATATTTTAAACATTTAGTTAAGATAAGACTGCTTTATAGATTCGTAATATTTGATTATTTCCGGAGGACGCGGGTTTGATTCAACACAGAAGACAATTTTTTTAACGTTTCGTTAACTTTGAACTAATTTAAATTTAGTATGTGTCAAATTACACTAATCCTTATTTTATACCTTTTGAAATACACGTTTTATTATGTACCTCTACCTACTTACCTTATTTTAGTTTTCCTCCCTAATTTTTTACACGTTAAACGGGTGTCAGCCCTATCAGAATAGGTATGAATTTTGCGCGTTGTTAGAGAGCTTGCACTCTGTAGGGTAGTTACTCATGTGACTTTACTACGCAGGCTACTAATCACTCGCACTAATCAAGCGCTGTCCACACGTGTTTACTCCTAATCACTAAGCACTTGCACTCGTCACCTGCACTAACCACTAATCAAATTGAATACAGGCCTTTACACTGATGGTTACTGAATCATTAACATATCTATATAAACCTATGTATACCATAAAACAGATTGCTTAGTATGCGGAAGCCTGCCTCAATAATCGCCTCTATAATATTAAACACATTGCTGTAACCGACTGGACTATTCAGTAAAGCTTTTAAAGCTCTGCTGGTCAAGCTTTTATATAATGATTTAATAATTACAAGTAAATAATGTTATACGCATATGTATGTACCAAAATATTTGTGTTAAAATTCGATGGATACGCGACTGATTTACTAAAGGCTGAAATTAATAATTAACATATCTCTTGTTTTCGGTTCTCCCTTGTTTTACATAACAACTTTTGGTATAATTTCGGTTCGTAAAGGTTCGTTTCAAATAATTATTCATTTGATCTAATATTTATGAGCCATAACATTTTTTGACATAAATGTTTACTTTAAATAAATTCATTTCAACAAATTTTTATTTTAAATAATATTTTTTGATTTCATGTTCATTTGAAACAAAAAAAAAGGATATTCAAAAAGCATACAAACATAAACAAAAATGATTTAAAATTTTAAACACTGAAAAAAGACGCAGGCGGGAATCGAACCACGCACCTTCCGCATTCCGGGCGGCTGCCTTAACCACTTAGCTACCGAGGTCTGGCTTTTAACCGTCGAAATTTGTCAGTGCTTGATGCTTATGTTTTTAGTCAACATTGCTTCATCAAATCTTAGAAGTTTTCACCTCTGAGATCCGAAAGAAATATTTTTACAAATATTTGAACATTCGGTTAAGATGAAGCTGCGTTGCTAGATGAATGTTTTATATTTTAGCGTTAATAAAAACGCTAAAATATAAAACATTCATTTCAAAAATGATTTAATTTTTATCACGTTAAATTATAGAATCCAAAATTATATTATTTAAACGTTAGATCATCAGAATTTATAACAAACATCGTACAACCAAAAAAAAACAAAAAACAAGTTATTTGTGGTTTATACTGAAATAATAAAAAAAAATTAAAAAATAATCTGTACAATTTAAATTGGTTTAATGTGATGGTTTAACGGTAGTGCTAAATTAGGAAACCGCCGAAGCGAGGCAGTCGACCTTCAGCCCGCCCAGGTTCACGACCTTGCGGCCCACCATCAGCTAATTAAATACTTCGCTACACAAATAACCCAGCGATTATTAATGTGGCGGTGAAAATTATATAACGATACAGCGATAACAAGTAATACATAACCACAAATGGACGTAGTTATGCAGAAAAGACTCTACAATTTGGTCCAAAATTACTAGTATTCTAAGGCCCCTAGCACACGGCGTATTTAAAACGCTCAGACGCCGCGCGTTTCAGTAACGTCAGTCGTCTTCACCGTAGATGCCAATTTTTGCGTTTGTATAGATTCAAAAATACGTAAAACGCGATACAAACTCGCGTGTGAAGCGTGCGCGAAACTCGTTTGAAGCGCTTAAAAGGGGCGGAGGAGGGGCAGAGGGGGGCTGTATCTGTGCGTATACGAATTTCGTATCGAATCTCGTTTGAAGCGCGTATACGGGCGTCATCTGCGGGTCGACTGCGCGTTTAAAATACGCCTTGTGCTAGAAGAACGTGGAGTACCTAAAGTTAAAGCATATTTTGAAATTGTGTTAACCTTGTCTGTCTACAGTAACAACAATGAGACAGCATCAATTGTAGTGAATACTTTATTTCAATGATGGTGTCACTCCGCAGTTTAGGTACGTTCGGCCGGCGCGCCTCCCAGGCAGGCGTGTTGCACTAAAGGTTGTCGCGCGTCGTAATCGTACTTAAATATATCCATAAGTGGAAACCCTACGCCAGCGCGCGCTTCTGACGTCAAATCGGTATCGAGTCAGCGTTGCTTAACTGAATATGAACGCTCGGGTCACACGATAAGTTTCAATTTCGCGTGAAAGCCGTTAAAGAGTGAACCTTCTGTACGTTAGTACTATTAGTTATTCTGTGACTGCTTAGACAGTACACTTAACATTATCAGTTTTAAAACAGGTTTACTTGATCTTACGTTTTGGAATAAGAGGATAAGCCGGCTTCCAATTTTGAAGTGTTCACGTGGGCGAGGCGATGGGTTCAGGCTCACCCCATGTCACGTTGTGCATATGTGCAGTTATCATTTGGCAAAACGTGGACTGTATCAGTGGACTACTTTTGCAGTCCTTATTGCCTGGTCTCTAACTAACCCTTTAGGTATAATAGTCGTGAATATAATGTATGTTTTACTAAATTATCATTTTGCTTTCACAATGCTAGATTTATATTTATCCATACATACATAAAAAACGACCTTTATCCCTGAAGGGTTAGTGAGAGACTGGGCAATAGGGACCGCAAAGCAGTCCACTTTTCACCAAACAGAGACCGCACATGTGTTCAGCGTGACAGGTGATGAGCTTATCGCCGCTCTATGTTGTTGGATGTATGTGCAATCTTTAGTCTGTTAATCGCCTTTTACGACACCCAAGGGAAGAGAGAGGGTATATACAAACTATAAATTAATATTTATATTCATATTAAACAAACTAGCACAAATAATGTCGGCTTATATTCGATTCGATTCGATTCGACAGGGAACATAATGTATGCCTAACTCAGATGGGAAAGTTGTCGCCCGGATTGCGAAACGTGGTGGATTCATGATACACCTTTTTTTTTAACCCTGTAACGGACACAGCATCTTGAAAGTTTCATTGGTTTTAGACCTTTAGCTAAGGGAATAAAGTTCAAATTTTGGTGGCGTCATCCCACTGACTATTAAAAAATGCATTATACGTACCACTACGCTCGTGGAGACGCAGATGGTTATGTGGGCACTCTCCAAAATGGGCAAACATACTAAAACTACTGAGGGTGATCCGGGTCCGGATTACAATCACTCGCGTTACTTCGAATCCCACTTGAGGCACGTCTTCTTTGTAACCGACTTCAGAAAGAAGGACTTTTTCAACTCGTCTGTAGGTACTTATCAGAGAACAGTTCATTATCTTATTCAGTATTTTGGTAAATTACCTACAATACTTACAATCAAACTTTCAAATTTGACGATTTCCGTGGTCGTGTGGTTAGAACGTCTGGTCTGGCGTCGCGCCATGTCTGAGTTCCCGGGTTCAATTCCCGGTCGGGTCAATTCAGAGAAAAACTGTTTTCTAAATTGATTTCGGGTCTGTGTGTTTTTTCTATGTTTATGTATATTTATCCGTCATCTAACCATATTAACGAGTTTCAAAAGAGTACATTATCTTGGTCTAGATAATTGGTGTGAGCGTTAACATATTTTGTTTTATTTATTATTTATTTACAAATGTTTCTTTATTTCCCTTTTTTATATTTGCGGAGATATCTTATAATTCATCATCAGCCTGTAACAGGCCTTCCTTAAGGCCAACAGCACAATAAGAGGGTTTATGCGTTAAAGACCAATAAGCCAATTTTAATAAAACTTTGCATGCTAAAGTAAAATACAGGGATCAAAATAGTTTGTTGAAAACATTTTATAAAAGATTTATTTGGGGAACACCCTAAAACTCCGAAAAACTTAATTCCGAATTTAAATATTCGAAATTTCAAAACTCCGAATTTTATGTTTCTGAAAAATTAAAATCACGTTTATTTAAAATCACGAAAGTCAATATTCCGAATATCATAAATACGATTTTTCAATTTTCTGATTTTCATAAATCCGAACAAACAATAACCTGAAATGTTAGTAGTCCGGAAAACGGAATTCCGATTATCATATTTTTTTTAATATAAAATAAGGAGGCAAACGAGCAGGCGGGTCACCTGATGGAGAGTAATCACCGCCGCCCATGGACACCCGCAAAACCAGAGGAATCGCAGGCGCGTTGCCGTCCTTTAAGGGAGGAACAGGGTTAAGGAAGG
Source organism: Scoparia ambigualis (assembly GCA_963921215.1). Classification (NCBI taxonomy): domain Eukaryota; kingdom Metazoa; phylum Arthropoda; class Insecta; order Lepidoptera; family Crambidae; genus Scoparia; species Scoparia ambigualis. The sequence continues at coordinate 25,926,071 of OY992507.1, read as the reverse complement.
AATAGGAATTGTGAGAGGGGGGTGAGGGGATAAGCCTCCGGAACCCTCACTGGCCGGACGAAACACAACAGCACCAAGTGCCATTTTTTCACGCCGGATATTTGTGAGAGGTTAGTATTACGCCGGGCGAGCCGGCCCAACGCGTGCTGCAACGCAGCGTGGCTCTACCACTCAGTCAGTGTCACTCATTTAGCACCACTCAGGGGTCACGTGTAGGGCCTCAAGGGTAAACCTACGGACGCGAGTAACTTTAATCCCCAAGATTTCCGAAAATTCATTGTTGCTTAATATTGCAATTCTTTTTTTGTCATGGCAAAAACCGGCAGCCAGTCCATCCTTGCTTGCATGCATGATTTCATTAATGATCAGAATAATATTATGATTATAAAAATAGCAGTTTACCCTAAAATTGATTTTAAATATTGTCTTTCAAAGTTAATATTTTGTGTTTTTAGTAATGTTGTCAAGTCAGTGGCATAACCGGATCGCTGCAAAACCGATTCCACGTAGTCTTGTCTGCTCTACGCCAGAGTGTAATTTATGCCCGCGTAGGCGCGGAGGGGCGAGGCGGCCCGCAAGCTAAGGAGAAGGTGGGTTTAACGCTGGCCGCCGTACAAGCCGAAGCTGCGGTGGTGAGTAAAAGCCATCTGCGACGATAAGCTCGCGTGGGACCGCCTGCCACCAGACACTGTGACAGAAACCATGCCTGTTGCATGTTGGCTTGCTTGCATGCTGCATGCTTGCTTGCATGCTGCATCCTTGCTTGCTTGCTGCATGCTTGCTTGCATGCTGAATGCTGCTGGCTACACGTGATCATTAACAGGTAAACCTAAGCCGATCGGTTTGTGTTCTTGCCAGTTAAGTAACTTTTGCAATGCCGAGTTACTGGATGGGTGACCAAATCATAAATTTCCGATCTTTAATAATTCGGAAATCCGGCCGGCAAAGCCGGTCATCAAGCCGAAGCTGCGGTGGTGAGTAAAAGGTTTAAAGGCTTATGGTTATAAGAGGTAATAACAAGCAACCAGACTTTGTACCACCTGTCTGTATAAACAAAGTACCTTTGGTCAGAGTCTCGCAGTTTAAATACCTTGGTCACATTATCACTGAAACCTTGTCTGATGATAAAGATATTGAAAGAGAGCGAAGGGCATTGTCGGTACGTGCTAATATGTTGGCCCATAGATTTGCTGGGTGCACTGTTGCGGTTAAGCTTACTTTATCTAGAGCCTCCTGTCAAGGTTTTTATACCTGCTCTCTCTGGACCAATTATTCGCAGAGGGCCTACAATGCTCTAAGGGTACAGTACAATAACGCCTTAAGGATATTGTTGAGATTGCCAAAATTTTGTAGTGCGTCAGGCATGTTTGCCGATGCAGGGGTAGATGACTTTTATGCAATAATGCGTAAGAAGTTAGCTTCACTTGTAACCCGTCTAAGAGGTAGCTCTAACGTTGTGCTAGGGCTTATTGCTGACAGTCCGGAGCTGGTAGTGCTGGGGAAGTTTTACAGACTTCATGTGCTGAATACTAACATAGCTTTAAGAAGGTACTAACAATAGCATAATTACTTACATAGTTTTAAGATGGTATTAACAATAGCATAATTACTAACATAGGTTTAAGTTTCAATTGTTACTAACAAATTTATGGACATCATTGTCTGAAATAAATGAATTTTATTTTATTTTATTTTAGTTTTATTTTAAAAAAAGCCATCTGCGACGATAAGCTCGCGTGGGACCTCCGGAGCCTCGCAGTGCCGGAGCCGTGACAGAAACCATGCCTGTTGCATGTTGGCTTGCTTGCATGCTGCATGCTTGCTTGCATGCTGCATCCTTGCTTGCTTGCTGCATGCTTGCTTGCTGCATGCTTGCTTGCATGCTGAATGCTGCTGGCAACATGTGACCATTAACAGGTAAACCTAAGCCGATCGGTTTGCGTTCTTGCCAGTAAAGTAAATTTTGCAATGCCGAGTTACTGGATGGGTGACAAAACATTAAATTCGGATCTTTAATAATTCGGAATTTTGATATTCGGAATTCGTATCTTTGAGATTTCGGATTATTGTTGAGTCGGAATTTTAATTATTAGGAATATATATCGGATTTATAAAAAAAGGATTTATGATATATTTTGGAATTGTGATATTCGGAATTCTTAACCCTTCGGAATTATAAAATTTTAAGTTTTTCGTATTTATGTATTTATTTGTAACCCGTTTATTTGGCTGAGTTATTGTGATTTAAAGTACACCATAGAAAGTTTAAAACCGCAATAACTCCGCTAAATAAACGTTTTTTTAGAAATGTTTTCAACAAACTATTTAGATCTCTATATTTTACTTCAGCATGCCGAGTTTCATCAAAATTGGCTTACTGGTTTTTAAAATTTCAATTTAAAAATTTGTATGGGAAATCAAAACGCGTAAACCCTCTTATAGGAATAGTTGTCTTTTAATTAACTGATTTTAACAATACAGTCGGATGTATTTTGTGTATGTATGCCCTATTTCTTTAGGTTGCGATTCATATTTGAAGCGTAAGGGGTCATGTTATGGGAACGACACTCATTAACCCAATTTCACGACTTTATACACATAAAGCTAGGGTCGTTATTCGTAAAGAAAATGGCATGTGTTTATAGGTCGTTATAAGTTTTATCGTTAAAATTTTATTCCTGTTTATGACTAGATGATGATACGCATTTGATGAGGCCATCTCAATTTTTCGCTGTGAACACACTTTTACTTTGAAAATGACAGCGAATGAATATTAGTTGTTTCTTTGTATTATAATATTTTAATTGGTATTTTATATTTATCTCTTATATTTATTTTATATTTAGCTCCTCTTAGAGTGGCAAGTGCTCTATGTCCGTTTGTTAGCATTTTTCAATAGCTAATTGGTGCCTAACCAACATATATAATCACGACTATTATCCCCGAAGGGTTAGTCAGAGACTAGGCAATGAGGACTGCTAAAGCAGTTCTGCCATAGTCCACTTTTCAACAAATAGCGACTGCATAATGTGGCCAGCGTGACAGGTGGTGAGCCCATCGCCGCTCTATGGTGTTTGGATGTATGTGCAGTCTTTAGTCCGTTAGTCGCCTTTTACGACACCCAAGGGAAGGGAGAGGGTGGTCGTATTCTTTCACCGCTACGCAAAACGTTACGCAACATGGTACCTAGCCAAGTTTATAAATATTAGGAAAACTCTATTTGATCGATAGATAAAGAAGTTTGTCACATAATAATATAAGATCATTAGATTTTTAAAGTTCGTTAGACGACGTATTGTTGACATAAGTCAGCTTTTGACAAAATTAAATAGGTATGTATGGTAGGTAAACATATGCATACAATTGCAATAATAGCATATAGCCTCCTGAATGCAACAATGCCAATTTATATAAGCCTTGTAAAGTTAATTACTTCCTGACACTAACACAGGTGTCAGCTTATGAAAGTATAAAGGTAATGTACCGTTTTCCTTACCGCACGAAGGAAACCCAACCATATAAAATAGTCCTAATAAAGCTGGTACTACACACCTTTTTTCATCATTAACTAAAATTTACTTAGAAACTAGATAAAATAAGTAATTTGTAAAATAAAAGTATGTGGGTCCGCTATACGTGTTATTAGACTTTTAAGGTGTTCGGGCAATTAGAAACCAAAAAAATACAAAAATCGGGCTGTTAGAATTAATTAAGTTGTGTAATTGAAAATGAAGTAGCATTAAAATAATATTTGCGATTTCAAAGTATACCAAAAAAAAATTTATTATATTTTTATTGACAGTGACAAAGAAAGTGACAAAGTTTTTGTATGTCTATATTTTCAGTGCTATTATCACATTTTAAACAGTGTACATCGTCCGATTGTTTATAAATTATTGCTATGTAGGTGATTTAGACAGCCCTGGGCCTTCCGAGGCCTCCGATCAGGAGTCTAAAGCTATCTGCGATACGCAGCGGTTAGACTTATGACTAAATTAAATACTATGTACTCACTGAATGATGCGATGGGGGGGGGAGGAAAGGAAGGTTGCAGCCCAGCTGCTGTGATGCGGTGTGACGCCTGCCTGGTGGTAGCGTGCCTCGCCTGCCGACTCCTCGTAGGCCGGTCCAAATCACACACGCACACATCCGTTACACCCCGACCAATTACACACAGGAGCCTCCGATGGCTGTTTGCAAGGCGATTAGTAAGATATTATCCGATTTTCTATCTAATTCATAAGGCACGCGGCCATGTCCCGAACCGAACAACTTCTTTCGAACTATCGCGAGCGCGTGTCCGACTGAGAGGACTACAATATAATGCGCGCACCTTAATCGCGGTTGTTTTCACACCGTATAATGAGGTCTGAGCTGTCCCGTACCGTAGGAAAATCAAAATCAGCACCGAACTTAACAGACCCCATTCATTCCCAGCCATTCCCGAAAACGAGCCGAACCATTAAAGCACCGAATGACATACAACGAATGTCAAATTTACCGACCTGTTTTTTTTCTATGTCCGTCAATTTTGGTAGGCAAAGTACCACACCCGTACGGCCTTAATTGATTTTAAACAGTAGGTAGTGTGCGATAGTTACAACTATAAACAGGCAGTCACTTTCATAGTGGGCCCCAATTCTATGTAATCAATAATCAAGCCACTGATACACGATAACAGTTTATATACTTACTGCCAAAATACGATAATCTACGAACAGCTTGAAAATTATGTTCGCACACGAACGTTGGACGAACGTGCAACGAAGTTCTGTAACGAACACGAACAAACGTGAGCAAACCTACGCACACCTACGTAAACTAAGCCAAACGCTCTATCCACACGTTTGAATTTATGACGGCTTGTCGAGGTTTGCCAAGCGTCTGCCTAGCGTTTCTAGAGGTTTGGAGTTTGTGGCAAGCGGCAAGCGTGCGGACGAGGCTTGGATTTGTGATTGGTCTTGCAAACCAAGCCAAACGCTCCATCCACACGTTTGAATTTGTGACGGCTTGCCGAGGTTTGGCAAGCGTGCGGTCGCGGCTTTACATCCGTGAGCTTTATAACCTCGCCTCGGCCGCACGCCACTAACTCCAATGCTGGTACGAAATACTATTGCGTCCTTGGCATAGTCATGTTTGAACTGAAACAGAAACATTGAACTAGCGGCGACATTGTCACGCAACTGGATTACGTAATGAGTTGTTCATCTTCTCGGAAGGCCAGACTTTCCTGCCTAGAAGTACCTCATCTTGTTTTTTTTTTTAAATTGGTTTTTTTTTCGAATATTAATGTGAAATAATGGTGGATTATTGAATTAAGTGTTAATGAACGTGCATGAGTTTTGGCAAATAAAACAAAATAGTGCAACATCACTATCTGGGGGCACGGCAGTGCCCCCGCCAAGTCGAGCAAAAAAATCGGCACGGCCATACCATCCTTTTCTCGAAGCAGTTGAGGCCATTTTTGACCCCCTATAACTTTGCTGTGGATAAAACTAGAAGCCTGAATTTTCAGTAACCATTCAGGCATTGTATAAACATGGTATATTTCAAATTTCATTCAATTTGAACCAGTAAGTAGTTTAAGAATTATAACTTGTCAATGTTTCTTCACTCATTGACTGACCGATCATTAATACTAAGAGGTTTGTTTACGCACCTGAGGTTTACATTTTGGGAATCAGACATTCTCGGAGAGTGTACGATAATTGAGAGTGTACTTTTCGTGAATAAGACATTGTGAAATGCGGTCATTTAGCCATTTATGGGAAGTGTGTAAATTGAAAAGGAGACATTGTAAGCCTAAAGGGAATGGAATGGCAAAAATGTTCGAAGAGAAGATGGAGATTAGTGTTTAGTGTATAAATCAAGCAAAACTAAAATATTTTGCAATTTCGGTCCAGTTTTACACACCAACTTCATATATAACTTATTAATTCCAAATAAATATAAAGGATTTTTTTTATATAAAAGAAGGAGGCAAACGAGCAGGCGGGTCACCTGATGGAGAGTATACTCTCCATCAGGTGACCCGCCTGCTCGTATGCCTTCTTCAATAACCGCCGCCGCCCATGGACACCCGTAAAACCAGAGGAATCGCAAGCGCGTTGCCATCCTTTAAATAAGGAATAGGGTTAAGGAAGAAATAGGAATTGTGAGGGGGGCTCCGGAATCCTCACTGGCCGGAAGAAACACAACAGCACCGAGTGCCATTATTTCACGCTGGATATTCGTGAGAGGGTGGTATTACGCCGGGCGAGCCGGCTCAATGTGTGCTGCAACGCAGCGTGGCTCTACCACTCAGTACGCAGCGTGGCTCTACCACTCAATACGCAGTGTGGCTCTACCACTCAGTAAAAAAAATTAAAAAGTTACATTTGCAGTGAATGAATCAGTGTACCTGTTTATTATGTATACTATAATAAAATCTAATATCCGTTGTTTGTATTTAATTAGTATAAGGTACCGGAAAGGAAAAAAGTAGAACTATCTACAAAAAGAAATGAGATGCCATCAAAAACATACTTGTAAAAAAAACCAAGTCTCGCAACTCAGTTCTTCTACCGTAAAAAGTTGTGAGATCTATGTAATACCAAATAGGTTGACTTAGCAATCGCACTAAACAATCTAATTTAATATATAATTATATATATTATTTGCGAGATATATTGCGTTTTCTTTCATGCGATGGCCAAGTCAACCGACTTGGTATTACATGCGGATCTCATAACTTATTACGGTAGAAGAATTGAGTTGCGTGACTTGGTTTTTTTCAAGAATGTTTTTATGGCATATCATTTACCACTAAACACTATCACTTACTATCATCTACTTACTACTACTATCTTGCATAAAGCAAAGAATATACTTACTTTAATTATTAGGTAATTTACACTGGCTGAATGTGCTAACCGCACCAAGCGAATATTTTAAATTTAAAAAATCAAGAGTTAAGTACCTACTAATTGATTTTCAAAATATAAACGTTTTACATAACAATAAAACGGTTATTATGAGCCGAAAGAAAACACAGCATCGCATTATGAAGAAGCAGTGTGTTACTTACCTTGTAAGTTTACTTACTACCGTGTGGATATATCCATTTGCCTTGCCATAGATCGCTCTTACAATCTAGATGAAGTCTATGGTCTGTCACCGCAAGGCGGGAACCGGCCTGTCAGTGTCATTGAAGTGTTCACCAGGAAGAGCCTTCCTGCGATGCTGTGTTTTCTTTTGGCTCATAATAACCGTTTTATTGCTGTGTAAAACGTTCATATTATGTGCCTATCGGAAAACATAGCATCGCATTATGAAGACGTGTTTGATATCTGCTGGTGACTATAACAAATACACGCAATGTTGAAAGCATAATAATTTAATGGAATAGTTGTAAAGATTGTTATGGATTAAGTCTATGTACTGGTACAGACTAAAATAAAAACTTAGATTGCAATTAACCTTCATCAAGTTTATTATTTTAATTTAATCAATCAATTTATTAATCTGACGTCAAATCCTGTTTATCTTAAATAAACAAAAGTATTTAATAAGTATTACTAATTAAAGAAAAACAAATAACATAAGAGTAACACTTCTTAAAACAAAACAAATGCTTATTCATTTGCCTTAATAATTATCTGCCATACTCAGAGACGTCAATTAAGTTTTAATGACAATTAAGTCTCTTGCTGTCACTTTCTTATGTATAGTGCTAAATAGAGAAGGAAAGACATTTAATTGTCATTAAAACTTAATTGACGTCTCTGAGATCAACATTAAATCACATTATCTTAAATACTAATTAAATGGACTAAAAATTATCAAATAAATTGTTCTCATTATCGCGGTTCTGTGTATTATTAATCTCTCGGCAATAATACTTCCTCATTGTCTGAACTGCGGTCCAGTTACCTCGTTCTAAAATTTCCTCTACTGGTCTATTCTCAAGCCAGGCTAAGGATGCTACTGCTGAGCGACATGAACCTGGCGAAGCATCTATTCCAGCATCTTTTAATACCAAGCGGACCCATCCTCCCATCAGAGTTCTAGAAGCTGGTTTAGGACGGCCTCTGATTGAGACAAACAAGTGATTCACAACCTCTTCAGTCCGTCTGCTCTCGGTTGCTTAGATAAGTAGTCTAACCCACCTCACTGGGCATAAATTAATGTCCTCATTATAGAGAAACTTCCAACCAGACTGGCGTCTAGATCCATTATCTGTTCTTGCTCCAAATACTGGCCACAAAATAATCTCTTGCCCATTGTCACTGAAATATGGTTTGGATATCCTTAACAAGGTCAAGTCGTGTAATCTACGACCAGATGTGAGGAGTAAGATTGTTGCTGTTCTTCTAGCAGTTTCAAATAATGAAATTTTCTTGGGTTCTTGCTTAAGCCAGTTTATGACCTGTCTTACATCCCAAACAGGTGATTTAAAGGTTGGCGGTTTAGAGTTGTGGATGGCCTTTAAAACCTGTTTCACCATAAAATTAGAGGAGATTTCATTATTCTGTCCACAAAAAGTTGCAACTGCTGATTTCTGGACTAGCATGGTGCTATATGCATAACCCTCTTTCAAAAAAGTCTCAGCAAGGAATTGTGCTACCTCTTCAGGTTTGGGTGACTTGGGATTAACTTCTTTAGCTTCGCACCACATTGTCCATCTCTTTAAAGCTGGTTGATAAGTGCCTAATGTAGATTGGCGCCAACTTCGTTTTAGGAGATCTTTTTCGGCTTGGGACCACATAGCTAATTTGTCTCCCCACCCCCAATTTTCCAGATCTTCAGAGTTAACCGGTCTACTTGTGGAGGTGGACGACCCGTTGTTAGGTCCACTAATACCTTCGGTAAGTTTTTGATAGTTATTGGATTGTCTAGTGTTCGCGAGTGAAAATCCGCTCTCCAAAACGGTTGTTCCCAATCTGGTGTTACTAATAAGTAAGTTCCCTTGGCTCTGTTTAGATGCGAGAGCACTCTTGGAATTAGATTTCGAGGAGGATAAATCCATCCCATCTGATAATTCCAATTTCTTGGAAAGGCGTCTACGAATTCTGCGGAATTGTCCCGTGAATCTATTGTCACATAGTTTGGCACTACAGCGGACCTTCTTGACGCAAAGAGGTCTATGTCGTGTTTGCTCCAATTTTTGAAGGCCTTTGGGGTTGTTTGTGGCAGTAAGTGTCACTCTGGTACTGGACGTCTCCGAGACAGTCGGTCTGCTATGGCGTTGTATCTGCCTGGAAGATACTGGGCTGAAAGTATGATGTTCCACTTGTCTAGCAACTTGAGAAGGTGAAAGGTCAGAAATAGCAGGTCTATGGAGCGAGTGCCTCCCTTTTTGCGGATATATGCCATGACGGTTTTGTTGTCTGTCTGTAAAAGTACATGAGAGTCCCTGAGGCTCTCTGCACAATTCCTTATGGCAGACACCACAGCAAACATCTCTTTTTTGTTGCAATGCCAAGGTTTCTGATGAGTAGCCCATGACCCGGACAATCTCCTTTTCTCTAGTACGGGACCCCACCCCACGTCCGAGGCGTCTGTAGTTAGAAAGTGAGATATTCTCATCGGATGAATCGGCATTGTCGAGGAAAGGACTCCGCGCCACCATTCCAAATCTCTCATTGCCCTCCGAGGGATAGATATTTTTGCCCTTGCCTAATTCCGAGGAAATTGCTTCAGAGTTATCAAGTAGCGACAATGAAGTCGCCCTCGCGGTATCACAAAACATGCAAAATTTAGTTGACCCAGTAGGCACTGCAGTTGCCGAAGATTGCAAACTTCTGTTGCTGAAATCTTTTTTAGGGCAACAAAAATTGTCATCTGCTTTCTGGGAGGTAAGCACATGACATTTCTTTTTGTGTTCCAACTGATGCCTAGAAATTCCAATGACCTTGTTGGAGTCAATATTGATTTTTTTGTGATTGACCTGCCATCCGAGGGACTCTAAGATTGTCACAGCCTCCGAGGCCTGTGCTGCCAACCTGGAAGGGTTCTGGTTGACCAGGAGAAAATCGTCGAGATAAACCAGGACTCGCATCCCTCTCTTGCGCATGGTCTCCGCGACCCAGCAAGTTACTGCAGAGAAAAGTTTTGAAGCCGATGATAGGCCAAATGGAAGTGAGGTCATTCGATACATTTTTTGCTCGTAAAAGAGTCTCAGAAAAGGTCTGTGGGACACTGCTATACGTAAATGGAAATAAGTCTGAGAAATATCGATTTTTATCAACCAGTCGCCTGGTTGGAGAAACTCTGGGACTGTGGCATGGCTTAAGAGACGAAAATGTTTTGTTATTACAAATTTGTTCAACTCCCGAAGATCGAAGATAGGTCTGACTCCACCATCGCTCTTTTTTACTAAAAACATTCGGGAGAAGAAACCGGGTGTCAAAGAAGTTGGCCTTTCCAATACTCCGAGCTTTATTAATTCCTCGACTTGTGAGGTCATTAGTACTGATCGCTTTGTACTGTAGTTCCGAACTACTATTGGTGAGAGGTACACCAAGGGAGGTTTTTGAGCAAAAGGTATTCGAGACCCGGATATTGCCATTAGTATAAAGGGAGTTGCTCCGAGCTCCTCCCATTTCTCTCTGAAATTCCTCAATTGTCCTCCCTTGAACCCCCGCTTGAAGTCATTGCTTGTACTGCTGGTCAGTGGAGCGAAAGGAAGACTTTTTACCTACTTCTTTACCTTTTCCCTTGGTCTTATAATTATTGTTTTTAACCGACTTCAAAAAAGGAGGAGGTTCTCAATTCGGTTGTATGTTTTTTTATGTTTATTACCTCAGAACTCAGTAATTTATACACTGATTTAGAAAATTGTTTTTTTATTTGAAAGGACATACTTCCAGATTGGTCCCATTTTTATCAAAATCCAGTTCCGATGATAGAATCCTCAGGAATTGAGGGAACTCCTCAAATATTGTAGGCATACCTATAGCGGTTTTAATTAGTCAAGAATTTGCATACAGAAAGTATCATTTGATGAAGTAGAACTGATGAAGAAGACCACAGAATGTCATTGGAACTCCTCAATGATAAGTATTTCACGGGTGGCGATAAGATATCTCGATTAAGATAGTTAAGCGACTATGACGAAGCAAAAGAAGGCAGGTACCGGAACTCAGTTCTGATTGTGGAATCCTTGAGGGATTGAGGGAACTCCTCAAATATTGTAGGCATATCTATAGCGATTTTGGTATTTTCGGCCATAGGTCAAATGAGATCCACTCCGGCAATAAATCCTTCCTAAGTAATATTGTAAATGCGAAAGCATGTTTGTTTGTTTGTCCGTCTCTCACTTGCGTATCGACCTGATTTTGCATATAGATAGCTGAAGACAATAGTGACATAAGCCACTTTTTATCACTCCTTCCGAAACATTTCTATTAGGATTTAAAATTTTAACAAAAAAAAACCGACTCCAAAAAAGTTTACTGAAATAAATGCACTAAAACGTAAAAAATAATTGCGTAGTTTAGTTTGTTCAATTTACTTGCAATATTAACCTTTATTTTACTCAATCTTATTTATTTATTTAATCTTTATTGCACAAAGAAAACAAAATGTACAAAAGTGGCATTCTCTACCAGTCAACCTTAGGGCTAGGCAGAAAGAGTTGTAGGCGGTGCAATTCAAAATCTTGTGAATTATCAAATAAACTACACAAATCAACTTACATAGGTAAATAATTATACAATAAATAACATTACACAATTTTAATATAAACTACATGAACTTACTTAGATTTAATAAAGATACGGTGATAGAAAACTCTTACGAGGATGATGAAGACTCTTGGAGAAGCATATCGCAGATCCTTTAAGAATCTTATAATCTTAAAAAATATTTTTGGAGTCGGTGCCACCTTCATACGACAATGTAGCAATACCATATTCACTAATGAACACGACAACTGTTAGAAGCTAATTAAACATAAGTATTTACAAATAAAAACGACAATGGGGTTAAACGGCAGCAAGGCCGACCCAGACGGAGGTGGAGAGATGAGCTTGATGCTTACGCGAAGGATTGGCCAACACGTAAAAGACCGCGAATACTGGAAGGGAGGGGGGGGGGGGAGGCCTTTGCCTAGCAATGGGATAATATGGGCTAACATAATAATAATATAGTATGTCTTTTAATGTTTATGTTTACCTTGGCTGGCACCGACTCCAAAAATATTTTTTAAGATTATAAGATTGAGTAAAATAAAGGTTAATATTGCAAGTAAATTGAACAAACTAAACTACGCAATTATTTTTACGTTTTAGTTTATTTCAGTAAACTTTTTTGGAGTCGGTTTTTTTTTGTTAAAATTTTTGATAAGCAAAGTTCCTTCGTGGAAATTCAGTTTTAGATTTTTTGGGGGCCGAGCTAGTGGAAGGACCCGAAGAAGGATCTGGTCCTTTTCTCTTAAGCTAGGTACTCGGGTTTATAAGTTCCTTAACCCCTAGAGAATAAACCCATTGTTGAGGACCACCAAAGTTCTGAATTAATGCATTAAGTCGAGACTGGTCAAATAGAGATGTTTCTGGGGGGGGAATATTCCTAAGAGCCAACTGAATACACTTATTAGGTATTTCTTTAATGATCCTTTCTCTTCTGGTCTCAATGGATTCAGATCTTTTACCACATAACACTTGTAAAATATTTTCAGAATTCCTATAAAATGGTGATCCTGTTCCAACGGCAGCACTAATTTTTTCTACAAGTGCTGGTGCTTTCAATTCCTCTGGAGAATTAGAAGCCCAGTCCACTACTGACTGTAAGCCAGCACGTAATAAATCATTGCTCTCAAACATAGCATTTGATAAGGCTGCCATAATATTTTTAGTGCCCGCTAAATAATCTTTTGATTTGCTTAGTTGACACAATTCATCATTCACTTTTAAATCAGTAAATCCAGGTGTGGCTACAAAAGACTGCAAAGTCTTAGAATATCTAACATTTTGCCATGTAGGAAGACCAAAATGTTGGAGTGTTTTAATCTTGTCTATCCTCTCCGGAAGGGCAGACTTCACAAGTTTAGTTTGGTCTATATTAGTTGTCATCTGTCCTAAATCCAGCATCGAAGAATTCACTTGCTTAGGAACAGTCAAAAAGGACTTGTTTGATGTCGAGCCATCGACAATCGTTGCATTATTATATTGCGGTGCCGGCGCCAGCGTGCCGAGGCTTTGCATATATAGATTAGACAAAAATCCTACCTGATTTATAAGAGCCTCAATACGCGGATCATCTTTAGGGGCCTTCCTTTTAAAAGGAGGCCTGCCACTCTCCGATCGTGATGAGGATGAAGCAGACGAGTCAGAGTTCGAGTCAGCTTCATTTGGAGCCGGAACGTTAGGATTACTATCCGCAACGTTCGCGGCGGTTTCTGTGTTACTATTCATTGGGTTAAATTCACAACACACATAGAAAAAAAAGTTACAAAACCCTTTTACAACTTTTCAACTGTATCGCGGTAGCGAAAAACACACGCAATGACACTGACAGGCCGGTTCCCGCCTTGCGGTGACAGACCATAGACTTCATCTAGATTGTAAGAGCGATCTATGGCAAGGCAAATGGATATATCCACACGGTAGTAAGTAAACTTACAAGGTAAGTAACACACTGCTTCTTCATAATGCGATGATGTGTTTTCCGATAGGCACATAATAATAATTATTCTATGAGTTGATTGAAACATTTTTGAAGGACTTCTTGGCGGAAAAGTAAAGCATCACATGTCTGCAGTTTTGTTTTATTTTCTTTAATTTGTGTTTTGTCGATTATTAATGTGAAATAATGGTGGATTATTTACTGTTAAGTGTTCGTGAACGTGCATGAGTTGGCAAATAAAACAAAACAGTGCAACATCACTTTCCAAATTATCTCAAGAAGTCCGTGTGAGATCTAAATAAAGTCCCACAGCTTTATTGAGTCTCGAGGGGTTTGGGGAATATCATTTACCATTATACGTTCATTATCATTTATCACTTATTATCATCTACATAATGCAAAGAAAATGATCACTATTAAATCTTACTTGAAACTGGCTAAATGTGCTGATCGCACGAAGCCATTATTTAAGAGAAAAAAAACATTTTTGAAAAACCATTGTCCTAATCTATCTTTCTGACTTCTTGGCGGGAATGTGAAGCGTCATGTCTGCAGTTTTGTTTTATTTTCTAAAATTTGTGTTTTTTCGAATATTAATGTGAAATAATAGTGGATTATTAACCGTTAAGTTTTTGTGAACGTGCATGAGTGTTGGCAAATGAAACAAAACATTGCAACATCACTTTTCAAATTCTCTCAAGTAGTCCGCGTGAGACCTCAGTAAAGTCCCACATCTTTACTGAGGACTTAAGGGGTTTGGGGAACATCATTTATCATTCATCTTAATCATCACTCATTATCATCAAGGGAAAAAAACAAATAAAAAACTAATGACTAGGCAGTATGGCTCAGACCTTAGCCTGTTCCTTCACGGAACAAATATATAAAAAAAAAAAACTATCTTTCTATCAGTGAAACCAGTCTGGCAAAACTCTATAGGAAAAAATTATTGAATTAAAATTGTTGCAATTTTAATGGCGCCTATAACCCGTTCAGTGCAAGAAGAACGCTGACACCCAACTAGTACTATTAAAACCGTGCGCTTTCGAACCTAACCGGATTATATTACGGTGTACTATGATGATACGATTATGTTGACGGTAAGTAATGTCAATGTTAATCAACATGACGGCATTAAGTCATAACATAATACGGGTTTGGAGTTTTACACGTGTTGTGAGACTCCATTTTAATTCAATCTACCGTACAATATTAAATGTACCTACTTACCTTCTAAAAATATAATAAGTACTTACCACCTGAAATTGGCTTAATGCTATAATAAATAATAAATACGGGTTTGTATGAACGTACTCTGCAGTAAAGTTTATGGTTTTGGTGAATTTTATATTTGTTCCGCTTTATGTACTAATTATTAAAAGTTCAACCTTATGACTTTACTACGAAAACTGTCAGTACCTTGGTACCTACCGAACAAAATAACATGTGAAATATGGCATTTAAAGATAAGTCGGACAGGCGACCAAAAAGAACATTTATAGCAAATTTTCCAACTGATCGGTGAGTACAGACATTCTTTAATGTATAAAGATATGTTTATTTGTATATTACATTGAACAATTATTAGTTTTACGCCAAAATATAAACATAACCTTTCACTTTCACGTAAACAATAGTGCTGTCAACATGTGATCGAAAAATTTATAGATTATTTTATTTATGTCCCCATAATAAATAATAATAAGTAAGAATGATGAGTTGATGACCTAAATAATAGTTTTGTTTCAGGTGTAAACAGTGAGTAGCAGCCACTGGAAATTAAGACTTGGTCTATTATGCCGAATGCGGATTGTACTAATGAAAAAACAGTAAAATACGTTTGTTTTGTTTTTATAAAAAAAAATACATTGTAAACATCTTTTTTATTAATTAGGGACGTATAATCATGTCCCGTGGCACTAATTTTATTTTATTATGTTGGCACCATTGGCGCCATTACAAAACTAATGGCAATGCTTCAGTTGCTCAATGTACCTCTAGATTTTATCAACAGAATTCAATGTACCTCAACCGTTTTGACAGAAATTACGATAAAATGCCTGATCTTCCCAGCTGGGCCCTCGGCAGTATAACGCTCGAAATAGATAAAAAATATACTGATCTAATGTACCTCCAACGTACCTCCCGATTTATGTATTAAATTGCAGAAATTCTAATTAGAACAGAATAGTTTAGTCTTCCTAGCGGGGCCCTCTGTAATCTTAGTAAAAAAAATATACCATTTTTATGTTTTTCCAATGTACCTCTTAGTTCTTTGCAATTTACCAAATTTAGATACATAATTAAGATATAGGCAAATAACAGTACACGCTTGGTAAGGTAAGTTCAGCAACAGGTAATATTTGCTGCAATGAAGGTAGCTTTTAACCGCCTCCGTGGTCTAGTGGCTAAGCCACCGGTTTCATTCCCAGCGGGGGGTACATCTTTGTGTGCTCGGTTTGGTTAGTGGTAGGGCTGTTAAGTCCGCCTGGCTAGCTACCACCATCTTATCTAAGTCTGTCGCCATAACAACGATGTTTATAG
The DNA here is from genome assembly GCA_963921215.1 of Scoparia ambigualis. Classification (NCBI taxonomy): domain Eukaryota; kingdom Metazoa; phylum Arthropoda; class Insecta; order Lepidoptera; family Crambidae; genus Scoparia; species Scoparia ambigualis. Next base: position 25,909,922 of record OY992507.1, on the reverse strand, counting down.
CATAGTTGTGTTCCGACATTTAGAGATAAGATAGCCAGTTCCTCAGTGGTTGAGGATTCCGGGTGAAGCGCGCTTCCACCTTCGGCCTTATCGTCACTTACCATCAGGTGAGATGAAGGCCAAGCGCTTACCCGTTACCCGTAAAAAAAAAGCTGTGAATAGTTTAGCTGTACTGTGTTACTTAGCAATATCATAATTTTGAATCTAAATTTGGTAAATTGCAAAGAACTAAGAGGTAGGGTGACGGACCCAATTATCAGCACTTTAAGAGGTCATTTAATTTCAACTCTAAATATTTCATATATTACAATATTCTATAACTTTTGTGTTGTGTTATTAATGTTGAGAATATAATCACCTGTTGTGTAAAGTAAGATTTTTTTAATATTTGTAGTAATTATTGAGTCAAAATTACAATTTATCAAAAAACTAGCCTATCACCATTTATCAGCACAGTCATCACCATTTAACACACACTTACCCAATTATTAGCACTGTGAATTGTAATACGTTTTAGGGGCTGAAAAATAAAATATCCTTTAGAAATTAGTACTCTTTTTTATTGTTTATTAATCTTTTAACAATTCTATTAATTATGGCACATCAAAATTTACCATAACATATAACTTGTTCAACTTTGAGTCGACTGTAATGTACAGATCTTTGGAATTAGGAACATTACTTTTAAACTAGTTAGATAAACTTTAACATAATTAATCTTAAAATAAAACCATAAAATTCTTTGCTTAAAATTAGGAAAATACGTAAAAGAACCATAAATTATTTGCTTATAACTAGGAACCAGTAAAGGCAGAGCAATACAAACATTACTTAAAAATAGTTTACTCCTCAGTATACTGTTTTCTTCTCATAATAATTATTTTCTTTCTTTTATTAGGGTTTTTTGTTGTTTTTGATGGGTTCATCTTAAGAGATCTGAAACATGTAAAAATAATTTAAGCAAATCAATATATCAGCATAGTTTTGAACCAAATATCAGCACCATGATGATAAATGGAAAATGAATTTTCAGCACGGGGCTGAAATTTGGATAACAAGGCTAAATTCACTTTTTACACAACACTCAACCATACTTTTACTTACACACATTTTAAAAGAAATACATTATTTATGATTATGTCTATTTTATCCAATTATTAGCAGGTGTGCTGATAATTGGACAACTTGAAATTTCTGTATCCAGATATTGTCACCGCTCTATATCTATTGTTAGTAAAAAAAATACCTTAAAATTATTTCAATTTAGGATGCGAAAAACGTGTGTAAGAATGTGTTTAAATACCAGTATTTATAAATAGTGCTATAATCGCATTACTAAATGACTAATAATCGTAAGAAAAATCTTACCCTTGGTCACCATGGCTGAAAATCACTTCTAATCACACAACATTTACTTCTCCTCAAAAATAAAGCGCCAATAAAAATGTCAAACTATGGACAGTGTTGCTAGTACAATAATTTAAAACTATCTGAACGCGTTTTCTACCCTTGCAACTTTAAAATTTTAGACATTATCTTATATTTTTAGTTTTTTACGAGGTGCTGATAAACTGGTGCAGTGCTAGTATTTATTTGGGTCAGTCACCCTACATTGGAAAAACATAAAAATGGTTTTTTTTTTATTCGTATTCACTATGATTACAGAGGGCCCCGCTAGGAAGACAAAACTTTAAAGCTGATTAAATTATGTTCTAATTAGGATTTTTGGAGTTTAATACGTAAATCGGGAGGTACGTTGGAGGTACATTAGATCAGTATATTTTTTATGTATTTCGAACGTTATACAGCCGAGGGCCCAGCTGGGAAGATCAGGCATTTTATCGTAATTTCTGTCAAAACGGTTGAGGTACATTGAATTCTATTGATAAAATCTAGAGGTACATTAAGAAACTGAAGCATTGCCATTAGTTTTACGTGCCTAGCTCTGGGGGCCGTGCTAGGTGGAACACATATGTAAATTTCATACAAAAGTATATTTTCAATTTGTAGTATGAGTGTCCCGTCTCTTATACTTACATCCTCTTAGTTGAAAACCCTCAGAATAACATGCTTTACATAATATTCTATGTAAAAACCGCTTATAAAGTAGTTGCGTGTGGTTTTGAAGGAGAAAGCGGAGGTACAGACGCAGTAAAACGGCGACTTCATAATAAAAATCACGCTAATGAAATATATACAAATTCTTGTATTCATTACTGTAATCGAATGTCAATAAATCCATTATCTATTCCGTGAATAAACTTAACAGCAGCTGAGAACTTTGAACAAAGAAGTTGCAATTGAATGTTGTCAATAGGTAATCGGAGATTGAGAGATGCTAATAGTAAATCCTTTTATTTATGTCGTACTTCGACTTTTCTGGAATCAAGTCGCGGCAGATAAAAGTTTAATTCCGATTGTAGTTGCAATTCTAATGGAATGGAATACGATCAAGTTGATTTACGTGAAAAGTTTGGAAAACGCCAGTTTTAAAACTTTGTTTAAATTAAATTTAAGTAAAACTGAGCCGAGCCGACGAACGCCGCGCACCGCCAGTTTACTTGTGACCTTGTGGCCACGGCCGCAGCATCGCGGCTGAAACGTTAAGTAGTAAGTAGATATTATGTACTTACTTACAAAATTAATCGGGTTAGGTCCCGTTAAAAATCATTGTTGGAAATAAGAACTGTTTAAAATTACATTTATTTCCTAACAGGCAACAATAGCCTAGCCTAGCAGAGTAGATATAGATTGCATTGGTTATTTTGTGTCACTTAAGTAGCGAAGCGGTCTGCTCCCCTCAAGGGTCCAGGTTTCGGTTGCGGTTCGTATGTCTGTTCGGACTTTCAAATGTAAAAAAACTGTTTTTTTAATTACAAAGGCGCATCGCGCAGCATCGCGGCTGAAACGTTAAGTAGTAAGTAGATATTATGTACTTACTTACAAAATTAATCGGGTTAGGTCCCGTTAAAAATCATTGTTGGAAATAAGAACTGTTTAAAATTACATTTATTTCCTAACAGGCAACAATAGCCTAGCCTAGCAGAGTAGATATAGATTGCATTGGTTATTTTGTGTCACTTAAGTAGCGAAGCGGTCTGCTCCCCTCAAGGGTCCAGGTTTCGGTTGCGGTTCGTATGTCTGTTCGGACTTTCAAATGTAAAAAAACTGTTTTTTTAATTACAAAGGCGCATTTGGCAAGTATGGCTATTAAGCCAATACCTTTTAATTGTATGGGTAACTAGATTTCAACTATTATTTTGCCCAGCTGTTAGACAGTATAGGCTTTATACATATTGTTATAAAGTCAAAGTCAAATTATTTATTCATTAATAACCTTTACAGGCACTTATTGACGTCAATACTAATCAAAAAAACAGTTAACTACTTGTAGTTGAAACTTAACAACTAATCTAATCAAAATCTACTCTACCTACCTAACTAATCTACCACCAGTTTGGATTGTGGGAGAGCCTTCGACTGAGAAGAAGCTGGCAAGAAACTCAGGAGGCCTTTCTTTTTTCTCACTCTAAGTAACAAAAGTTACTTACAGTGTAATTGATCTACGATAATTATATACAACTTGTACGCATCAGATATACCAGAGGGAGTTCGATTCAGCGTAGGGCATCAAACCCACCCGACCCGAAAAAACCCGGGTACTTCGGGTTTTCTGGGTCGCAAGAAAACCCGGGTTTGGAAAATCAAAAACCGGGTTTTCGAGTTTTTTGAGCTTTTTTACAATTGTTTTCTTGTCGGTATTTTTTTGTATCATAAATATATTTACGCCTTTTCGAAATGATCTCTTTGATTGAACACGGTCAAAAAGTACCTAACTCCATTGTATCTCACTACATACAAACCTTTGTATGCAATCAAAGACACAAACAAGTTAGTGAACTTCTCTCTTAACATTTTTTGCACTAGGCACTAATAATTTCTCTTAACTAGTTGTTAACAAGCTAGGTGGACACAACAGGGTGAGATGGATCTGGGTACCAGGCCACATGGGAATCCAAGAAATGAAGATGGCTGATGCACTTGCCAGGGAGGGCTCAGAGACCCCATTTATTGCTCCTGAGCCGTTTGTTGCACTGGCACCGAGCACCATCAACAAGGCCTTTAAGGACCAAATCCAAAACAGGCATAAAACCGAATGGGAAAAGCTACCCGGCATGAAACACTCAAAATACTTCATAGGTGAAGACGCCCTAGGACGGAGTAAAATCATATGCGGAGGTAGCAAAAGGCAGGCACGTACAATCATCGGAGCCCTGACCGGGCACTACGCCACAAAACAAATGCTCCATAGAATGCAACTAGCAACAGACAGCTTGTGCAGGGCATGTGGGGAGAAAACAGAGTCCATGCAACACTTACTGTGACTCCCTTGCTAGGAAAAGAACGAGTCTCTTGGGATTCGCCTACCCGAAACCAGAAGATTTTAGGCTCTTCGCCCTCAAAGACATTGCCAAACTTATGGCAGTCGTTTTCACTGAGGAAACAAAGTGATAGGACGGGGTTGCACACAATATCCCAATGGGTCGCCGTGCCGCTGCGAGAGGGAAACCTCTGCAGGCCCCACTAAGATAAGATAATATTAGATTAATTTAATGAAGCAAGTTGTACGTTATTCGTGCGTTTGACTCAGATCAGAAATGACATAAACGGAATAAAAAGTGGAGGCAAGATGCGTCGTCGCGTTGTTGACACGCAACAGTGCCCTTATTCTGTAACAATTCCTTGTTTCAAAACCACGTTAATTCCTTAAAAAGTTACGATATCTTTCCAAAAACGTATGCGTTTGACGTTTGTGCGCGGTAGTAAGGTTTAGGTGTGGAATCTATAGATTGCGATACAGAATCAGGGCCCAGGAGCGGTGAGCTGCAAGTGACTCCCCCGCCATTTTGTTTCGTCAGTCTCCTCTCCGTCTCCTCTTCAGAAATCTACTTTACCCATTTCAGTGGACCTCAGCATTCTTGGCATGGACATCGGCCAGAAACTGAATCCAAAATGCTACATCGAGTGTTATTTTAACTGCCTCCCGTATATTGGGTATTCTCAATAAGGTGAGGCGGTTTTTCACTCCCGAGCAGCGCTCTTTGCTGTACAAGACTCAGGTGCGATGGAGTATGGAGTACTGTTCCCATCTATGGGACGGCCCCGCTAAATGCACTTGATAGACTGCAAAGGCGAGCGGTACGCATTATTGGAGATGCTGAGGTAACAGCCTCTTTTGAGGACCTCCAGCTGCGTGTGCGTAAAGACATTGCTTCTCTCAGTGTCTTCTACCGAAATTACTACGGAGACTGTTCTGAAGAACTTTTTAATACCTATTAAAAATATTTTTGTGATTTTGAAAGTAGGTACTGTTTAATTGGTATGAATCCTTCCCTTGTTTTATATAGGTACCTACTCGTATTGACTTAATAAATCCATACTAAAATAAAGTTACCTCATATTTAAAAAAAATATCAAAAAACCCGAAAAAGCTCGAAAAACCCGGGTACCCGGGTTTCTACTACAAGAAAACCCGAAACCCTGGTTTTTAAAAATTGGACCGGGTTTCGATGCCCTAATTCAGCGAGAATCTTTGTGTAAATACTTGGTTTAATTGGTAGTAGGGCTTGTTAAGTCCACCTGGCTAGCTAACACCATCTTATCTAAAATCTGGCGCCATTACAACAATGCAACAATAGCATTGTTAAGATAACCAGTTCCTCAGTGGTTGAAAATTCCGGGTGGAGTGCGATTACACCTTCGGCCTTATCTCACTTACCATCAAGCGAGACGAAGGCCAAGCGCTTACCCGTTGTAGAATAATAAAAAAGTAAAACACAATAGTGCCCATTCGACGCCAAGTCATCAGATAAAAGAGACATCGGAACGACACAAACTTTATCAGTGACGCGCGCATCACGACGAAATCACAGCAATTACATTATTCTATCAACAGTACATCGTTACAGCGGCCGTCACGTAACGGAACCGCGGTCTGTTCGCAACACTTTAACGATACAGATGTCGTTAACGATAACGCAACGGAGATCGTTACAAGTTACAACGCGGCTCGTTGTAAACATCGAGTCATTCCCCGTTCAGTGAAAAATAAAATGACTGGCTAATAGTTTAAAGTTACCGAATAAAACTTCGGTTAAAATAATTAGGTATAATGGTAACTTCTTACTTACTTACTTAGCTTTATTGCACAAATAAATTACATAAAGACACACAAGACATAGACAAAAGTGAGCTCATCTCTAGAAAGGATATCTTCCAGCCAATCCTAGCTGTGGTGATAAAATTGTATCTGCCGGTCTTAATGCGCTTTTGTGTTTATTTAAATAATGAAACAAAACCCCTTTTAATATTAAGTTTTATCCATTTTGAAATGAAAAGAAAATGTTTGACCAGGCTTTAAGCTAACTGCTTATCACGCTTTGACCAGGCTTTAAGCTGCTTATCACGCAAACTCTATGTACGATCGGTCTCAATAGTTGCATAATTGTCCCAGTTCTAAATGTAACACTTCAGTGCCATGACAGCCTTGTCATGCCAACTACTGCGTTCATGTTTATATGAGAAGTAGGCAAACGAGCAGGCGGGTCACCTGATGGAAAGCAATCACCGCCGCCCATGGACACCCGCAAAACCAGAGGAGAGGAGTCGCAGATGCGTTGCCGACCTTTAAGAAAGGAATAGGAATTAAGAGGAGGGGGGGGAAGGGGCCTCCGGAACTCTCACTGGCCGGACGAAACACAACAGCACCGAGTGCTGCACGGCAGCGTGGCTCTACCACTCAGTCAGTGTCACTCATTTAGCACCATCCAGGGGTCACGTGTAGGGTCTCAAGGGTAAACCTACGGACGCGAGTAACTTTAACCCCCTAAAGTATAACGAGCTGCATGGAGCTGGTTGCACGAGCACAATCGTTCCAAACGAGTTGGTGTGACATGGTACAGAAGTTTTAAGCTACCTATCTGTGGCCAACCATACCTACTACCTACGAGATTATATTATAATGAATGAATGAAAAATACTTTATTGCACTATAAAAACAATTTAAAACAATACAAAGAAAAACAGTATGACAAAAGGCGGCCTTAATGCTAGGGTAGCACTTTCTACCAGGCAACCTTTGGGCAAAAGAAACCATATAGTTGAAGAAACAATCACGGGCTAGTGCACAGTACGTATAAGGAGGAAAATACTATGTTAATAAAATATAGATTTGATGAATATCAGAAGATTATAGAAATAGACTAAATGGACTAAATATGGAGGAGATACATTACAGAGTGATAGGTCAATGTATAAGGTTAGGATGAAGAGTCCAGCCTGAGGTAGTACTCTTTGGTTTGTCGGTTAAAAGAGTCCCGAGTCTTCGCCCGCCTGATACTCTCTGGCAGGGAGTTCCATAGGTGGATAGCATGCACAGTATAAGACTTGGCTACGAAGTCAGTGAAATGAGGAGGAACATTAAGGGACAGGCAACTAGAGGAACGAAGGTCACGGACAAGAGTAGAAGAGCGAAAGACAAAGTGGTTTTTAGATAGCGAGGTGAATGTGGATGAAAAAGGATGGAGTAGAGGGACAACGCGTGGCAGTCTCGTCTTCGGGAGATAGATAGCCAGTGAAGTTGAGATCGGTAATAAGAAATATGGTCGTATTTACGTAAGCCATAAATGAAGCGGATACAAAGGTTCTGCAGACGCTCAAGTTTATTACATAGGACAACGCTGAGGTCAGGGTAACACGCGTCGGCATAATCCAGTAAAGGAAGAAGAAGGGACTGCGCAAGTAAAATTTTAGTTTTGGTTGGCAACAGATTTTTCCACCGCTTGAGTGAGCCATAGGCCCTAAATACCCTCTTGCTAACCTCCTGAACCTGATGGTCCCAGGACAGACGGTTATCGATACAGATACCCAGATTCTTTACTACATTTTGTAATGGTATCTGTACTCCATTGAAAACAATCGGTGGCAAAGCGTTAGAATTAACTCTAGACAGATACCAGTGGCTACCAATTATAATTGCTTGGGTTTTACTGGGGTTTACCTGCAAAACATGACGTCGACTCCAACTCGAGATGTGTTCCAGGTCATCATTGGTCGTGTTAATGGCTTCGGACAGCCTCTCAACAGGAGCCCGAGTATAGATTTGAAGATCGTCTGCATACATATGATAGGAAGAAGAAAGAGGTAGCGTGATAGAATTTATAAATATAGAAAATAGGAGAGGAGACAGAACGCCACCCTGTGGGACGCCAGCAGCAGTGTCACACCATGACGAAAAATTGTCTTCAATACTAATGCGCTGCCGTCGTCCAAACAAGTAACTACGAAACCACGCAATCACCGGTGGAGATACATTGAGAGAGTGCAGCATAGCCAGCAAGATATCAAAGTCGACGGTGTTAAACGCGTTGCTGAAATCCAGCAGCGTCAGTACAGTAAGTTCTCGGTTTTCCATGCCTATACGCACATCATCCGTGACTCTGACTAGCGCGGTAGTCGAACTATGACCGGGTCGAAAACCAGATTGGAATGAGTTGGAAAGGTTGTTACAGGAAAGGAATCTACTGACCTGTTGATGAACCAGCTTTTCGAGGACTTTGGAAAAAAATGGTAGTATAGAAATAGGTCGAAAATCAGAACAAGAATCTGGTTTAGGTTTTTTAGGAAGAGGGATAATGTTAGCTTCCTTCCAGACCTGAGGAAAAACAGAAGATGAGATGATTTATTAAGGAGTTTGGTAATAACGGGAGTAAGGATATCAATGAGAGGGACGATCATACTACGACTGATGCTGTCACTACCAACAGCGTTGGAGGTAACAGCAAGTACACTCTTTTCAACGTCACACTCGGTAAATTGCGAAAAAAGAAACGGTGAATGGGATGGAGTTGACAAAGAAGAAATCGTTTTGAGAGTATGAATCTTAATGCTACCATCCATTGGTGCCGAAGAGGAGAAATGAGTGTTTAATGTGTTAATGTCAACATTTGAAGGTAGGGAAGGTTTAGTCTTAGATTTGCCAACTCCTAGTTTTTTGAGATAACGCCAGACTTTGGAGGAATCTCCATTTTCGAATGATTTGTGAATGTGGCGTCTCTGCGTGTCCCTAATCATAGTATTACAGCGATTCCTGATTTCCCTAAACACATCCCGGTTTTTGTCAGTAGGATTTTTTTTAAATTTTGTTTTGGCACGATATTTCCTTTCCATTAATTTGCGGATATCCTCAGTAAGCCATGGCGCAGGAACATGCTTAACTCGCACGGGCCGCACAGGAGCGTGAGTATCCAGGAGAGAAATAAGTAGCGAGTTGAATAAGCCCACTTGGTCATCAACGCTATCAAGATCATCAATCGCCGACCAGTTCATTGCACGCGCGTCTTCACGTAGGCGATCAATATTCATTCTGTTAAAATTACGCAACAACTGGATCGAAGCCTTGCGCTTAGGGGGACGTATGCGATATGAAAGATAGATTAGATCATGGTAGGAGAAAGGAGTTGCAGCTACTTGACCATGCTTAACAACATGGTCAGGAGATGACACCATTATAAGGTCGAGAAGAGTAGGAGTACAATTAGGAAAGTTATGCGTCGCAGCAAGTGGGAGAATGTGCATATTGCAAGAGTTTATAAGTGAACGAAGCTTGTGACTACGAGAGTCGTTTTTCAACAAACAGGTATTAAAATCGCCCATAATGATGGAGTGACTATAATGCGGGGAAAAGTCTTCGAGAAGAAGTTCAAATGATTGAAAAAAATCTATTTTGGACGATGGACTATAACAGACACCCAAAAGAATCTTACAGTGGGGAAAAATTATCTCAAGGAAAAGATGTTCGGCGGTGTTCGAAGGAGGTGGTTGAGGTGATTGACTAATAATCGAATAAGAGAAGTGAGAACGGAGATAAATAGCTACACCTCCATGAGCAGAGCTGCCACGATCGTTGCGGATCAAATTAAAACCAGGAAGCGAGTAAGATGTAGATGGAAGTGAGGGATGTAGCCAAGTCTCGGAAATTAATATCGCGTCTATGTGATTGTCATTCAAGTATGAAAGCAACTCAGCATAATGTGCCGGGATGCTCTGTGCATTAAGGTGAACAATATTTAAAGACTTCGACACATTGGCGAAGGTATCATGCAAGACTTCATCAAGAGTTGCAGATGTGTCACTCAGAGAACTGTCCTCGAGGCTGGATTGTGAAGAGCAGGAGTGGAATATATTAGAATTTATAGAGATGTTCATTAAGATATAAATATAAATTTTAAAGATAAAACCAAAATAAAATTAAGTATCTACACAGTGTTAATTACCCACCGGCAGCTAGTTATTAATAAAAATCACAATAAAAGTAATAATATCAAAACACAAAATAAAAAAAGCAATAAAAATAAAAACAAAACACTACAAAGCACAAAAATAAAAAAGCAATTCAAGCAGCAAGGCGGGGCGCATAAAAACAGCAAGGAGTATTAAACTAACAAAAAAGAACAAAAATTTTCAATCCCTATTCCTCCCTGGCAATTCAATACTTAATATTTCAAACTTAATAAAACCCATTCGTAGAACGGAACGCAAAACAAACTTTTTTACTAAAACGTCAGTCTAAAACGTCAGTCGTCGAGTCACGTCAATGTCACAGCTGTTGTTACATTTCGAAAAAATATTGTATGGTACCCTTAGTAAATAGTAATATTAGTATAAATACTGGGTAATCGCAATATTAACTGCATTAAGATAATTAATTATGACGGAGAAACAAAAAAGAAAACGTGAAGGTGGAAGTAAAGAGATTGTGGTGAATACCTTTAATTGTAACAATGTTACTTCGAAGCCGAAGCGCCCGCCACTAAGTATAACCATTACAAATTACAGCAGAAGCAACAAACACAAAAATTATTTATCATTATAACAAAACCAAAGCAAAAAAGCAGTACTACATACTGGAAACGAATAGCAAAGCGGAAACAATTATTATAGATAGTGCTCACTTTTTCTTCGGTATAGCCGCTGCTTTCTGTCGTCTTGAGGTTATTTGCTTGACGATTGGAGACATTGGAGGCTGATTCCTGGAGTGCACAGCATCGGTATTCTTGCGTTTAGCAGGCAAGGTAGTCAATAACTTGTCTAAGTCCGCAAGACAAGTAATCACCTGCCGCTTACCATCCAATCCAATTGCCATGATACGCCCGTCACGAGTCCAGCAATTCGCAATTCCAAGTTTATCACGACATTCCAAGAAGAGCTTATGCCGACGCGTTAGGAATTCTGAGAGGGTAATGCCTGAACCTTTGAGGCCAACCTTTGCAGCCCATGCAGCATCACGGTCTTGACGGCTCCTAAACTTAATGAGCATGGGGCGCGGACGATCAGAAGACGAAACGCCCATACGATGAGCCTGACTGAGGTCCTCTGGCTGTAGATTAGGAAGTGACAGATGTTCCCGCACTATGTCCGTTACAACAATAAGCGGATCTTCATTTGGCTTCTGAGTGACACCGTGTAGTAGAAGCATCTTGCTCCTACTTCTCATCTCCAACGCATCACACTCTGCAGCCAAGATGTCAACCTGTCTCTGAAGAGCCGCCATAGTGGTCATGATGAGAGTCCGGAACGTCTGGAAGTCGGCTGACAAAGTTGAGACTGTCTCAGCTCTTGAACCCGTAGGGACCCGCTTGAGCTCGTCTTCAAAAGCAGTCATCCGTGTCTGAACCATCTCTGCCAGTGCTTCCATAGTTCCCTTATTTTCCTCCATAGTTATGGTGCCAACAGTGAGTAGTGGATAACGTGTTTTAAGTTATCACAACATGAAAATTATAACTGCAGCAGGTAATTTAAGTCTTAATGACACATTATTTGTAAAGATTTATTATTATATATCAAAATTAGTATTTTTAAATAAAATTTTAAATGTGTATCACAAATATACGTGTTTCACTGTAGACTACCCACGAAGAAAAAATAAAATTATATATATATATTATACATATATATATATATATATATATATATATATACTGCTAGAAACCGCAAGAAACTTCAAGTAGGTACTGGTCAGGTCAAGTGTTATAAACATGATAAAAATGACGAAAAAGGAATTCGTGTTTTTTTGTAGGTACTTATCGCCCAGCTGACGCGGACGGGTCAACAGACGGCCATATGCTTTAAAATAAATTATATACTCAAAGACTATCCAATTAAAATTCACAAAAGGAATAATTTCATTAAAAATAAAAAATACGAATTCCTTTTTAGTCATTTTTGTCATGTTCAAAACACTTGACCTGACCAGCCCTTGAAGTTTCTTGCGGTTTCTAGCAGTCACCTTATATATATATATTATCTATTTATTAAAACTTGCGCACTTCCTCTATCTCCTGCACAAGTTCCGCCAATCAAAGGTTGTCTGGAAGGGATCGCTCTCAGCGATAACACCGCCTTTGTACATACTTAGTTTTAAGTTTATGTCATATGGAACTGTTCCTTGTGTATGTGCAATAACGTGTTTATTTATCTATCTATCTATCTACCTAGACAGAAATAAGACAGCTGTCTATTTAAGAGGGTTTACACATTTCGGTTTCCCATACAAACTTCCAATTTCAAATTTTTACAAACCAATGACCCAATTATAATAAAACTTTGCATTCTAAAGTATAATACGATAAAATGCGATTTAAAGTCAACTACAGAAAGTTTGAAATCGCAACAACTCAGCTAAATAATTTTTTTTTTTAGTTTTCTACAAACTATTTACATCTTTGTACTGTCTTCCTATCTTTTCTATTTTATCGACACAGGTAAAGAAAGTATCACTCATCATCAGCCTATAAACGTCCCACTGCTGGGCACAGGCCTTACCTCATGGACAACATTCCTCTATTACTAAGGATCTCGCTCTGTTATCTCTAACTGTCGGAATACAACAATGCTACTAACAGTGATGTTGTAACACAAGTGAGATTGGGCAACCATAACCCACCACGCTGGCTAGCGGGATGGTGTAAAGTAATATTCTTCACTAAAGTAACCACCGTATAAACTGTTCCATTTTATATAATATAGTCAATGAATGTCACTGGGAAACCTAATTTCAAGGAATCAATATTTATTTTATTTTATTTGTTTAAACTCAACCAACAAGACAAACACTGATACTAGCAAAAATTGTAGAAACAAACATAAACTGTCATCTTACTTACAGGTTGCCACGGCATGCAAAGTGGACTATAATTTACATTTTAAAAAACAATTTATTTATGTATAATACCTATTGTAAAGGAAGCATTATATAAAAGTATATAATGCTTATCATTTATTAATGTTAGTCCATGATTTTAGGTTACAGCACTAAAGAAATTCATTTGTTTGCTAAAATGTACCCAATGGGACATTCTCCCCCCTCGTATGCCACTGTCGATTTCATACGGATTAACACACTCCCTTCCCTTACCTTCCCGCATTAACATAAAAAGACTTGCCCGTAACGGCCATTACCATGATATAAAATAGCGGCGTCGAACGACTAAAGACTATTGCTAATCAAAGGCACTCCGCGCTCGTTACGTTCGCAAACGGTGTGGAATTACCGCCGTTAAACATTTTACACCGTACGTGAACGGTGACGCACAGGGCCGGCACTAGGTACAATAGGGAGATTCCGGTCGAGCACTTTTCGGTAACATTCGCTTGCACACGATATACACGCACGTTACAGAGGGCTCTACTCTCTTTCTCCGAAACGAAACTTCGGCCGATTTTCGTTTACTGTTAACAGCGGTTACTATTCTTTCCGAAATTTCGTTAAAACAAAATAGGTTTGGCATTTGGATTATTAATTTTTAGAAAATTGTTTAGGGGGTTAAAGTTACTCGCGTCCGTAGGTTTACCCTTGAGACCCTACACGTGACCCCTGGGTGGTGCTGTCCGAGTGGTAGAGCCACGCTGCGTTGCAGCACGCATTGGGCCGGCTCGCCCGACGTAATACCGCCCTCTCACGAATATCCGGCGTGAAATAATGGCACATGGTGCTGTTGTGCTTCGTCCGGCGAGTGAGGGTTCCGGAGGCCCATTCACATGTACAGTTTACCTATTTTTGTATAATAATAGTGGTATTGTTATATATTTGTTAATCTGAAACCACATTTATTCCCACTTCTTTCAATTAATGTAATTCGCAATAGGCGTGACAATCATAGACCATAGCCACTGAAAGTAAAAAGTATAGATTTAGGAAATATTATTTTTTGCAACGGTCCCGTACACTTTATACTGTATATAGTCCCAAAGTCGATTAAAGAATGCATACATACATACGAACAACAACAACATATTTATGTTCAAAAATAGGTTGAAATTCATGTTAATTGGGAATTGTTGACAAAATGTTAATGATTTTTTTAGTGACAATAGTTATTGATAAGTAATTATTATTTTTTTTAAATAAAAAATAAGATATATAATAGACTAACTGTTTTATATTTTAGCGTAATTTACATTCGTGATACAAAATACAATAAAATATATAATATATTATCTCGATATATTATATTATACAATAAAATATATAGTATAATATATCAAGTAAAATTTTAAATACTGAAAAAAGACGACAACCTCAGGCGGGAATCGAACCACGCACCTTCCGCATTCCGGGCGGCTACCGAGGTCTGGCTTTCAACCGTCGAAATTTGTCAGTGCTTGATGCTTATGTTTTTAGTCAACATTGCTTCATCAAATCTTAGAAGTTTTCACCTCTGAGATCCGAAAGAAGTATTTTTACAAATATTTGAACATTCGGTTGAGATGAAGCTGCGTTTATAGATTAATGTTTTATATTTTAGCGTTTTCTTAACGCTTAAATAACATAAGAAAAAAAAAATACTTAAGTATATTTAAGCGTTAAGAAAACGCTAAAAACATAAGCATCAAGCACTGACAAATTTCGACGGTTGAAAGCCAGACCTCGGTAGCCAAGTGGTCTACTGCTAGGCTGGTTTATTTTGCTTATTTCCATAGCGTTATGTCATATGGATTACTACTATGGGGAACGGCAGCAGACGTTAGTAGAATTTTCATTCTCCAGAAAAGAGCAGTTTGGTTTATATATCAGTTAAAAGCACGTGATTCGTTGAAATAATTATTTAAAGATATAGATATCATTACTTTACCGTCCTTGTACATATTTGTAAATATTATGTACGCTCGTAAAAATCTACACCTTTATACCAGAAACAATGAGGTTCACGGATATAACACAAGGAACAGGAACAAACTGTGTGCGAGTTCAGACTTAGCAAAAGTAGTAAATCTTTTATATGCAACTCAATTCGTTTTTATAACAAAATACCTGACGACATCACTGCATTGACAGACAACAAATTCAAAACGCACATTAAACGTGTGTTAATTGCGAAAGCTTATTATAAGATCAATGACTATGTTGCAAATGCATGGAAATAAGTCTACTCAGTACTAGTGTTTATTATTAGTATTTTTAGTCTATTATTAACTATTCTTTCATTCAATTATTATGAATTGTTGAAATTATTTAGTTTAGTTATTATTAATTTTATTGATGCGTACAATTTGTACTTAATTATGTTTAATAATTTGTCCTACTTAATTAGATCTATGACACTGTAAAGTAACATTGTTACTTAGAGGGAGAAAAAAGTAAGGCCTCCTGAGTTTCTTGCTAGCTCTTCTCGGTCGAAGGCTCTCCCTAAATCCGAACTGGTGGTAGATTAGTTAGGTAGGTAGATTAGGCAGGTAGAGTTGGTTATGGTCTGTGCCAGCTAGATGTGCATAAAGGGTCATTTACCCCACTTGTACCAGTGGGGTGCTGCAGTTTAGGTACGTTCGGCCGGCGTGCCTCCCAGGAAGGCCGCCTAGGCGTATGACAGTAAAGGTTGCCGCTCGGCTCGCACGCTCCACGTCGCGCGCCGTCGCTTAAGGCCAGGTATTTCTCTCTCGCGGCTTCTCTCTCGCTCTCTCGATGGTGCATTAATACAAAATAGGTTTAGCATTTGGATTATTAATTTTTAGAAAATTGTTTAGGGGGTTAAAGTTACTCGCGTCCGTAGGTTTACCCTTGAGACCCTACACGTGACCCCTGGGTGGTGCTGTCTGAGTGGTAGAGTCACGCTGCGTTGCAGCACGCATTGGGCCGGCTCGCCCGGCGTAATACCACCCTCTCACGAATATTCGGCGTGAAATAATGGCACTTGGTGCTGTTGTGTTTCGTCCGACCAGTGAGGGTTCCGGAGCCCCCCCCCCCCCTCCCATTCCTATTCCTATTCCCTAAACCTATTCCTCCCTTAAAGGCCGGCAACGCGCCTGCGATTCCTCTGGTTTTGCGGGTGTCCATGGGCGGCTGTGATTACTCTCCATCAGGTGATCCGCCTGCTCGTTTGCCTCCCTTTATAAAATAAAATAAAAAATGGTACGACGGTACGGGACGGGTATAACAAGCGAAGCGGCGCGTTTTATAGGTTTTATTGCCTATATTTACAGACTTTATATATAGGATTCTCTGCTAATTTATCTGCGAATTATTTGTCTTTCGTTGAGTACAAAAATTAAATGTAAAGTATGAGTAGCTTAGTCATAATATTGAAAAAAACATTACAAAAAGGAGTAACTTTGGGGTTTTTTTTTTAATTTTTTATCGAGTGAAGTTTATTGGATCTTGTAACTGAATGAGACTTTGAATAGATTGGATCCCTACATACATACTTTTTTTTTCCAGAATTTAAACCATTATTTTCTATGTCTCAGATGGTTTGAAAAAACTCAAAGCGCGATCTATCTAGCCTTGAGAGGAAACGCTGCGTCGACGTGGCGTTCGGGATTCTCATGCGGGGCTCGGGGGAGCGGCGTTTCGTGGTCCCCTGTTTCCTCCTTCAGAGGTGGACCAATTTTTATCACTTTTTTAAGCGTCGGTTGGGGGAAGAGGTTTTCTGTGTCTGTATGTTTGATTTTTTTTTATACGAGCCACTTAATGTTTCTGAAGACGCCTTAAAACGAAGTGATTTCGCTTAATTTTGAAGGCTCCTGGTTATTAAACTGGGTTGGCGTCGTTTTTCTGTGTTTTGTGTGGGAGTTTTGGGTATCGATATCGAGTCGGCTGTGCTTATCGGAATATGAACGCTCTGGTCACGAGATAGGTTTCAGTTTCGCGTGGGGGTCGTTGGAGGGTGAACCTTCTTTTATTTTGTGCTTGTATCAAGACGAAAAACGAAACAATTTTAAAACACAAATGTATGCTTATTAATTTTTGACGTTTTTTTATGCTTAAGTTTTTATAAAAAAAGATATTTGAATGATTAAAAATGTCAACCTTATTGGTTAGGTAGTTACTAATGTTTTCAAAACTCATTTCAGCCGTTACTTTATTTTACTTCAAAAACTCTCCAATTTCTATTACTTACCACAGTATCAATACGATAATTGGAAATCATATTTAATTTTATTCTATTAAGTTATAACTTAAGTTAACAATTCATTATGATTTATCATTTTTCACCTTTCATCCCAAAAAAACGATAAATTACCTATAAATTTTAGCCGTTTGTGTCGCTAGGGGAGAGACACTTGCCCGCTATTTTTTCTCGTACCAGGATACGTATGTTTACACAATTCTATGACCACGGCTTATATTTCGGTTGGACGCGATTCTGTTTCGGGGTGCAGTGGTACTGGGGGTAGCGAGCGATGCGCATTTGTCTGGCACAGACTATAATAGCTCGTTAGATTCGTTGTTAAGTCTTAACTATAAGTTAGTTAACTGTTTTTTTTTATTATTATTAGTATTGACGTCAATAAGTGCCTGTAAAGGTTTACATTGAATAAATAATTTGACTTGACTTGACTTGACTTGATGACATGTAGAAACATTTACAATGTTTTTTTTCTACTAAAGTTTCGTGTAACGAATGACACACTTTTTCTTACAAATAAATTATCTATAAGTATCTCTTTGTATTTATCTTATTATAAGGGCCTTATTATTTATCTTATTATAAGTTTAATTTCCTAATGGGAGTAGATCGAAATACAACAATGCATTGTTGTTATGGCGTCAGAGACTTTAACATATTCTTTCCTAATACCGACAAAAGCGTTTTCAATGCTGGGACTTAATAATAAAAATATGATAACCTTAAAAAATAAAACATTGTAGTTCACTACTGAGTAATTATAAAAAAAATAACCTAGTCTATATGGTACCTTTTACGAAGAAAAAACTTGTTTTCTAGTTTTTCAACAAATCAAACGAATGATAACTACTCAGCCTTTCTACCCTAGAGCCGACCCTGCTTCAGGTGTTACGACAGTGACGTAGCTGGGTCGGGAGCAAACACTGACGAAATTAGCTGCTAAATGATCTAAAAGTTTTACCAATTTATGTGGGAGGATTAAATTTACTTATAAAAACCGTCATTGTGAACTTCTTGGCGGGAAAGTGAAGCGTCATGTCAGCAGTTTAGCCTTATTTTCTAAAAATTAGTTTTTTGTCGAATATTAATAAGAGACAATGATGGATTAAAAACCGTTAAGTGTTCGTGAACGTCGTTAGCGTTGCCAAATAAAACAACACAGTGCAACATCACTTTTCAAGTTCTCTCAAGAAGTCCGTGTGAGATGTCAGTAAGGTACATCATTAAACGCATAAACTATCATCACTCATTTTCATCGATTATCTCTTACTTCACACTGGCTTAATGTGCTGACCGCACCAAGCCATTATTTAAGAGAAAAAAACTGCCACTGTAGTCTAGCGGTTAGACCACCGGTCAGAACCCGAGGTTTCAGGTTCGATTTCGATTCACATTATTATATGCGGTATGGTTAAGTGTTCTATCTAAGTATACATATAGTCTAATAGAAATTGTTAATCGTTTTATATCAACAGTTCAAAAGGTTCAAACACACTAGTATTAAACCTAATTAGGGGTACTATTCAGTCTGAAGTTAAACCCTAACAATAATATCAAAGGCACAAAACGCAAAGCCGTTGAGTCGGTACAGTCGGCCTTAGAAGCAGCTTTACACATGTCACACCAACTCAATCGGAACGAACTCACTCGTTTTTACGTTAATAACGCTCAAATTAAATCAAAGATGTTGTTGTTAAAAAAAAACTATCTTAGGTGGGAATCGAACCTATGTCCACCGCAGCTGCGTTGACCACGCCGCCACCGAGGTATTGGTTAGACCTGTCGAAATTTTTACAACGCTCTTGACTTTTACGTTGATGATTGCGGAAGGCGTGGGTTTGCCTCCGTCTGAGGTAATAATATCGTATTTTTCAACGTTTCTTTATGGTATTTGAGTGATAAGTGCTAACCGTGTCGAGTAGCGATGAAAGAATACTACCACCCCCTCTCTTCCCCTGGGGGTCGCAAAAGGCGTCTAACGGACGGAAGACTACACATGCATCCAAAAGCATAAAGCGGTGATGGACTCACAACCTATCACGCTAAACAGTTTTAATTTGGTAAAACATGAATTAAGGCAGTTTACTTCTTCTGCTGTACTTATTGACTAGTCTCTGACTAACCCTTTGGGGATAATATGAATGTATGTATATGTATGGTACTGGAGTGGTAAGCTACTTCTGAGGCCGACGGTACCTACATCCCGTAGCTAAGGCGGCGGTCGTTAACACCCGCATCGGGCCGTTAACGGTCCCAACTCTCCGTTTAATTAGGGTGTGCTGTTTTACACGTGACGTGTTCACGAAGTCAACTATCAGAAGTACGTGTGTGAAAACTAAAGTGCCTTTTAGGTACCAATTTAACTTTAATCCGTACTGCATGTTCAACCGCAAATTGTACACAGAAATCGCAATACAGTCTTTTCTATTCCGTTTTTTTAGAGAAGATATATTGATGATTTTGACGACCTCCTTGGTCGAGTGGTCTGTACACCGGTTTCATGGTGTCGCCATCTTTGAGGTCCCGGGTTCGATTCCCGGTCGGGTCAATTTAGGAACTCTTGTTTTTCTAAATTGTCTCAGGTCTGGGTGTTATCCATGTATAATATAAGTATGTATTATAAGTATGTTTATCCGTTGTCTAGTAACTATTTGACGAGTCTCATAACGAAGCTTCTCTTGGGCTAGATAATTGGTGTGAGTGTAGGAAGGTTATTTTTTTAATAATTTTCAATGTTTGATTGAGATTGCTTTTAAGGCGCTAGAATAAGATTAAATGGTAGTAGTAAGGTGGATTTAAAACAAGCAACAAAACCGTGCACAATAATATGACCATTACCTCCGTAGCACCCCCTTGACTGTCACAAAACCTCCTAGAGGTTGCCAAGAAATAAATTTCTAATGTGTCTGGAATTACGACACCTGAGCTCAATTATGATATGATATATATTTTAGGAAGGGAAGGTAAACTAAGAAAGGTCGTATGGGTTGCCGTCTTTTCAGTTGTTAGTTGCTTTTTCGATATTAGCAATATAACACTTTTAAAACAACAAATTCAAAGTGTTTCATTAAACTTTTAAAACCATTATATTAACCAATCAACGTAACAACCTTGACTAACACCAATTATGCTATGCTCCAGAAAATACCGCCGCTAAACTGTAAGTGGCACATAAAAAAGAGTACCTGCCAGAAATGAATATTTTTTACCTTTGTTCTAATAAATAACAATTTCCCAGGAAAAGTTTAAAGCAATTTTCTTTTTTCGAAAAGTTATAATTGTGTTTTTCATACTTTCAGGTGGACGTTATGGTCAAGTAAACAGTTTAATCTTTATCGTCACGCTATCGCAGGAAGGAAAATAAACGTACGAATTTCTCGAAAACTCATTGTAACATTTACAGGCCCGTTTTCAATCATATGATTACCTACGTACTAAGATAAAGTACAGTTGAGGAGTGACTTTTTAAAAGGGCTTATATTTTCTCATTTTAAAAATACCTTTTTTTAATGCAATCCATATTATTAATAGTCTTCAATTATTATAGTTTGTAAGTTTTTGAACGAATTCATCACCTTGGCTGTATAGCATAAGATGCCCTTGCTTACATCTATTGAGTTAAATAAAGAAAGCGATTGTCAATTTTTGACAATTAGTAGTTTCATTATGTCTAATAAATTTTCTATAATCAAGTGTTCGTCAATGCAACTAATTTCAGAGATGCCCTTGCTTACATCTATTGAGTTAAATAAAAAAAAGCGATTGTCAATTTTTGACAATTAGTTGTTTCATTATGTCTTATTTTTCTTCCATTCAAACGTCGACAGTGACTATAGTCACCTAAAAAAAAGTAATGAGACACGTCCACGGTGACTGTAGTCACCGAGAATTCAAACCTCGTTCCGTCCATGGTGACTACAGTCCCAAAATAAATAGCTCAAAGCATGTAGTACGTAGGTCCGTAAAAAAATTTGAGGTGGTTCTGTAGTTACTAATTCATCATACAAGTAAAAGAAATCTAAATATTGGCACACAAAATTTCACAGAAAAAATGATGAAATTGACGAAATTGTAAGCGTCTTTAAAAATGTCGGAATACTCTTCTACTCACCGTATTTCCTAAAAAAGTGCACATCAAAACAATTGCAAACTAATTATCGTTATAGATTGGTTAAGTTTGTTTACATTTGTAGACAGTGACATAGCAAATAATTTGTTTTTCTGACCAAGCGCCATAAACACGGCAACGTTCTTTGATAAGGTTGTTGCTCACTGCACCTAGTTCGTAGTTCCGCAAGTAAATTTAAGGTGAAAAAAGAGAAAGAGAAGAAAAAATATAAAAATGCTATATTAATCATGTCAACATTCATTAAAAATATGGTATTAAAAATCAAAAATCAAATCAAAATTAAACCATTGTTCAAATTTTTTTCAATTGCTGAAAAACTGGTTAGTGAAGAAATAAGCCCTTTTGAATAAGTCACTCCTCAGTTATACTTATAGGTATACCGTATTAACTAAGTTTTAGTTTGTTTATGCCTGAAGTGTTGAGTTCGATTCCCAGGTCGACAAAGTGTTCGAGCTTGTGATGATTGGTTAGGAATAAATTTTTTTCTTAATTATTTCGGGTTTGGGTGGTGTCTTTGTATAATAAATAAGTTTATCTGTTAACTAACCAAAAAAAACACATTACAAAAGAAGCCTAACTTGAGCTAGATAAATTGGTGAGTAGAATAGTTAAGTTTTTTTTATGTGATGTGATCCTGATGTGATGTGACGTGTCCTACAATATAGTACGTATTGTCTAATTGCTTTCTCGATTAAACAAAGAAATACATATACGTAGTATACTTACATAGCAATTTGCCTTAAGCAGAAATGCAAAGGACCATGGGGGATTTTGTATGAACCCTGTCCCCACCCTACAACAGCCATGGGATACGTGTCAATTTGTTCATTGGGACCCAAAGAAACCTAAAGTACCTGTGTTAGTTGCAAAAAATATTGGGTTTATTTAAATAAAAAAAAACTTTTATTGTTTTCTTGCTTTAGTTGGAGTTGCTCGAGTGTGTCATGCTCTCTCAAAGTGTCTCTGCGGTGGTGGCATGTGCGTCGGGTCGTTACGTTCCTTATAACATGGTTGAGCGAAGCGATGGCTGATTCACACGTCATACTCATGAACGGGTGCCGCCTGTGGAGTCTGGTCTGCTCTTGCAATCTTATTTTGTTGGAAAAGTAAAATAAAATGTTCAATAACAATATATTTTTAATAATCTAAATCATCATCAAACACGCGGGGTGTTTGAAGAACGTCGCCATAGTAAAAAAATATCTATGTAGACCCTTCAAATGACACTAATTTCAAATCTGTTGGATGGTGGAGACAACATTTCCCATGGTCCTTTTAACTTTACTAAAAAAATTGTAAATTACCACTCTTATAATATTTCAGTTTTCTTACTAAAGCTTTAATGTTTTTCAACTAAATTACTAGCTTTGCATAATTATATTAAAAACATGCTACAGCTAGTTACATTTAATACATTAAATTAAAATTGTTACTTGTAATGCAATTTTAGTTTGATTAGTTAAATTAACGTAATGCAATGCGAACATAAGCTACTAATTAGGTCAATTGATGTAATTAGTAGTACAGACATAACTCCAATATAACGTGTATAACAAAGCCTTGTTAGTGATAATTAATTAATGTGGCAGAGCAAGAACCACCAGATGCCTCTTAGATTAGTATTACTTTAATCTTACTATGCAATATAATTTGTATGGGAAATGAAATGAAAATGTTATTTATTTTTCTCATCACAAAAGGTACTTAACTGTAAGATATACATGGATGACAAAATTAGATTATCCTATCTGTGAGAGACTGATACCTGAAGTAGGTTTCTAAGAAATCTGGTCTACAAGTCACCAGGCCCCACTCAGAGCTATATTAGTGAACGCTTGGGATAAACATTACAGTTATTATTTTTAGACCAACGGTAACAAACTTAAAAAAGACTATTAAGTAATCTTATAATACAAGACAACTTATTAAGGTCTGTGTATAAATTGATTTTGTTTTTTTCTTATAAAAATATACCCACTTCATAAATTTCTTACCCTTTATTTCCTATTATAAAAAAATTGTAGAAATCAGTGTTTAAATTAAAAAGAAACATAGCTATATAAGAAAGTGTTTGTCTATGATAATTCTCTTCGTCATATTTGCTGTCATGTGTAAAAGCCGAATAAAGAAAATTAATCCAATTTAATAGTTTTTATGTTCTATCCCGAACATAAATGGTGCCGAAACAATAATCGGGGTGTGATTCTTCACGTCCAATGTTATCTCAGCAAATTTCTCAGTATTTTCAGTGATATTTCGTTTGCAAATTTCGCCGGCCGTGGCAATGATGTTACAATAAAAAGAGGTTGGGCCGTGGCAATGATATTATATTAAAAATTGTAACATCATTGGGCCGTGGTAGGTTTTGCGAGTTCACGAAATCGAAAGAGACAGCAATACTTCTCATTTGTCGAGTGTGACAAAGACAAAAAAGGTGGCTACGCGCATGACGCAAAGGGCGAGAGCAATATAACAGCTACAGAAGTGCAAAAGAGTGCGAATTATCTTCACTCGGCCAGAACTTTTATGTTTACACTTCTGTCAAATTAAAGCTGTCAACAATTGTCAACAACAACATCAAAACAATAACAAACAATCTTGCATATTACAAGTTTTCTTAAATTGCGTATTAAGAACTCAAAATGATGGGACCACAACCAGCCTTAGGCGACGACATGGCTCAAATAAAGAAGCTAAAAGCTAAAATTGGGCAATTTAAAGGTCAAATCACTCGCGCCAAAAAAATTGCAACTGAACAATCAGAACAGGTTTTGAAAGACTGCGAAACGATTAAACTAAGGATTCAAAGACTTAAAGATACCTCACTTCTTTATCGAGACCAACGGTTAGATCTGCAACTACTACAAGGCGATTGTGATGATGAAAGCTTCGAGCAAGATGAAGTAGAAGAGCAATGTTTTCAAGCTATTAGTTCGCTGCAGAAGGTCTTGAATTTGTCGCGTGCTCCTTCGACATCAGAAAAGGATCCTAAACAACAACTGGAACATGGAATATCGCGAAAATTACCTCAGCTTGAAATTTCTGGATTTGACGGCAGAGACATTGTTCAATACAAGTCGTTCATCGATATGTTTTTAGCAGTGATTGGCAGTGACAAGAATCTAGCTCCAGTGCAAAAGCTTTTTTATCTGCGCAAATATTTAAAGGATGACGCTCTAATGCTGATAGAAGGTTTACCATTAGTAAATGAATCCTATGATCAAGCATTGATTTTGTTAAATAATAGATATGATAACAAATGTATTCTTATAACGCATCATTTAAATATTTTGTTGGATCTACAGCCAATTTCAAAGGGTACTTGTCAAAACTTAAGAAAGCTAGTGTCACAGGCACGTCAACAAATAGGAGCACTTCAAGGCTTAGGGCAAAAGGTCGAACATTTGGATTGGTGATTGTGACAATTTTAATTAGAAAACTTGATACTTATTCTTGCAGAGCATACTATACTGACAGAGAACAATCAAAATTGCCCTCTGTCAACGAATTCTTTGGATTTTTAGAAAGGAGGGCCTTAAGTTTTGAAGAGAGCCAGCAAGCTGAAAGTAAGTCTTCACATACATTTTCTAAAAGTCAAAATCGTGTAACCAATCATGTAAGTGAGTCTAATAAAATTTGCAAGTTTTGTCAATCAAGCGATCATAAGTTATATTCATGCAAAAGGTTTCAGTTGTTGAGTATCAATGAAAAGCTAGATTTTGTTGACAATAATAAATTATGCAAGGTTTGCCTTAACCTTCACAACAATAAATGCAAGTTTTTCTTTAAATGTGGGATATGCAAAAGCAAACCTCATAACACAGTACTGCATTCAGAACAAATACAACAAATAAGTTGTCAAAATAGCACTGCTTCTTCTGACATGGTACTCTTGCCTACTATAAAGGTAAAAATTTATGTAAGTTAAGGTAAAAATTGCACCATGTCATAATAAATTAACCATATTAAGGTTAGAACTAAATTCTGCAGTGCTTCTTGCTAAATTGTTTAACGATTTATGTTAATATTTCAAAATAAAAATATTAGATATAAGTTTTTATTTTCTGATTCTATGATTGTGCTTTGGTGGTTAAAATCTTCAAAAAATCCACTATATGTGCAAAACAGGGTTAATACCATTAATGATTTGTCTCAAGGTTGCAATTTGTTTCATATTAATGGATCAAACAATCCCTCTGATTGCTTGTCAAGAGGATTAAATCCCACTCAATTGTCTTCTCATGATATTTGGTGGCATGGGCCACAGGAGCTTTATGATGTGGAATTTATGCCACAACACGTTATTGCAAACAAAGTTATTATGGACCCAGAGCCAAATGATTACTGTTGTAAATTGTACGACCGAGCAGGAATTATTGCCAATTTCAAGTTTATCCTCTCTTACAAGATTGCAGCGTGTTTATGCATATGTATTAGGATTTATTAATAGCTGTAAGGTCACTAAGGATAAACGCAACTTGGAAAACTTAACAGTTACTGAAATAAGACACTATGTCATGTTTGATTAAATATGTTCAGTTCCTGCACTTTGCTGATGAATTAAAATGTATCAAGACAGGAAGGACAATCAAGACTAATATTAAGGCTCTCAATCCATTTATAGATAAATTGGGAATAATGAGAGTAGCTGGACGTTTGGAAAATGCCAATGTTCCATACAGCCAAAAGTATCCTACAATATTACCTAATAAATGCCATCTTACTACTCTGATCATCCGAATTGCTTCATTCTGGATTAAAATTAACCTTATCTAGTTTAATTCAAAAATATTACATTGTGTCTGCAGTAAGGGCTATAAAAAAATTGTGCACAACTGCATCACATGTTTCAAGTTTAGATCAGAAAGAGCAAGCCAGTTAATGGGATCATTGCCAGATACTCGGGTAACCCAAGACAGAGTATTCAATAATATTGGTATCGATTATTGTGACCCATTCCAGATTAATTATTAATTTCAAACCATAATGGTTCAAATTGAAGGAATTATTAATTCTAGGCCTTTAACGCCGCTAATTTGTGATGTGAACGACTTTACATTTTTTAAGCCCAGCTCATTTTTTGTGTGGATCCTCTTTAAATTCGATTCCAGAACCAAACTTGATTTCCACAAACACTAACGTTTTAAAATTTTGGAAAAAATGCAGTAGGGTCAATCAGGACTTCTGGAAGGTTTGGCATAGGAGTTATCTGTCGCAACTTTTAAGCCGTCCTAAATGGCAGACAGCAAGTAACAATGTTAAGGTTGGAAGTTTGGCCTTATTGATCGGCGAGAAATGTTCTCCATTGACATGGCCACTAGCCAGAATAGTGAAATTGTTCCCTGGTTCTGATGGCAGAGTTAGGGTTGTAGAAGTCAGGTCAGGCCTTGGATACCACCGCAGAGCAATAAATAAGTTGGCAATATTGCCAATTTATGATGAAAATTAACTAGATTTTTAATTAAAATTTCTTATTGTAAGTTTATCGTTTTAAGTTTTGTGCGCCTCGCCAATTTATGTTTAAATTAAAAAGAAACATAGCAATATAAGAAATTGTTTGGCTATGATAATTCTCTTCGTCATATTTGCTGTTATGTGTAAAAGCCGAATAAAGAAAATTAATCCAATTTAATAGTTTTTATGTGCTATCCCGAACAATCAGTAGTATGATTGTAAATACCTACATGTGTGTGTTTATGTTTTATTATTATGTGTTGTGTAAGTGTAGTGTAAGAGTTGAATTTGAAAACATATATTCTTAACATTTGGGGACAAGGAAATTACGTATAACTTATATTGCTAATATTGCCTAGGTCTTAAAAGGTTTTCTGTTGCCTCGTAGTCTAGACTCTTAAGATGATTTGAGACGGTTGTTTTGCATGCAAATTTGTGAAGAGGATAGATGTTCAGGATTAAGTTCAATCTGTTATATAAATAATTGCCTAAGTAACAAAAGAAGTTACCTACGTGCGGATATTGTTCTATAATTGTATGTAGTACAAACATTGTGTTTTCTTCTTTTGTCCCTATGTATAATAAGATTAAAGTAATACAGTGCACCTCCGGTAATCCGACAAACGTTTTGCAGGGCAGTGTCGAACTATCGAATTTGTCGGATTATAGAGTACTGCCTAAGACCGGCACATAGTCCAGATTTTTTTACAAACGAGTACCTTGTAATCCGACAAAGAGTAGTGGCGCGTACACGTGTAACCTGCTCAATCATGCATTATCTACATAAGCGAAGACTGTCAAAAAATATTTAATTAGTCATAGTTAATTAGTCAATAATAATATTAGTCATGTCGGATTACAGGGGGTGCCGGATTAGACTGGGGCCGGAATCCCGGGGGTCCAATGTACTAAGAGTTGATGGTTAGGCGTACACCGAAGCCAGCGGTATCACATAGATGCCTATGGTATTCTGTGGAACCAGTAAGACGGAGGTGCATCTCCAGACATGAACTTATGTACTAGTCTTCTCATATCCTTACTAATGTAAGAAGTAAAGCTCCTTTAAATAAAATTATAAATAAAAAATAAATAAATTTTGTTTACGCTCACCAATTATCTAGACCAAGATGAGTATTCTTCTGAAACTCGTTAGTATGGTAAGATAACGGATAAATATACATAAACATAGAAAAAACACCCAGACCCGAAATCAATTTAGAAAAACAGTTTTTCTCTAAATTGACCCGACCGGGGATCGAAACCGGGACCTCAGAGATGGCGACACCATGAAAACCGGTGTACAAACCACTCGACCAAGGAGGTCGTCGAATTGAAGTATTCATATTCAAATACAGGGCGCGGCAGCCATTAAACCATCTCGCTACAAAGCCAAATGTCGAGTACCATCGGCACAAGACGCCGGCTCCTCCAAGAGAGAGCAGTTAGTCAAAAGTCCGCCGTTATCAATAGAATAGTGATGGGACACCGTAACCATTGTACAATAGTGAAATAAAACTAACCGCCTCTGTAGGGGTGCGTTTCATTTCATATAATGATAAATGAACTAATTTCAAAGAACATAACGTTCATTGGATATAATTTTTACTTGTTCTAAATACACTTCCTATAACAAAATTACGTATATTATTCATTTGATATAATACTCATGTTCTCTAACAACTTATTCTATATTGGTAGAATAATCATATTCTATAACTTCATTTGATATAATTTTAGCTTAAAAATAAAAATAGCATTTCGACATCAATTTAGGGTTAAACCCTAAATTGATTTCAAATATTGTTTAAAAAAGTTAATACGTTGTGTTTTCGTTAAAGTGTCGTGAAGCGACATTTAAAAATGAAAAGATGGTGAGCTTTAACAAAACTTATAATAATAAAATAACTAACAAAAATAGTGAAATAAGCAGTGAATGAGGATGTGGTGAGTATGTAAAAGGTGATGATGGTTAAGATGAAGGATGATAATGTAAAGGTGAAGAGGCAGATCCAGGCGAAGGTGTAGAGGCAAGCGCTGACGTGGATGCGGGCAGAGGAGATCGGTGCTGTTGAAGGCGCTGCCGTAGCGGCAGACGCTGACAGTGGAGTTAGAACTGCAGTACAAAAGGCAGGCGTAGGCAGGCGCAGGCAGGCGCAGGCAGGCGAAGGCAGGCGCAGGCAGGCAGGCGCAGGCAGGCAGGCGACGACGGGCAGGCAGGCGCCAGCAGGCGCAGGCAGGCGAAGGTGTAGAGGTAGGCAGCAAAGACAGGTGCTGCCATACTGCCGTGAAGGCGCTGGCGTGGTACAGGCGGGCGAAGGTACGCACGATAACTGGAGGCTGAAGTTACTGTAAAGACTAGTCCTGCCAAATCAGAAGCTGAAGATGTACTCAAGAGACTAGTCCCTTCCTATTCGGAAGCTAAAGATGATCTCAGAAGACTAGTCCTTTCAAATCAGAAGCTGGAGATATTATGAGGAGACTAGTCCTTCCAATTCGGAACCTGGAGATGGTATATTATTATGAAGAATAGACCCTTCCAATTCCGAAGCTGTAGATGCTATATGGAGACTAGTCCTTCCAATTCGGAAGCTGAAGATAGTATAAAGGTAAAACGGTGGTTTCACCACAAAGGTGGTGCTAAAAAAGTCAGTGACAGAAACAAATCTGGCAAAACCGACTCCACGTAGACTTGTCTGCCCTACGCTAGAATGTAGTTTAAGCCCGCGTGGGCGTGGAGCTGCGGTGGTGAGCGAAAGCCATCTGCGACGATATGCTCGTGAGGGACCGCCGGAGTCCCGCAGCGCCGGAGCCGTGACAGAAAACACGCCTGCTGTATGCTGCATGCCTGATTTCCTGCTCGCATGCTGCGTTCTTGCTTGCATGCTGCTTGCTTGCATGAATGCTCCTTGCTTATTACTTGAGTAATGTTTTATATCATTTGATTATTATATCAACTTGGTTTAGTTTTGGTTGTTAGGTTTGGTTGGTGGTAGGGCTGTTAAGTCCTCCTGGCTAGCCACCACCATCTTATCTAAAGTCTGGCGTCATAACAACAAGGTTAATAGCATTGTTGTGTTTCGGCAGTTTAGAAATAAGATAGCCAGTTCCTCAGTGGTTGAGGATTCCGGGTGAAGCGCGGTTCCCATTTCGGCCTTATCGTCACTTACCATTAGGTGAGATGAAGAACAAAAGCTTACCAGTGATGGATTTGAAAAAAACACTTATTACGTATTAACTCGCGTTTGATTACTACATTATTGATTAATTATTTTACGCGTCTTTCTGTGTCGGAGTCTCTCTGTAAATTCCATACTTTAGGTCGAATAGTTTTAGCGGTCAAAAAGTAGAAAAAATGTTGACGTAGAAAAGTTTTAAATATACTGTTCATTTAAAACTGTAGGTTGTAGTTCTGTAGGTTTTATTAAAACTTTGACTGTTTTCTAACGGAGTAACTACCTATTCATCAAACTTTTTCCATTATCGCATTTCCGAATGCAAGCAGTATTAATGAAATATTAGATTTATCATGTAGCGGCCCGCCCGCGTCCTCGTCCACGCCAACTTCGAAACACTGCATGACTGACAACATGACACTGCACTAAAATATGTTTCAGCTATTTTGTACAAAATATCTACAATTTATAAACAATAATCATTCTCAGTTATTGCTCTTTTAAGGCCTTAACAGGCCTGGGTGACCTTGACGATTCGAAGCTCGCATATTCTTTTGCCGATGGTGCCGCCGTCTAGCGGGAATATACGGTACTGCTAAGAATAGTTCAAAGACTAGTGAATTGCAGAGGGAATGAGTATTATGTTCTGGAATATTGCCTATTTTATATGAGAATCACCGAGTCATGCGCGTCTACGGTGAGTTGTGGATGCCAAGACAGTCGTCAGCCGAAATTCATTTTAGGTACATACAAGCTTTTTCATCCCATCTATTCGAAAAGGAAGACTTGGTTCGCCTTTAATTTTTAGCGGGCAGTAATGAGTTTGTGCGCCGCAATTATCTTTGCCGCGCACTTTTTGTAGTATTAGTTTGATGACCCCATCGCCGCTCTATGCTGTTGGTTCTATGACGTGCAGTCTTTAGTCCGTTAGTCGCTTTTAAGGCACCAAAGGGAAGAGAGGGATTGGTAGTATTATTTTGATGAGCCCATCGCCGCTCTATGCTGTTGAATGTATGTGCAGTATTTAGTCCGTTAGTCGCCTTTTACGACACCGAAGAGAAGAGAGGGGTTGGTAGTATTATTTTGTAGAGCCCATCACCGCTCTATACTGTTGGTAGTATGAGCAGTCTTTAGTCCGTTAGTCGCCTTTTACGACACCGAAGGGAAGAGACGGATTGGTAGTATTATTTTGATGAGCCCATCGCCGCTCTATGCTGTAGGTTCTATGACGTGCAGTCTTTAGTCCGTTAGTCGCTTTTAAGACACCAAAGCAAAGAGAGGGATTGGTAGTATTATTTTGATGAGCCCATCGCCGCTCTATGCTGTTGAATAAATGTGCAGTAATACTACCAACCCCTTTCTTCCCTTGGGTGTCGTAAAAGGCGACTAACGGACTAAAGAATGCACATACATCCTACAGCACAGAGTGGAGATGGGCTCATTGAAATAATACTACCAACCCCTTTCTTCCCTT
The DNA here is from genome assembly GCA_963921215.1 of Scoparia ambigualis. Lineage (NCBI taxonomy): Eukaryota > Metazoa > Arthropoda > Insecta > Lepidoptera > Crambidae > Scoparia > Scoparia ambigualis. Next base: position 25,878,230 of record OY992507.1, on the reverse strand, counting down.
GGGTGTCGTAAAAGGCGACTAACGGACTAAAGACTGCACATACATCCAACAGCATAGTGCGACGATGAGCTCATCAAAATAATATGACTAACCCCTCTCTTTTCATTGGTGTCATAAAGGGCGACTAACGGACTAAAGACTGCACATACATACTACAGCACAGAGCAGCGAGATGTGCTCATTGAAATAATACTACCAACGCCTTTCTTCCCTTAGGTGTCGTAAAAGGCGACTAACGGACTAAAGACTGCACATACATCCAACAGCATAGAGTGGCGATGGGCTTATCAAAATAATACTACCAATTCTTTTATTCCCTTGAGTGTCGTTAAAGACGACTAACGGACTAAAGACTGCACATACGTCCAAAAGCATCGAGCGGCGATGGGCTAATGAAAATAATATTTTTGTCTCGTACCAGGATACGTTTGTTTACACAATTCTATGACCACGGCTTATATTTCGGTTCGACGCGATTCTATTTCGGCGTGCAGTGGTACTGGGGGTAGCGATGCGCATTTGTCTGGCACAGACTATAGCTCGTTAGATTACTTGTTAAGTCTTAACTTTAAGTTAGTTAACTGTTTTTTTATTATTATTATTATTGACGTCAATAAGTGCCTGTAAAGGTTTACATTGAATAAATAATTTGACTTGACTTGAAAATAATATCAACCCCTTTCTTCACTTGGGTGTCGTAAAAGGCGATTAACGGACTACAGACTGCACATACATCCAACAGCATAGAGCGGAGATGGGCTCATTGAAATAATACTACCAACCCCTTTCTTCCCTTGGGTGTCGTAAAAGGCGACTAATGGACTTAAGACTGCACATACATTCAACATCATAGAACGGCGATGGGCTCATCAAAATAATACTACCAGCACCTCTCTTCCCTTAAGTTTCGTAAAGGCGACTAATGGACTAAAGACTGCACATACATTCAACAGCATAGAGCGGCGATGGGCTCATTAAAATAATACTACGAACCCTTTTATTCCCTTGAGTGTCGTTAAAGGCGACTAACGGACTAAAGACTGCACATACGTCCAACAGCATAGAGCAGCGATGGGCTCATGAAAATAATACTATCAACCCCTTTCTTTACTTGGGTGTCGTAAAAGGCGACTAACGGACTGAAGACTGCTCATACATCCAACAGCATAGAGCGGCGATGAGCTCATTAAAATAATCCTACCAACACCTCTCTTCCCTTGGGTTTCGTAAAAGGCGACTAATGGACTTAAGACTGCACATACATTCAACATCATAGAACGGCGATGGGCTCATCAAAATATTACTACCAACCCGTTCCTTCCCTTGAGTGTTGTAAAAGGCGACTAACGGACTAAAGACTGCTCATACATCCAACAGCATAGAGCGGCGATGGGCTCATCAAAATAATATGACTAACCCCTCTCTTTCCTTTGGTGTCATAAAAAGCGACTAACGGACTAAAGACTGTACATACATACTACAGCACAGAGCGGAGATGGGCTCATTGAAATAATACTACCAACCCCTTTCTTCCCTTAGGTGTCGTTAAAAGCGACTAACGGACTAAAGACTGCACAATATCCAACAGCATAGAGTGCAGTCGCTATTTGGTGAAAAGTGGACTATGGCAGAGGACTGCTTTTGCGGTCCTCATTGCCTAGTCCCTTACTAATCCTGCATGGATAATAGTCATGATTTTAGGTATGTATGTATGTTATAACAAACTAAAAAAAATTACAACATTAAAATTAAAAAAAATAATTAAAATAACATAAGCCAATGTCTCATTAACTAACAGCTAACTTATAACACATCATAACTAATTAAATAAATTGACGCACTGTCATTCATTCGTAAATAATAATTAAAGCTCGTAGCAGGCACATCACTACAGCTACGATGTAGCACCCTCAGTCAGGGCAAGGTGCTACGTGCCTCGGACGCACGCCAATTCGCACCAATGGCATCCTCTAACTAATATTAAATAAAGTAGGCATTTAATACACTACTCACTTTGATCACATAAGTATAAAAACTAGATACGCAATCCTACACTTTATAAGGTCAATTCACACATCAGTGAAGTAACAGTCCCGACGCAGTACCGGCACAGTGAGAAAAAATTTTTCATACATTCTCTATGAACGCATCCCCAACTGTCAGTGTCAGTGACAAAACAGTCCTCTCAGTGTTGATGCTGCTCTTCTTCTTTGTCTAAAGCAATAGCTATCATTGCTAGCTCCGTAGTATATAAGCAATCCCACACTTTATAAGGTCAATTCATACATGAGTGAAGTCACAGTTAAGACGCAGCACAGTGCAAAATATTCTTTCATACATTCTCTATGAACGCATCCCTACTTGTCAGTGTCAGTGACGACACAGTGCTCTTCTTCTTCGTCTAAAGCAATAGCTATCATTGCTAGCTCCGCTGTATTTAATTAACAGAGCTCTAGCAACAATCACGATACTTGACGACGGACACGTTTTCACTGAAGTTACGTGAACTGGGTACTGAGAATGACATGTGTGAATCTTGTAGCACTGATACTGAACTGAGAGAACACGTTGACGGAACTGTGACTTCACTGATATGTGTGAATAATCGTAGCGCGATAGTGGCGACGTTGACTTATTATATTTTTGACGTAGCTATATAAAGTGACTGCTAGAAACCGCAAGAAACTTCTAGATTATCTGCAACGTGCAAGCAAGGTTTGACCCGTCCGCGTCAGTACCTACGTTGACGGGTCATTGGCCGCCCGTCTGTTGACCCGTCGGTCGCGTCAGTACCTACGTTGACGGGTCAACGGCCGGCCGGCGCGGCGTTGCCCGCGCGTTGTAAATAATCGTTATTATTAATTGTTTACATTTTAGTTTTCTTATGTTATTGCTTTAAAATAAATTAGATACTCAAAGACTATCCAATTAAAATTCATAAATGAATTGTTTAATTGAAAATTTAAAAAAACGCATTTCCTTTTTTGTAATTTATGCCATGTTTAAAACCCTTGACTTGACCAGCCCTTGAAGTTTCTTGCGGTTTCTAGCAGTCATCTTATATGTGTTTTGGCCTCAGAATAATAACTAAAGCATAGAAGGAGTGCTATGACATTTGAGTGGGCACTCCGTTTGGTCACCATTCAAATTACATTTGTGTAGGTCGCTTTTGAATTTTATATCATAAATGGTGACCTGTTTATTTTTTCGCTAGACATTTGACGGCAACTTATTATATCTCTTTTCTTTCAATGTTTATGACCCATTTGAAAAATAGGACAACTATACGAGTCTCATTTGGACTCCTTAAATGCTTTAGTTATTATTCTATGGTTTTGGCAGAAAAGCAATTTTTTAAGAAGCTTTTCGTCATGTTTACACTTAGCTCGCACACTAATTAATACACGAAATGCGTACTTTAAGGGGTTTACGCATTTCGGTTTCCCATACAAACTTTCAAGTCGAAATTTTTAAAAACCAATAAGCCAATTTTAATGGAACTTTGCATGCTAAAGTAAAACACAGGGATCTAAATTGTTTCTTGAAAATATTTTAAAAAAAAGTTTATTAACTGAGTTATTGCGATTTTTAGCTTTCTATAGTGGACTTTATCGCAATAACTCAGCTAGAAAAACGTTTTTTAAAAATGTTTTCAACAAACTATTTAGATCCATGTGTTTTACTGCAGCATGACTAAATAGCTCGTTAGACTATAATAGCTCGTTAGATTAGTTATTAAGTCTTAACTATAAGTTAGTTAACTGTTTTTTTATTATTATTAGTATTGACGTCAATAAGTGCCTGTAAAGGTTTACATTGAATAAATAATTTGACTTTGACTTTGACATGCAAAGTTTCATTAAAATCTGCTTATTGGTTTTTAAAAATTTCGACCTGAAAGTTTGTATGGGAAACCGAAATGCGTAAACCCTCTTAAGGCGAGGTATTCCGAGCGCTTCTCTCTCGCTCTCTCGACAGTGCGAAGGTACGAAGGTACGGGTCGGGTGCATCAGCGAAGCGTCGCGAATATAGGCGCGTTTTATAGGTTTTTTGCCTATGTAGGAAAAAACAAGTGTAATAAAAAATATGTGCTTTTTGCATTAACTAGATAATGAGAAATTTCTTCAATTGGTAAAAAAATTAAGTCATTTATTATCGTATTATCTGACTTACAGCTCTTTAAAAATGTTGACAGAGCTATCTATTGAATTTTTTTTTTATCGAGTGAGGTATTACCAATCATGTTATTGTTTTTAAGAGTCATTAGATAATATGTTCAACTATATTATATATGAATTTTCAAACTGTATGTTATATATTTGTCAATAATCTAATCAATCTGGTCAATAAATATCAATGAGTGACACTGACTGAGTGGTAGAGCCACGCTGCGTTGTAGCACGCATTGGGTCGGCTCGCCCGGGGTAGGATACCACCCTCTCATGAATATCCGGCGTGTAATAAGGACACTTGGTGCTGTTGTGTTTCGTCCGGCCAGTAAGAGTTCCGGAGGCCCCTCCCCCCCCCCCTCTCACAATTCCTATTCCTTCCTTAACCCTATTCCTTTCTTATAGATCGGCAACGCATCTGCGACTCCTCGGGTTTTGCGGGTGGGTATCCATGGGCGGCGGTGACTGCTCTCCATCAGGTGACCCATCTGCTCGTTTGCCATCTTCTTATATAAAAAAAATAAAAAAATTGGTGGCGGTACAATCAATCTAAGTTGTTAAAAACGGGAAAAGAGCAATTAATCATGTTGCTACTAGGTACTCTTCTTGTGCGCAAGTTTTCAGAGTGTTGATTGAAGGTATGATTCCGAACTCCGCTGGGGAAGATGGTCACAAACTATCATCAGCGTGGAATGCAGTGTTTCCAAAAACGCAACTTCGTTTTAAACTAACTATCAGAATAAGGCTTGTATACGGAATAGGGACACAGTTAGTGTTGTGTGTGTCAGTAGTTGGTCAAAAAATGTGACTGTGGATGAAGACTCTTCGGCGCCAACGGAGGCGATACACCGCGACAGCAGTCAGCCCGTGACCACGGCCGGTGTAATTCGGTCGAAACGTCGGGTATAAAAGGTATGCGTAGGACGCCTTTACTAAATAGTTTTGCGTTAAATCCATTTATATATGTGTGCATAATGGAACGCGAAAGCTTATAAGTGTCTATAGAGAATATATGGCGACCGGTAGACTAGTGCTGCGGCATCACTGCTGCGTGCATAGCGGAGTTCGAAAACATACCTTGATTGTGTATTTAGTTTTTATATTTTGCTTAGAATAATTCGGATCAATTGACAGTCTGTTATAATGTCAATGTCGTGGAGTTTCACTCGAGTTCTTTTCGTAACAGCACGTGTTGTGAGGCGCAATTTTTAATAGTTAATATTAATAAATCAAATACAATTTAAGTTTATGCAAAAAAAAACCGGTTGTTCCATACAAAACTGTAAATACAATTCGACCTTATGGCAAAAAATATAATTTGTTACTTAATACATTTGATATTGTTTGCCCTTCAGAGTTTTTTTTTATCTACAACGGGTAAGCGCTTGGCCTCCATCTCACCTAATGATAAGTAACGATAAGGCCGAAGGTGGAAGCGCGCTTCACTCGTAAACCTCAACCACGGAGGAGCTGGCTATATATGAGTTTGAGATAAGTCTCAAACTGGCGGAACACAACAAAGCTATAAACATCGTTGTTATGGCGACATACTTAGATAAGATGGTGGTAGCTAGCCAGGAGGACTTATCAGCCCTACCACCAACCAAACCGAGCACGTAAAGATCCACGTACCCCCCGCTGGGAATCGAACCCATGACCTGTAGGTCTGAGACCGGTGGCTTAGCCACTAGACCACAGAGGCGATTCAAAGAGTTGCTTCCATACAAATATTAACAATTTAAATAGTAACATGTCTTCGCACTTAATAGGATGGCTCAGTTGGTGGATTATAATTTGCCAATTACCAAAAACCACAGTCATCTTTTTTTTATAGCAGTAGGAGGCAAACGAACAATCGGGTCACCTAATGGAAAGTAATCAAAGTAATCATCACACTGAAAGAGAAAAAACCTAAAAATATAGTTATTTCTAAATTGATCCGACCGGGAATCGAACCAGAGCCAGAAACAGCTTTCTAACCATTCGACCACGGAGGTCGTCAAACTATATTTTAGTGAGGATAACAGACATAGTTACCTTAAGTTAAGGAATCCATACAGGTGGGGTCGCAAGAAAATGCGGGTAGACCGAAGTACCTCCGATCCCATATAACTGCACACGTTACATGATCATTTTCGAGTTCGAATCAAGCTTCCGCCACCATATTGAATTTCAGACATTTATGTGACCCGGAACCTTACGCCATTAGTTACGCTTTCGCTCAAAAGCCTGTTTACTTCGGAGTAATGCAGAATATTCGCGCATTTACAGTCAGTAACACGACGTGACGAGCCAATATGGTACTTATGATTACACCAGTAAGGTTCAAAGTGTCAGTTGAAGCGTGCTGCTGACAGTACATCCCGTTCTTCCTCGTTAGCCATCTCAAATTGACACCCATGACACGTACGGTGGTTTTCCGCAAGGAGTTCGTATTGTGTACATACATAATGTATTATCTTTTCTTCCCTCTGATACTTTTCATATGTTACTCCCATTCGAATATCAAAACGGTACATGTAATGTATCTGAAAAATGTGCTGTTTTGCACCCACGTACACGTGGATACCTAATCGAAACGCATCTGCATCATTACTGAATATTTAAAAAATATAAAATAATAATACTGCGCGAACACCACCGGGCCGAACACCAGCTCTGTGGGTGGACGTGATGGTCAGACTTGTCCGAGGGCAATGAATCAGGCTGGCTGGCACAGGGCAAAAAAAATGGCGTATGAAAAGCGGAGACTTATACTCAGCAGATGGTGGATATTGGCTGATAAAAAACAATAAATAAAATAATATATTTACACCATTAGCAAAAAACTGTCTATCGATACCAACATACATCACATAAAATCACGACTTTCTATCCCCAAACTACCAAGCATGACAGCTCTTCTTAAACAATGAATATTGCGATGGCTGGGGCATGTACAAAGGATGCAACCATCCAGGTTGCCGCGGCAGGTCCTTCTTGGTGAAATAGTTAACGCGAAAAGACCAGCAGGTAAGCCATTACTACGATTTAAAGACTGCGCCAAGAGCGACATGTTAGCATTTGGTATGGACTGTATGGGCTGGGAGGAGCGATCCCGGGACAGAGACAAATGGCGATGTGAAATCTCAGAGGGTCGCAAAGTACACGATAACACCTGGTTTTCGTCTCTGGAAAGCAAGCGTATCAAGAGGCACCAAAGAAACAACAAATCCCCCAGTCTAAGCCACAGGTGCCAAACATGCGGAAGACTTTGTCGTTCGCGCATCTGCCTACACAGCCATGCAAAGAAGTGCTCCCAGTCCCAGTACACTGCATAAACAAATCGTCTAAAACAGACGCAGGCGGCCAATGATGATGATGATGATGATTAAAACTGTTTTAACGGGACCTAACACGATTAATTTTGTAAGTAAGTACATATCTACTTACCGCTTGACGTTTCGGCCGCGATGCTGCGGCCGTGGTCACAAGCGAACTGGCGGTGCGCGGCGTCGTCGGTCGGCTCGGGCGGGTATTTGTTTCTTCATCCACCCTCATGGCTCCTCTTCACAATCGCCGATCACAGACAAATGCCCGTAATCGTCTGTGATCGGCGATTGTGTGGAGGGCATACTCGGCTGTACTCGCCGAGCATCGTCTATGATTGCCTGCATTCGCCTGCGACCCGTGAATTGTCGGCTTTTCGGGCACGCATCAAAGGGATTCGCGCCGGGTGGTTATCTTAAAGTTAATTTAAAGGGTATCTGTCAATATCGCTCTCTATATAAATCATATGAACCAACACACACAGCGCAGATAGTTTATATTTTATCGTACAGTATCTGTGAGCACCGACATATACCGACAGATGGTGAGATTATTATCTGCGTATACAAATATATCTGCAGATAACATCTGCCGTATCGGCATCAGTGTGAAGGATTCCGAGTGAATGTATCGTCTCGTATATCATCGTATCTGTTTAGTGTGTGATGCTTTCAGATAAATAAGTTTTTATACGCAGATGAAATATTACCGTATCTGCGTAGTGTTATTCGCTTAACGGACTAAAGACTGCATATACATTAGACAGCATAGATCGGCGATGGGCTCACCACCTGTCACGCTGAGTACATGTGCAGTCGCTATTTGGTGAAAAGTGGACACAATTGGAACACGACTCCGGCACACTACACTAACAATATCAGAGTTTCTTGTTATAGACAATGATGTATAAAGTTATAGATGCGTTGTACACGCTCTAAAATGGCAATACGAATGTAAGGTAATTGCCCGACTCGCATTCAGTCAGGCACGCTCTCGCGTCCCGGCTATACATCGCTACAGCGCGTGAATTTATCAAGTTTTTCGTGGCCAAAATGCCTTCCTGTGTTTTTTAGGCGCTCCACAAATTACACGGCAACTTTTAGAGACAAGAAAAACGTGTCATTTCATTCGTAAGTACTGATTTTTTTGTTTTAAACATTAAATGCCCGATAAATAAACTGCTGGCTGCTCCTCACGTGGGTAAAGAGTGAGATGTAATCTGTTCTATGCGTGAGAGTGAAACAGACTATGTTAGCGCGGTCTACTGGCGGCCGTTGCCATGGAAACTCACATGCGTATAGAGCGAGATGTATATTTATCTCTTTCTAACCACATAATGTGTCTCTTGTTAGCGCAACGTGTCATAATAAATAACTGTATACGTAGATATAGTACTACTTGCAGCACTTTAAAATGCAATAATGTTAGCGTGTAACCTGTCTATCTTTTATATGTCTTTGGTTATAGACAGACGTTGCGGTTTGCATTTGCCAATAAAAAAAAATAAAAATAAAAAATCTTTCCTACAATCACACCAATTATCTAGCCCAAGAGAAGCTTCGAAGAAACTCGTTAAATGGTTACTAGACAACGGATAAACTTACTTAAAATACTTAAATACATACTTATTATACATAGAAAACACCCAGACCCGAGACAATTTCGAAAAACAATAATTTCTAAATTGGCCCGACCGGGGATCGAACCCGGGACCTCAGAGATGGCGACACCATGAAAACCGGTGTACAAACCACTCGACTAAGGAGGTCGTCGTCAATCACTGGATTCCATGCTGATAATAATTTAAACCCGTCCCCCCGATTGAAATTTTTATACTTCTTGATCTCAATCGCTTCACGTACTATCCTGCTATGATAATAACGATCGGTGGAGAGGATTTTTGGATCATGTGACTCCATCCAGTGATTAATTAACTCCAGCTTCCAGCAGGTGTTCAGCTACCGCCGCTTTGTCTATTTGTCGATTTTTGACAGCTGCGATGTGTTCCTTGACACGTTCTGCGATATGTACTTACTTACAAAATTAATCGTGTTAGGTCCCGTTAAAACAGTTTTAATGCAATGCAACGCGATAGTTCAAAGTCTGATGATGATGATGATGATGATGATGACTATCCCCAAAGGGTTAGTCAGAGACCAAGCAATAAGGACAGCAAAAGCGGTCCTCTACCATAGTCCACTTTTAACCAAATAGCGACTGCACATGTGCTCAGCTTGACAGGTGGTGAGCCCATCGCCGCTCTTTGCTGTTGGATATTTGGTCTTTGTCCGTTAGTCGCCTTTTACGACGCTTAAGGGAATAGAGGGAATGATAGTATTCTTTCACCGCTACGCCGGCGCCGACACGGTTAGATCGTGACCTATCGATACCTACGAGTATATCTAATTTAAGGACAATTTATTAACAGTAATTCGTACACAAGGCTACGCAAATCTCCGATACTCGACGATTTTAGTCTCCAAGCGACTACCGCCATACAAATCCATTGAGGTTCGTACACTAGTCGTGTCGCCGACATTTGTCTCGCGACTCGCGTCGCGCCAGTCGCGCGCTACCTGCCAGTCGTGATCTTCGCCACTTAAGTCGCGGTCACGATTTCCAAGATGGCAGAGTAATCATTGCAACACTTATGACGTGCAGCAACGACAGACGAAAGGGAGACAGCTGTCAAGCGACAGCTGTCACTTTGGAGGAAAAACCAACGGCCGCGCGCTAGAATAGAATAATTATTACGGATTTAAACATGTTTTGATAGTTTGAGTAAAGTAAAATAGTTGCTTTGTAATATCAATAAGTAAATACAGTTCGGTTTATTACACTTTCAGTTTAATTGGCCCATAAAACGTAAAGGTTTGTTAACATAACAGTTACACGCGTACAAGCATACTATCACAAACACAATACTACAGGCTAATAGCACAACAGACATGACAGTGTATAATGTTTCAGCGAATGATGAAAGGTCTCCAATCTTTTATCAATTTAGTGAGAGCTGAGCGAACAATATGTAAATTGACAAATTCTATTTTAGTATTTTCTATGAAAGGGTCTGTAGGTACTACCTACCGTTTCGACACAATGATTCAAATTACAACAGATTTTATTCTCATCAATGTTTTTAAACAAAACATTTCAATCCTTTCGTGAATAATGAATTTCAATATCTTTGGGCTTGTACAAGTTGATTTACGTAACTGTTAGGAAACAAAATTCTGGATGTTGAAATAAGATTGAATAAAAGGTCGGTATATTTTTGTTAGAAGATGGAACGGAATCGATTCATGGTTTTATTTTTTTTGTTTCACGAGAGCTCTGGTTACCATAGAAAGGGATACCTACGATATTTTATAAAACAATATAAAAGGTTAAAAATCGTTTGGGGTACCTAACTTGAATAATTACCGTAGCCAAAAAAAAATTTTTTTTTATTTTTATAGTATACATTAATATAAAACTATGTAGGTAAGTATAAATAATAAAAGAAAATATTCAAATCCTTTTAAATCTAATATTACCTGCTTGCATAAAAAAGGGAATTTAACACGTTTTAAATAGGAAACTATTTTAAGCTTTTTAAAGCTTGTTTTTACAAAGTTTTTTTTCTTTTTTTTTCTGTGTATTCGTGTGAGAAAAATATGTAATGAGATATTAGGTACGAAGTGAGAAAGGGGTGTCTAGAGACTGCAACTCTTCGACGCCACTATTAGCTACTTCTACCTCAGTAGTTGAAGATTCTGAGTGAAGTCCACTTAAGCTTAAGCCTCATCGTCTCTTACCATTAGGTGAGATGAAAGGCAAGCGCTTACCTTTTACGTAATAAAACAACAAAAAATGTTTTTCTACAAAAAATAATATTAATTGGCATCGAAGTCGATATGAAAGCGAGAGTTACCATATTAGGTTTAAAGACATTTATTCTCATAAGAACAATACAATGTTTACTTAAAATGAGATAAGTAATATAATAATAAAAAAACTTAAAATTATACCTCCAAACGCAGCGCAAAGAACTGCATTCTTAAAATTAGACTTAAATTTAACTAAACAAATGAAACACAAATCAGCTTAGCTTTGTGCGATCACAGCGCACGTTTATTGCGACACTCATCAGCGAAACCGGTCTTGGGTCCGTTTTTCAAATTTCAATTTTCCGCCTAATACATACGAGTACTCCACAAAAAAATAATGTTAATTAGCATCATAGTCGATATGAAAGCGAGAGTTACCATATCTGAATTTACCGCCTAATACTTACTCCACAAAAAATAATATTAATTGGCATCAAAGTCGATATGAAAGCGAGAGTTACCATATTTGAAATTTACCGCCTAATACCCCACTGACTCCGGTAACAAGAATTAATTAACAGTTAGAACAAAGCGGCGCCCTTTCATTTCTGAACAACGGAAAATTTTGCAATGACACCGTAAAGTTTCACGTGTAGCCTTAGGTGGGAGCGATCTCCAACCGCCCACTCCCGACACATACATGCTCACTCCAATTTAAACCTTATAATGTAGATATTAAAAGCGTTGTTGAGTTGACAACGAAACTACCTAATGATGGTCTGATACTGCTACGTCATTGAAATTACTCCGGGAACAAAGCACAAGGTCGCGGATATTAAATAATTTATTCGGCCTGCCATTGAACGATGTCAACTCTTCAATTGTTGAAATAACTCTTGAAAAAGCGAGTTCCTTTAACTGCCTTTGTAGTGTTGTGGTTAAATCATGAGTCAGAGACTAAGTTTTGAGTTTGATTACCATTTGATTTAATTATTATTGTTGTTTTTAGTTTTATTTGTTAAATATTGTGTCTACTTAGTTTCACTTGGTTGTTTTATTTGTTATCGCCAACCCATTTTCGCAAGCGTATAGTGATTAAGAGGCCTATTACATCTCGACTGTGATTTTTGCGTAAAATGGCCAATTTTGGCGTTATGGATCTCAGAAACCAGAATACATTTACAATTTTGACTTATTGAATAGTGTAGAATAAATAGCTAATGGAATAGTGCGTAGTGGCCTCAGAATTTTTAGATATCATTGATTTTATATATAAAAAAAACTTATTCTAAACCAAAAAAAAATTGTGAATTTCTCCTACCCACGGTAATATTATTGAGCAACATTTATACCACAATAATCGTTACTTTATGATGAATAAAAATTTTATAATGAATTTATTATCATATTTCGATAAAAACGATATACACTGAAAAAAATAAAACGGGACTTTTAACTGTTGATGTACAGTAAAAAAAAAAACGGTTAAGTAAACTTATTTTTATGTTGACGTAATTGATTACTGACAGTACTCTTAAATGGGCATATCCAGTAAAGAGCTAAACAGTTATTTCAATTGTATGAACATTAAAGTTCACTGAAACAAACAGTTACTTTTAAGTATTGCCCTTTTCAGAGCTTTACTGATATCGCAGCAGTTATTCTTACTGACTTCTAAACAGTTATTGTAGCATACAGTAATGAGTGAAACAGTAATTTCAATTGTTTGAACATTAACGTTTACTAAAACAAACAGTTTTTTTAGTATTGCCGAGTTCATGAGCTTTATTGATATCGTAGCAGTTACTTTTACTGTTTCTGAACAGTTTCTGTAGCATACAGTGAGGAGCTAAACAGTAAATAACAACTGTTTTTACAATAACGTTTACTGATACAAGCAGTTTCTTTCAAGTCTTGCTGTGTTCAGACTTTACTGATATTGTAGCAGTTACTTTTACTGCTTCTAAACAGTTTTTGTGGCAAACTGTTAGAAGCTAAACAGTAAAAATCAACTGTTTGAACATGTAACGTTTACTGATACAAGCAGTTTCTTTCAAGTATTGCGATGTTCGGGCTTTTCTGATATCAAAGCAGTTATTTAAACTGCTTTTGAACAGTTTCTTTAGCATACTGTAAGGAAATAAACAGTTAATATCAACTGTTTAAACATGAAACGTGCACTGATACAAGCCTTTTTTTTAAAAGTATTACTGAAATCAAAGCAGTTATTTTTACTGCTTCTGAACAGTTTCTGTAGCATACAGTAGGGAGCTAAATAGCTTAAATTAATTGTTGAACATGTAACGTTTACTAATACAAGCAGTTTGTTTTAAGTATTGCCGTGTTTAGGCTGTACTGATATCGTAGCAGTTATTTATACTGCTTCTGAACAGTTTCTGTAACGTACTGTAAGGAACTAAACAGTTAATATCAACTGTTTGAACATGTAACGTTTACTGATACAAGCAGTTTCTTTTAAGTATTACTGATATCAAAACAGTTATTTTTACTGCTTTCGAACAGTTTTTGTAAAATGCGGTAAAGAGCTAAATAGTTAAAATTAACTGTTTTAACATGTAACGTTTACTGATATAAGCAGTTTCTTTCAAGTATTGCCGTGTTTAAGCTTTAATGATATCGAAGCAGTTATTTTTACTGCTTCTGAACAGTTTCTGTAGCATTTTGTAAGGATATAAACATTTAATATCAACTGTTTAAACAAGTAAAGTTAACTGATACAAGCACTTTCTTTTAAGTATTACTGATGTCAAAGCAGTTATTTTAACTGCTTCTGAACAGTTTCTGTAGCACGCGGAAAAGAGCTAAGTAATTAAAATTAACTGTTTGAACCTGTAACGTTTACTGATACAAGCAGTTTCTTATAAGTGTTGCCGTGTTTAATCTTTACTGATATCGTAGCAGTTATTTAAACTGCTTCTAAACAGTTTCTGTAGCGTACTGTAAGGAACTAAATAGTTAATATCAACTGTTTGAACATGTTACGTTTACTGTTACAAGCAGTTTTTTTTAAGTATTACTGATGTCAAAGCAGTTATTTTTACTGCTGCTGAACAGTTTCCGTAGCATACAGTAAGGAGCTAAATAGCTAAAACTAACTGTTTGAACACGTAAAGTTTACTGATGCAAGCAATTTCTTTTAAGTATTGCTTTGTTTAGGCTGTACTGATATCGAAGCAGTTATTTTTACTGCTCCTGAACAGTTTCCGTGGCATACTGTAAGGAAATAATCAGTTAATATCAACTGTTTAAACATGTAACGTTTACTGATACATGCAGTTTCTTTTAAGTATTACTGATATCGAAGCAGTTATTTTGAATGCTTTTGAACAGTTTTTGTAGCATGCGGTAAAGAGCTAAATAGTTAAAATTTACTGTTTGAACCTGTAACGTTTACTGATACAAGCAGTTTCTTTTAAGTGTTGCCGTGTTTAATCTTTACAGATATCGTAGCAGTTATTTAAACTGCTTCTAAACAGTTTCTGTAGCGTACTGTAAGGAACTAAACAGTTAATATCAACTGTTTAAACAGGTAATGTTATTGATACAAGCAGTTTATTTTAAGTATTACTGATATCAAATCAGTTATTTTTACTGCTTCAGAACAGATTCTGAAGCATACAGTAAGGAGCTAAATAGCTTAAATTAATTGTTTAAACATGTAACGTTTGCTAATACAAGCAGTTTGTTTTAAGTATTGCCGTGTTTAGGCTGTACTGATATCGTAGCAGTTATTTATACTGCTTCTGAACAGTTTCTGTAACGTACTGTAAGGAACTAAACAGTTAATATCAACTGTTTTAACATGTAACATTTACTGATACAAGCAGTTTCTTTTAAGTATTGCCGTGTTTAAGCTTTAATGATATCGATGCAGTTATTTTTACTGCTTCTGAACAGTTTCTGTAGCATTTTGTAACGATATAAACATTTAATATCAACTGTTTAAACATGTAAAGTTAACTGATACAAGCAGTTTCTTTTAAGTATTACTGATGTCAAAGCAGTTATTTTAACTGCTTCTGAACAGTTTCTGTAGCACGCGGTAAAGAGCTAAATAATTAAAATTAACTGTTTGAACCTGTAACGTTTACTGATACAAGCAGTTTCTTTTAAGGGTTGCCGTGTTTAATCTTTACTGATATCGTAGCAGTTATTTAAACTGCTTTTAAACAGTTTCTGTAGCGTACTGTAAGGAACTAAATAGTTAATATCAACTGTTTGAACATGTAACGTTTACTGTTACAAGCAGTTTTTTTTAAGTATTACTGATATCAAAGCAGTTATTTTTACTGCTGCTGAACAGTTTCCGTAGCACACAGTAAGGAGCTAAATAGCTAAAACTAACTGTTTGAACACGTAAAGTTTACTGATGCACGCAGTTTCTTTTAAGTATTGCTTTGTTTAAGCTGTACTGATATCGAAGCAGTTATTTTTACTGCTCCTGAACAGTTTCCGTAGCATACTGTAAGGAAATAATCAGTTAATATCAACTGTTTAAACATGTAACGTTTACTGATACATGCAGTTTCTTTGAAGTATTACTGATATCGAAGCAGTTATTTTGAATGATTTTGAACAGTTTTTGTAGCATGCGGTAAGAAGCTAAATAGTTAAAATTAACTGTTTTAACATGTAACGTTTACTGATACAAGCAGTTTCTTTTAAGTATTGCCGTGTTTAAGCTTTAATGATATCGAAGCAGTTAATGTCACTGCTTCTGAACAGTTTCTGTAGCATACTGTAAGGATATAAACATTTAATATCAACTGTTTAAACTTGTAAAGTTAACTGATACAAGCAGTTTCTTTTAAGTATTACTGATATCAAAACAGTTATTTTTACTGCTTCAAAACAGATTCTGAAGCATACAGTAAGGAGCTAAATAGCTTAAATTAATTGTTTAAACATGTAACGTTTACTAATATAAGCATTTTCTTTTAAGTATTGCCGTGTTTAGGCTTTACTGATATCGTAGCAGTTATTTTTACTGCTTCTGAACAGTTTCTGTAGCATACTATAAGGAACTAAACAGTTAATATCAACTGTTTGAATATGTAACGTTTACTGATACAAGCAGTTTTTTTTAACATGTTCAAACAGTTAATTTTAACTATTTAGCTCCTTAGCTAAATAGTTAAAATTATTTGTTAGAACATGTAAAGTTTACTGATACAAGCAGTTTCTTTTAAGTATTGCCGTGTTTAGGCTGTACTGATATCGTAGCAGTTATTTTGACTGCTTCTGGAAAGTTTCTGTAGCATACTGTAAGGAAATATACAGTTAATATAAACTGTTTGAACATGTAACGTTTACTGATACAAGCAGTTTCTTTAAAGTATTACTGATATCGAAGCAGATATTTTTAATGCTTCTAAACAGTTTTTGTAGCACGCGGTAAGGAGCTAAATAGTTAAAAATAAGTGTTCGATTACGTAACGTTTACTGATACAAGCAGTTTCTTTTAAGTATTGCCGTGTTTAGGCTGTACTGATATCGTAGCAGTTATTTTTAATGATTCTGAACTGTCTCTGTAGCACACGTAAGGAACTAAACAGTTAATATCAACTGTTTGAACATGTAGCGTTTACTGATACAAGCAGTTTCTTTTAAGTATTACTAATATCGAAGCAGTTATTTTTACTGCTTCTGAACAGTTTCTGTAGCATACTGTAAGGAATTAAACAGTTTAGTTTAAAATCACAATAGATAGGATTCTCTTTTCCATCTGATATAAGCGTGTTTGGTTTTGGGCAAATATTACCTAAAAAACTTAATTTATTTTTACATATTTTTAAAAAACAAGCTTTTATTTAGATGTGCTAAAAGGAAAACACGTGAAAATTGTGTAATTACAATACAATTTATACGATATAAAAGGTCGTCGCGAGATTTAAGTATGTTCTCGTATTTACTTAGCCTTTTATATCATATAAATTGTATAATGACGTTTTAAGTTAATAGTAAAAGTTATTTTTTTTTCTTTTTAGCGCATACAAATAAAAGAAAGGTTTTTTACTTTTTTTTTTACTTTTTAGTCATCCCTGGACACGTTTTTCATCTGTTCAACTCATTGAACGTGTAGGTAGGTATAAAGAATTTATTTACGTCCACCAAACCACCACCACTCGCCACCTATCAAAAACGGTCTACCCATTAAGACAAATCAATCTCGACGCGGTCGTGTCGCTTAATACTGAGTTTCTATGGCCACCTTGCAGCTCCATCATCAGATCCTGGTTACCATCTAGCACCAAAGTACTCGTCAAGACGAATCAAACGAGCCCATACTCGATGGGGTTATGTCGTTTAATTACTTATTGAGTTTCTATGGCCACCTTACAGCTCCATCATCAGACTCTGGTTACCATCTAGCACCAAAGTACTCGTCAAGACGAATCAAACGAGCCCATACTCGATGGGGTTATGTCGTTTAATTACTGAGTTCCTACGGCCATCTTCCAGCTCCATTATCAGACTCTGGTTACCATCTAGCACCAAAGTACTCGTCAATACGAATCAAACTAGCTTAGACTCGATGGGGTTGCGTCGATTCTTTACTGAGTTCCTATGACCACCTTCCAGCTCCATCATCAGATCAGACCCTGCAAAAGTTTGAAAACAAAGTACTCGTCAAGACGAATGAAACGAGCCGAAACTCGATGGGGTTGCGTCGTTTCATTACAGAGTTCCTATGACCACCTTCCAGCTCCATCATCAGACCCTGGTTACCATTGAAAGACAAACTATTCGTCAAGACGATTCAAACGAGCCCAAACTCGATGAGGTTGTGTTCTTTCATTGCGAAGTTATTATGGCCACCTTCCAGTACCATCATCCAGATCACCACCATGTGCATTTTCCATGTGCATGCATCATAATTGCATTGTCAGGCGACTTACACAGGTATGCAAAATTTCAGCTCAATCGGTTGAAGATAATCTGCTTCAATTTTGAAGCAGATTGTTGCAAGATTTCACCCGAACAAATATACATGCTAGTTAAATAAAAGCTTGTACCTATGTGATATAAAATTTATAAATAACTAGCTGACCCTATAGACGTTGTCCTGTTAATTAATTAATTTAATTATGAATATCGAATTAGAATTTAAAAAGAAAAAAAAATAAGAACCTTCTCCTGACAATAACAAACAACAAAGTAATAAAGGTCCAGCCGTTCACGCGTGATGGTTATTACCTCTAAAATATTCATAACTAATAACTAGGTATTTACAACATGAACGCAATAAACTATCTTGAATCATGATTGATGAATTTTCGATTTGTGCTAGGTAGGTACTACGTAGTTACCTACTTAGCCAATAATTTGATTACCTACTATTGGGAAATAATTCTTACGTATTGGCTGATAAATAATAAATCGAATGTTAAGTACTAATATTTCTTCCAGTAGGTATTTGGTATAAAATCTAATTTTAAAGTTTGAAAACGCTCATCAACGTCATGGCTCTATTGACATGACTCCGTCACACCTACACAGTTAAGTATAAGTAGTAAGTTTGACGACGAAGTCATATGAATATTGTTGTTTTAACCTTTCAACTGCGGCAGCGCACTGATCAGTGTACAATGAAAAGAATTTCTATTGTGTAGTGGCGGCGCGTTCTAAGTGTTAAGCTTTATGAAACTGGAGAATTAATGTTTCTACAAGTCGTGTATTGTGCCGAATGGGAAAGTACAACCTACCTACCTACCACAACAAATTTATACAACCGAAAAACTATTTCTATCAGTTCTATCGTTTCTGTCGGTGCCCAAGAGAAAAAAAGTGTCTCGAACTAGCTCATAAAACAATAAAATCATTGAAGTCAATACTCTAGTAAGAGGTACCTACATGCTACATCTTGCTAACTTATGTGTGAAATTAAAACTATTACCTAAGTATAATTACCTAACCCAAATCTGAGCGCGAGTGACGGAGCACTGATATTACCTACCTACCCGATGCATCTAGGTACTCCAGATTTATCAGACTCCGCTAGGTTAGTAGGTAGGTACATATTTAGCATTTTGGGTAAGTTATATCAGACCCATTGAGGTACCAGACCCTACTGTTTCTTTTAGGTAGGTAACAAGAGCAATTTTGCATCTCTGCTTAACTAAAGTACCTAAACAAAAGAAAGGTATTTTTATGGCCTTCCGCCATAACTGTTTAAAACATTAGAATCATAGCATAGCAAAACATTTAAAATAACTGTCTAACCGCGGCCGCACGTTGCATCGTTAACTAGTGATGTACCTACTCACCTCGTCTCGAGTTTCGATGTCATTACGATTTATATTAAAAATAAAACGCAATAACACTTGTGTACATGACGAAATCCCAGGATCACTGATAGTTTATTGCGTAGATGAGCTTGTGCCACCTTTAACATTACTTATAAATCAGTCTTAAAACGAAATTTATTAATTTAATAATTAAATTATCTAACCGTGTTTTCCCAATGCCTTGAAAAGGTAAATTTGTGACTAGCATAACACCTTTCTAACACAAACATATTTCTGTATGTTATTGTACTTTTTGTTACAAATTTAAGTGGAATAAATGAATATGAATATGAATATGACATTGTTGACATGTCACGTTTACAAATTAAAACACTTCGTATTCAATCGTAGTACTATCTACAATGAACAAAATTACCTATGATGTTCTTGCGGCGGTATAAAATAAACAAATATTAATTCAGGTCTATCTTCATTTCATTTCATACTCACGGCAGTCTTACTTATGTACGTAACTCGAGACTATTTCAACAAATAGGTGTAGGTAATCTTACTTTGTTGTAGATCCTAAATTCGAAACTTTCCTGTACGAATTACAATTGTTCGAGAACGGTATGAGGAAGTTTTAAATACCAGATTTTACATAATTTTGTTAATCCATAAACTTATCATACAAACGTTTAATTTTCCAGAAAAACTATTAGCCGATTATCAAAACTACTTTTTTTCTTTTGGAAGATGTTATGGAAAACAAAAAATTACAAAACGTTTTCGGCCAAAAAAATTCGTACAGGCAAATTTCGAATTTATGATACGTAACCGTTGTAGATACATCGTCTCCGCTGAAGTGTTAGTGTTGCCAAAGATCATAAGTATCGTGTAGTTTGCATTATTTTTGTATTTGATTGATACGATTTTTTCATACGATCTTCCAAGCATACGATTCGATCTGAGCAAAGATCGTTCCTGTTGAATCGATAAAAAAAATCGGCAGATTGTATTGCCGTGAATCGATTAAGATCGGGCATCCCTAGCTCGCACGCGCCACAATCTGAAGCTAGTCAGTTCGCGCCCGCTGTAAGAGATAGTCGCAATTCACGAAAACAATTAAATAGTGACAAAGCAGTGTACCACGTGTGAAAAGGAACCATGGAACTTTTATTTAAAGAGTGGGGCTTTGAGAAATATCTCGACCAATTTATTGGTAAGTGACTGGTAAGTAGGTACTTTGCAGCGTACGTTCCTACCAATATTATGGCCAAATTTAATAAGATTTTATGTTACAGAGATGACTTAACTTGTTGGAGTCCATTCATTCACGTCTAAGAGAGTTTAATGGTAATAATAATAACCTACACACTATATTATGGAAAGCTTCTTGTGTTATTTTTCACATTGTGGAGATTCAGATTATCCTAAATGTGTCCCCCGTGGACACGGTATTATGGCCGATTCACACATCCACAAGGAAGTAGTAAGTTAAACTTACTTACTTACTTATGGATGTGTGAATCTGCCATAATATGAATCTTCCTTTAAGTTGGGAATGGGTTTGCTTGGTTCCATTGCACCTCTGTGGCGTTTGTTATGTCTAGGTTAGAATGGCATGGCTAGTTTATACTTGTACCTACATGTAGGTACGCTACACAGTCGGATAAACCTGGGACCTGGGACACCACTAATTTGACTTGCGCAGTAGGTAGACGATTTCTCTGCGCAAGTCGAACCACGTGATCCGTCAGGTCTCATCTTTCGTGACGCGGATTGTAAGTACTCGTGCACTGTGCAGTCAGTAGCTTGACAGGTTTGAACTGTTTACATGACTGTGTTGCGAGCTTGCTTACTGCACAGTCAGTTGAGTGCGTAATGCCCGATATAGACGTATTAACTAAGTTAAGTTAACAACTAAAGAGCTAAAATAGAATTTTGTCTATTTTTCGGTTAAGTTGGTGGGCAGGGCTTGTCACTTGACATGTTTGGACAGACACAATTTAGGCTGGCCTCACACAGCCGGAATGGCTTTCTGAATTCAGTTTGATCAGTAGTCTTGTGATTCCCGGCACATGCAAAATTGCAAACGTCTCTGGGACGTTAACCGCTTGCTGTGTCAACGTGTTGGCAAATAAAACAAAACCGTGCAACATCACTTTTCATATTCTCTCAAGAAATCCGTGTGAGATCTCAATACTACTTAAAACGTGTAAATCGGACATATGGTAAAATGTAAAATAACTAAAAAATTTTGCTAATGAAAATCTGTGTTGAGATTGCTGTGGGTGCCGCTGTCTGTATATATGTATTATTCTCTATGCAAGACTGTAATTAATTCTTTATTAAGTCTGAAGGGGTTTGGTTTGGGTTTGGTTAATTTTTTAAACGTTCATAATCACTCATTTTCATTATCATCTAGTTTATGCAAAAAAAATATTCACTTTAATATCTTACTTGACACTGGCTAAATGTGCTGACCACACAGAGCCATTATTTAAGCACAGAATTTACGACTTCATTACGTTGTTGATCGTCCTTCTTGAGTGAACTAAAGAGCTTAACTACTTAAATATGTATGGACAGACACACACTTAAATTTGACACTTAAAATTTAGTTAACTACTAAACTACTTAATAAAATGTAATATTACTAATAACTACTTACTAATAAATTTTACTTATGAAAATTTGTGTTGAGATTGCTGTGGGTGCTGCTGCCTGTATATATGTATTATTCTGTATGCAAGACTGTAATTAATTATAAATGTTTGTTATTCAAGAACATGAAGTTGACATAGAGGCGCTGTCTTTGCTCGATGATCAGCAAATCCGGGTGCTAATACCAGCTATTGGCCCTCAAGCCAAATTTAGAAGAGCGCTTCAGAAGTGGAAGGCTTCCAAACTAAATTCCGATGTAAGCACACAGCATGGTTAAGTCGCAAAGGGGTGCAGGACTTTTTTTTTCACAAACTGACGGAAAACATTGCTATCAAAAAGAGTTAAAAAAAATCCAAAAAAATAAAAAAAATGTGAAAAAATTAAAAAGTTCAGTGGATTTTTATATGGAGCCGACACTTATTTAAATTTCGAGGTTATTTTTATATTAGACAACAGAAATCCAGCTACGTACAATAATTAAATGTTTATTTTTATCCTAAAAATACTTTATATCTTGATTTTTTTGATAGCAATGTTTGGCGTCAGTTTGTGAAAAAAAATTAGAGTGTATTTTTTATGCAACGCCTTCGCGACACCCGGTCTTAATTTATGTATAAAAATATGGGCACGCCTTGGAATCTTTTTTTTTGTGAACATAATGTGTTTTTATTTTACAGATTTATGACAATCTTGAAAACCTTGTGGAAGTGTACGGAGAGAATGTTGGTGGACTTACAAATTCACCAATAACTTCGGCATTATCGTCACCAAGCACCTCGTCGTCATGCAGATCCATGTCCCTATATCTCGATGTAAGTTATCTATCAATTAACACTATTCATAAGGACCCTGTATCAGCCAAATATTTTTAGTGCTTGGGCGAAGCTTTAGCTCAATCGCCGTTCAAACTCATAGCTTCCAACTAGTTCCGTTTCCCCCATAACACCTACTTTTTTCATGCCTATCTTATTAAGGCAAATAATACAAGCAAGCTTTCTAGATTTTTTTTTCTGCGGTTATGTTTTTCGAGATGTTTGATAACGTTTACTTACGTTTTTTTAATTTTTAAATATTTCGTAAACTATGCGACTGCGGTATATCATGTAAGTAAAATATGTTTTTTGGGCCACCTATAGTGCCTCTAAGGCTATACTCCAACTGTTACTAAGACGATACTCTGACCCTAAACTCGCAATATTAACAATCTTTCCCGTTTTCAGAATCTCACAACGCTGCTCGAAAAGACTCCCGATGGCTTACAGCTTCTTAAAGAAAGGCAACAACCATTGGGAGAACAAAACCGTAAGGTACTAGTTCGAGAAATAGCTACACACACACTTCGGGCAAATCCGAAAGCTCCCGTAACAGCCGAAACATATATTAATTGGATAAAAGAAATAAGTAAGTTTAAATTACTTATTAATTACAAGCACACATATGTACATAGGTTCATTTCATACGCCAAATCAGTTAATCAGTTAGTGAATCCATTTTAAATATCGATATAGGTATATTCTTAATATATATTCGATATATCTATAAATATTGTAAAATCGCATAGCGATTCCTACCTTCCTACATTTTTTATTTATGAACTTGTTTTACTTACAGAGGAAGTGTTTCCCAAAGAGAATAGCAGCATTTATTATACGAAACCCAATGGGTCATTGGGACGGGCTCACGGTCGACTCTTTGATGCCATTACCAATTTAAAGGCAAAGTATCGACGCAACAAAGTCTTTGAACCACGGGCACGTCGTTCACTTGAAAAAGTATTAACAGCGAAACCATCTACCAGTTCATCTAGCGAGAGGTCTACAACACATTTCGATGACTTGATAGCTGCTGACAATGACAACGACACTAACCAGGAGATACAGGAAATGATAGAATGGCTAAAAAGCAATGTTCATGATTACAGTTCATGTGCAGAAAAATGGGACAAAACTAACAAGGAACGACTAAAACGCATTTTATCAAATGAAAAAGAATCATACATCCAGGAATTTCCCTGTATTCGACGCTCTTGGGGCTATACCTTGGTATGTATTTATCACATTATTAAAGTTTGTGTCTGTTTATGTTTGTCAC